>JAWNGG020000346.1:0-188251 GCA_036937485.2 Tetragonisca angustula | reverse complement strand
TTTTTTCTTTTCCACTCCAAGTGCAATCGATAAAGCTTCGAACCTCTTCAAACCTCGTCCAACGTGCGCTTTTTCGTAAAAAAAAAAAAAAAAAATAGCAAAATGAGAAAACCTCTCGCCGCTGCTCGCGACCGATAAACGATAGCCGGATGGAAATCCCCCTCTCGATATTTCGTCCGATGTCTCGTCGAGGTTCAGACAGGCGAGAATTCAGAAAATCGAACGCGGAAGGTCTGAGGATGATGGCGGGGAAAGTTGCAGCGTCTGGCTGGAAGGCATCATGGGAACGCAGTTCCCCAATTTCCCGGGCGAAAACAATGATCGCGCGGAAGACAGAGGGAGAGAGCGGATCGTTGCATAAGGAGCGGATCGTTACCAGGAAACGTTGTTCCTCCTTTTCCTGCCTCTGAGAACCGCACGACGCGGCCGCCAGTCGCACGCCCTCCCCCTCCCACCCTCTCGTCCTCCGCGGTTCCTGGTTGCGATCAACGATCTTAGATCAACGATGGCGAACCTATGACCCGCGGGTCAGACACTGACCCACGCGTGGATTTTTTTCTAAACTTATATCAGTCGTATATATGAAAGAGTTTTAATTATTTTTCGAATCCCTCATTTCGAAAAATGTGAAGAAAATTACAGGTGTTCGGTTGGAGCTTGAAAGTGAGAAATAAATGCATAGTTGCGTTTTATGGAGGACTTACGACTTTAAGGACGTTATGTATACATATAGGTATTTTAAGTCTTAAATGTTGTGTGAGTTAGTTGTGTCTGAAAAATTTTTTACAACGCTTAATACTAAAAAAAACGCACTAGATCCCATTCTCAGAATGGGTAGCTTTGCTAGTTTTTTGTATAAAGAGAGAACAGACAATAAACAATATGAAGAAATAAAGTATATATGTCCAACGTATAGTGCAGGGATGACTGGGCACGATGTCACCCCTTTTATATCAATTTTCTGACGTCGACATTTATCTTTTGCTCTTCACTTGCAAAAGTAAAAGTTGTGAAACAAAAGGGAAACGTAAACTTTTTAGAGGGTTGCAAAAGTGACCAAAAAAAAGTAGTTTTTAACCATCCTCCCCTCCCCCTTTCCAAGTGACGAGCTAGTACTAAAAAAAATAATGAACAGAATTTGGCCTACTTCTCAAAAAGATTCGCCGTCACTGTCCTAGATCCTAAATCCTGGCTCGTCGTCGACGAGCAAATTTAACTGACCGTTCTGTGAAAATTCGAGATAACGAATTAACATTCACAATGTGTAAGAGAATTAATAATATTGGTATTCATAATGGCCAATTGGTAAATTTTGCTTAGGTATTTTCTAGTATTTATGTATTTTTATAGACTACCAAAATGTTCAATTAATAAGTTGCTTAGACATTTTATAGACATAAAATAGTATGTTTTTAGAGACTACAAAAATGGCCAACTGATAAATTTTGTTTAGGTATTTTATAGACATAAAATAGTATATTTTTTAGACTGCCAAAATGGTCCAAATGGCCAAAATGATCAACTGATAATTTTAAACATTTTATTGGCATAAAACAGTGTATTTTCGAATGATTCTTCATGAAATACACGAATAAAAGCTTGTAAGTCCTATTCTATTATGAAGATTTTTCTTTACTGTAACATCTCTGATGGAAATTTCACACTCTACTTTTCAGACTCGATAGCTTTAGTGTTAATTATATTGAGAGTTTAGCAACAAGAAGATTATATAAAGTTCGTAGAAACAAAGACAAAAGATCCATTTTTAGATTATAACAAAACGAACTTCCCCCTGAAACGTCTTCAACATTTATTCGAAATTAAATCATTTTTCTTACCACTTTTGACATTTACAAAATGGCCAAAACGATCATTTGAATATACATATATATTTTACAAAAGAAACTGATATATTTTCACAAAAAGAGCTCAAAGATTGAATAATTCCTCGTGAAATACACAGATGAAAATTTGTGCACTCCAATTCTGTCGTAAAGATTTTCTGTTTCTTTTACTTTAGGTAAGAGTTTTTAAAGTTTCTCAATGGAAACACAGTTCGTGGCTCTTCGAGATCCCCCGAAGTTCGCGATTCGAATTAATTGAAATTACCAGACACAATTATCGTTACGCGGTGAAAGTGTCGAGAGCTTCTCCCCTCGTACGTACATACGTGTGTCTTTGCATCTTTCGTGTCCATTAATCTCTGGCAGACATCTGTCTTCCAGACATTGTGTGTCTGGCGATCCGCGCAACTATCGACAGATATTTCAATCGCGCCTCCTTTCTCTCCGTACTTATTGTTTGTCGCGTGCAGTTGGTACTCGACTTTCGAAGTGGCTGCCTCTCGAAATCGCGCTTCGAGCCGGTGTCGATTGTTCTTGGCGCGATCAGGAAGTTCCCGAAGATGTTGAGAATATTTTCTGCCTCGCGGGAGAACTCGTGTCCGCCGGGTGCACGCGAAACTCTGAAGCCAATGTTCTACGTTCCGTTGAGATTCAAAGGAGAACGTACAATAATTCTGTGACGTACTCTGAAATTTTATATTTGCCTTCAGAGTGGCTCGGAACATGAAAGTGACGAAAAAAATGTTTTTCTTTCTTGTGAATATGAAGATTGAGTGGAGATTTCGCGGATCAAATCGTATTTCAGAGCTGACGAGGTCCAGATGGTAAATAAATTGTTGTTATTATTGTTATTATTATCATTGGAGTAATGTTGCTGCGGTATTTTCTCAGTTTTCAAATGTTTCGAGTAATTAATATTTTACATTATATTTTATTATTAAATATTCAGTAATTCGTATTTTATATTCGAATCAATTAATATTTAAGTACAACTCGGGCAAAACAAATAACAAGTTCGTTATATAAATTCTCAGTAATTTCTATCCAGTGATGTCGTGCCGACGAGTTCAAGAAGTAAGAGACGAATTTGGTCACTCGTTATGGTCCGCAATCGGTTGCCAGCGTGCAAATGATTAAACTAGAAGGGACTTTCGAATAACTGTCGAGCAAAATTTTTTAATAAATGCGCTTTTTGGAAAGATAGATAGAAAGTAATTTTCTTGTTTTTACAAATAGGTTATTTATTGAAATAAGCGTGCTTCAACGTTTATTTGAGTTCAACGTTTACTTGAAAAACACCTCGTTCATTTAAATTCAACATTCATCCGAAACACTTCAACATTCATTTGAAACATCATTCTCTGTAGAATCGTGATTGATAAAGCGAAAGTTGCAGTTTTCACCCTTGAATCGTTACATATAAAGTTCCATTCGAGTGACAATAATTAATTTTCGGTCTCTTCAGCCCCCGAAGTATAATTTAACGAGATTCGTTCCTCCATCCGTACATAAAAGAAAATACACGGAACAAAGAGATCCATTACATAAAAGAAGAAAAAAAGAAAAAAAGAAGAAAATGGAAATTGCCATAGCCGTTCCGCGTAATCTAACTAATCTTCCCCCTCACAATCGGCTAATCTCCAAAATCCGCCTTGCTATTACATATTTAATTGCCAGCATTTTCTTCTCCTCTCTCGCCACTTTCTCGCAATACTTTCCCTGACCTTTGCCTTGGATCCTTTTTTAAGAGGTTAACCTCTTAATCTCTCCCATTCTCCCCCTTGAACGACCCTTTGTCCCCCTCGTCCAGCGATCCAGGCATTTTCGCGGAGGACGACTCTAATATCCGAGTTTAAAGGCTCAGCCGGGGCGTTAACAGCGTTCTGACCTTCACAGCTGGAGCCTCGGTATTACAGAGAAGCTTTACACGCGGAAGTTTATTTCGACAACGTTCGCGCAAAGTGCGAGGGACGAAATTTATCTCGTTGCGTTGACCGGATAACGCGAGGAAAGTTCTGCACAGAGAGAGAGAGAGAGAGAGAGAGAGAGAGAGAGAGAGAGAGAATGAGAGGGGGGAGGTGCAGTGTCTTGCAAAGTTTCAGCAGTGAAGAAACATCGTCGTAATCCAGCTTTTATCAGTTGGATCCTCGAGCTGTTGCGAGCATGTTTTTATCAGTTGGCCTTCGCTGTGCAGCGACAAATTATCGCCGTCGTAAATTATTATGGATTTTTGAATCTTCGGTTTGTATGTGTTTGTAACACGCATAACGTAAGAATTCGGTACGATATGTACACGTTTTGCATTTCAAATTAACCCCATTTGCACATGGATCATATGCTCCTAGGACGCATGCGTTGAACTTGATGCAGAACCATAAAGCCGCTGTTAGAACTGTTTTGCCATTTTTCAAGAGAACTATTCGATTGCGATCTATGGTTTCTTGGAAAAGTTTTACCTTCGCAATGAGTAGAATACAAAGAACATTTTTCTTGCAGTTAAACCTGACCCAGAACCATAAAGTCGCTGTTGGAACTTTTTGACCATTTTTTGAAAAAACTATTAGGTTGCGACCTGTGGTTCCTTCTTGATGAGTAGAATACAAAAAGAAATTTTCTTGCAGTTAAACCTGACCCAGAACCATAAAGTCGCTGTTAGAACTTTTTGACCATTTTTTGAAAAAACTATTAGGTTGCGACCTGTGGTTCCTTCTTGATGAGTAGAATACAAAAAGAAATTTTCTTGCAGTTAAACCTTATCCAAAGCCATAAAGTCACTGTTAGAACTTTTTTTGCAATTTTTCAAAAGAACTATTAGATTGCGACCTATGGTTCCTTGGAAAAATTTTGCCTTTGTGATGAGTAGAGTATAAAAAAAAAAAAAATTTGTTTGCAGTTAAACTTATTCCTGAATCATAAAATCGCTGTTAGAACTTTCTTGCCATTTTTCAATAGAACTATTAGATTGCGATCTATGGTTCCTAGGAAAAATTTTATCTTCGTGATGAATAGAACACAAAAAAAATTTTTTGGAAGTTAAACCTGTTTTAGAACCATAAAGTCGCTGTTAGAACTTTCTTGCCATTTTTAATAGAACTATTATATTGCGATCTATGGTTCCTAGGAAAAATTTTACCTTCGCGATGAATGGAACACAAAAAAAATTTTTTGGAAGTTAAACCTGTTTTAGAACCATAAAATCGCTGTTAGAACTTTTGCCATTTTTCAATAGAACTATTAGATTGCGACCTGTAGTTTCTTGAAAAAGTTTTATCTTCGCGATGAGTAGAATACAATGCAAAAAAAGAAAAAGAATTTTTGAAATTTAAAGTCAAGGTCAATTCTGCGGCCTGTCCTTTACGCGTATTTCCATCGAATCGAAGGTGTAGAATTTATCTGCTACAACCACGGACTAACTTTTCTTTCTACCCTGTACGTGTGAGAGCAGTTATTCGAAAGCGGAATAAGGATAATCAGCGGAATCGCAGGAAATGCGGTATGAAGACATTTTCGCGTTTAATTTCACAATCGGTCGAATGTCTTCCCGTCTTATTTCGAAAGTAATAGGTTCCGGTATTTAACAGCGCGCGTCTCGCGGTAATTTCAAGGTAATTAGGATATTCGTGGGAACCTCTTCATTAAAGAAGCATTAAAGATGCGTCGCGTCGGCGCTCACCGGCATGCTCTTTCTCTCTCTCTCTCTCTCTCTCTCTCTTTCTCTCTGTGGTGTGCACGTTGGCAGAAACCGGTCCCAGCCACGGGTCCACGAGGCGATATCTCGCTGTTTCTCCCCGGATTAAAGGGAAATAACGTACTTGCATTCCTATTTATAGCCAACTACGGCTACGGTGAAGTACCGTGACCGCACGTGTGAACACGGCTTTACTCGCCAGTCTCTTTTTCTCCTCAAAAGCGCAACTTCGAAAGCTATATGACGGAGGTTTGAATTAAAAAAAAAGAAAAAAAAAAAAACAATTCAGTTGATTAATTTCACCTCGAAAGACAGATCTGGCGGGAAGCGATTTGTCCAGCAATCGAACGAGTTAACGAAATCTCCAATTCGGTCTCGCCTAACGCGACAAATGACAGCTCGATGCTTGCGTCGTTGTAGATCGTTACCTTTCGATTTTACGACTGATTCACGGTTCTGCTAGCAATAATAAACGAAATTGGTTACTCTGGTTTCCTCTGGAAGGAGAATCACGATACCGATATTCCGCGTGCGATTTCGGGCACGCTGATTGCGCGATCGTGCCGTGTCTGTGCAGGAACGACGAATTTCCCTCTCCGCGCTTGGAAACGGTGTCGCCAGCGAATCGAACACGACCTACTGGCAAGTTCGTGCCAGGCCAGACACACTCGGCGGCGAAAGCGTTCCAGGGTCAAGTGGAAATCAATCTCGCGTTTGTCTCGCTGTCGCGGTCGTCTAGGGGAAACAGTATCGAGGAACAGACGAGCGGAACAGAGTGATCTCCGTCCGTCTCTGTTCAACACCTGGTCGCCGACTTTTCGTCACTTTCCTTACTTAGGGTTTTGCGCTGTTATAACGATCAGTCGTTTTGCTTTTGAAGCGTGTCTCACAATTTTTTATAACAGTGCAGATGCACTGCAATTGTCATGGTAAGTGTCTGGTGTTTAAGGTTACGGAACATTGCGGATTGAAGAGTGATAAATTTTAACAAACACGAGTGTTTAATTGTCAAATTTGAAAATGGAAGATTTTACGTTCCACGTTATTACGTATTTTTCATGTTATTGCTCGTGTACTGAGTAGTAAATAAGTAATGTTAAAGAATAGCAATTTATTGTATGAGATATGTAATACTATACAGTGATACTAAATATTAATAAGTAATAGTTACTTGATAATGTAACGTTATATTGATAACAAATTTGACCTCGAAATTCAAGGCAAGTTCATTACATGTATATATATGATACAATAATACTAAATATTAATAAATAATAGTACCAAATACTTTCATAAAAAGTATTAATAAATATTGATAAATAATAGTACCAAATACTTTGATAAAAAGTATTAATAAATATTGATAAATAATAGTACCGAATACTTTGATAAAAAGTATTAATAAATATTGATAAATAATAGTACCAAATACTTTGATAAAAAGTGTTAATAAATATTGATAAATAATAGTACAAAATACTTTGATAAAAAATATTAATAAATATTGATAAATAATAGTACCGAATACTTTGATAAAAAATATTAATAAATATTGATAAATAATAGTACCGAATACTTTGATAAAAAATATTAATAAATATTGATAAATAATAGTACCAAATACTTTGATAAAAAGTATTAATAAATATTGATAAATAATAGTACCAAATACTTTAATAAAAAATATTAATAGATATTGATAGTACTAAATACTTTGATAAAAAATATTAATAAATATTGATAAATAATAGTACTAAATACTTTAATAAAAAATATTAATAAATAATAATACTAAACACTTTAATAAAAAATATTAATAAATAATAGTACCAAATACTTTTAGTAGTAATAAATAAAAAATAACTTCAGCATTATCTTAACTTGTTAATTTGGAATTCAAGTGTCAAAGTCAACGTTGCACATACGTTTCTTCACACGTGTCACCACTTTGCAGGATGTAGACATCGTCCACGATAGCCAAAATGGGACAAACTTTCCTCTCCACCTTGTGCAATCTCGAAGAAATTTCTAAACTCTGATCTAACTTGATTAAACAGTCTCTCAACGAGACGTAGTCCAGGTCCAGTCGATGGAAATCTTCCGGGCGGATCCCGAGATCGATCGACGTGTCTGGAACGTGACCGTGGCTGGTTGGTTATACTCTGATTCAGCCTGGTGCTCGAGCGGAGTGACACGTGTGCCGCTGCCACCGACACTGGCAGTCGCTTGCAAAATGTCAAGTGCACGCGCGCTCGCGCGATCGGCCACGTTCCTCTCCTTCGCTCGTATCGATCTTCCTCTTCTTGAAATTCCTTCGGCCGCCAGAGGGGCGGACAGGGGATCCCGCGTTCCCGAGACAATGGCGATACGTCGCTCGGGCTCTTTCATCCCGAGGGAGTGTGTGGTCTTCTCGCAGACTCGGTGGTTCGACGCTTCAGCAGCATCGAGCAAACAAAGACGTTGCTTGCGTACCGTGCTTGCCAGGGGGGAAAGAAAGTCCTCCGCCGCGACGCGTCGCCGTTCCTTCGCGTACTTTATTCTTCACCTAGTCGCGAGTTTCAAAGATCGCTGGAGGAACAGCCAAGGCTCGAACAAAGACCACGACCGTACTCGGACGACACGAAAGTAATCGTCGAGAAGGCGGCGGTGGGAAGCGAGTGGGGTCGGCCTGTGTGAAAAGCCGTGGCGAGCTGCGTGGATTATGCGTGTGTGTGAAGCGCGGTGGCCGAACTCCGTTGGCTATGCGTGTAAGAACTATAAACAGGACGAAATCCATGAAGTATCGCGGTGATTTACGACGTAGCCAAGAGACATTCGTTCGAAGTTCTTTTCGTTCCTGTAAATTTATTCGCCTTAACCGATATTGGCTAGGGGATGGGGGTTGAGCGTGACTTATGGGTGAATGTCGTTGCTTGTACTTCACAGCTGGAACCGTGTATTGTGTATATAAATTAAATTTATTTGAAGAAAACTGGATATTAATAAATACGACAAATGTTTAATTTCTAAATATATAAATATATTTTTTTTTTATTCAAGAAAATAATATATATATATATATATATATTTAGATCATTTACTTTCGAAATGATTAAATTATTAAAATAAATGAATAAACCCTGATACAGAAGGTACAAAATTTATTTTACTTATTTATTTTTAAAAAATTCATTTTCATCACTTTAAACTATTAATAATATTATTAATCTTTGACTATTGCTAAAATATATTTTTATTATGAAACTTTATTTAATTATATTAATTTAAAATTTTATATATATATGTAAAAATAAATTTATATTTTAACGTGCCAGACCAAGATTAACTCTTTGCACTCGACCTGTCCCTTTTGAGGGGACATTGTGCCTAAATTGCTTTCGATTTACGAAACATTGATCAAAAATCTTCTTGTTGCGCAACTCTCAATGTAATTAACGCTAAAACTGCCGATAAGTAAAGAATAAAATTTCAGAGACGTTAAAGTAAAGGAAAATCCTTATAATACAATGGGGTGCACAAGCTTTTATTTGTGCATTCAGAATTGAGATGCATGAAGAATTATTCGAGTCTCTAAAAGTACACTGTTTTATATCTGCAAAAATACTTAAACAAAATTTATCAATTGGCCATTCTGGTAGTTTCTAAAAATACACTTTTTTACATCTATCTATACAAAAATATCTAGACAAAAATCATCGATTGACCATTTTGACTATTTTAATGCTCTGTAAAAATACACTATTTTATATCTGCAAAAATACTTAAACAAAATTTATCAACTGGCCATTTTGGTAGTTTCTAAAAATACACTTTTTTACATGTATCTCTACAAAAATATCTAGACAAAAATCATCGATTGACCATTTTGACCATTTTAATGCTCTGTAAAAATACACTGTTTTATATCTGTAAAATATCTAAACAAAAATCATCGATTGGCCATTTTGACCATTTCGGTGCTCTCTAAAAACACACTGTTTTGTATCTATAAAATATCTAGACAAAAATCATGGATTGACCATTTTGGCCATTTCGGTGCTCTCTAAAAGTACACTGTTTTATATCTGCAAAAATACTTAAACAAAATTTCTCAATTGGCCATTTTGGTAGTCTCTAAGAATACATTATTTTACATCTATAAAACATCTAGACGAAAATCATCGATTGACCATTTTGATACTCTCTAAAAATACAACTGTTTCATATCTATGTCTAATCTAAAATATCTAAACAAAAATTGTAAATTGTAAATCATTTTAGTAGTTCCATTCCAATGTCAAGAAAATGAAGCTCAATTTCGAACGCTAAAAAATGTTTAAGGGTGACGAATATTTTCGTCTCGTCACGGCGAATATTCTCCGTGGAAATTCGTGCGTCCCTTCGAGGAAAGGGCGAGAGATCGAATGAAACGATAACGAGATAAAGCAGCGCGTGGATTAACACTGGCCGTCAGTCACTTTTTGCGGCCCTTCGCGATTAATCTCCCTCGGTGGAGGATGAGATTTGGTACGCGTCTAGCGGCGACGAACGCGAGCGAAAGACAATTACGCGTCGACGTCGCAACTGGGCTGAAGATGGCGCGCGTCTCTAATTTCGCGAAATCGTCGCCCACGTCGTCGAGATTCTTTCGAACGATCGTCGGTTCTCACCGCGCGTCGTCGTTCTGTAATCCAATCCAATTTAGCCGGGAACGCGATATGAAAACTCGACTCCTCCCCTTCCCCTCTTCTGCTGTGTGCCATGTTCCGTAGCTCTTATCTGCTTATCAGCGAACGCCGCGACGCTTACAGTCCTCCTCACTCTCGAGATCACGTTGCGGAAGGTGGATGTTAAAAAACTTCTGTTGGAAAAACGACGAATGATAATAGTTGCAATCGCTGTCGCGTGAGTCGAGATTGAATCGAGGAGTCAACTTGTGTGTATGTAATTCTTTGAAAAATTGTCGGTGAAATGAGAAATTCAAAGAGTTGAAAAATTGCTCGTTGAAGCAATACCTTGAAATTAAGTTCTGTGATGCGGAGCTAACTGGCGGCTCGCGAGCCGTTTCTCTCCCCCCCCCCCACTTTTCTCATCGCTGGCGCTTCCCCCTCCACTTCGTCGATATACATAATACCCGAAATTCAGTTAGATAGTTGTATCATTCGGTATAATTTAATATTATTTAATATAATGTAATTATTATAAATAATTCAATATTAAACAAATAATATTGTTATAGATAAATAACTTGATATTATTTAACATTAAAGAAATAATATTGTTATACATATAATTTAATATTAAAGAAATAATAATATGATATATACAGATATAATTTGATATTATTTAATAATATAATTATTATATATATAATTTAATATTATTATTATTTAATATTAAAGAAATAATAATATAATTATATAATTATTATATATGTAATACAATATATAGTATGATATAATACCCGAGGAAATTCAATTAAATAATCATTATGTTTAATACAATATAATACGCCTCCCAGTTTCGGTTAGGTTCAAGTTAGACTCGGGCCCGCAACCTTTCGTTTTCTGATTGCGCGATGCGCCGAGATCCGACAGATTTCTCAGTCTCCGGCGTTTACGAAACGTGTCGTGATTTCCTGCACGAATCATTCCTGGAAGTTGGCCCGGCCGGGGTGGTCCAGCCTCGTCACGCCACGCCACGCCACGCCACATCGCACCGATTGAAAGCGAACGCGTGGTACTCGTTTGAGAACAGTCGAAAATTACCTCCCCTCTGTCTCTATCTCCTCGGTTTTCAGCTGATAATTAATAGTCGCTCGTGTGAGCGAACTACGATCTTCGTTTTTCACGCTTCCAGTGACTACAACTGGCCCTTTCGGCTCGCCAGTTTACAAAAGAGACTGACGAGGGAACATACCGAAGTGTGAATCGCCGATTTTGATAAAAATTTGGCATAAATGTAGAAGTTCGAAGAAATATCTAATTCGTATTTCTTGTTTTTTTTTTTTTTTATCGGCAATCGTACATGTTGAAGGAGTGAAAAACTAACCTCAAAGTTGGGGATGAAAACTAACCTCAAAGTTGGGGATGAAAACTGATCTCAAAATTTTTGTGTAAATTGATGTAACTAGCGTTTCTTTAACGACGAATGTAATTTAATGTAAATTTAATGGAATTTAATTCATCTTGCGGAAAAATTCGTTTAAACAATATATTGAAAATTTTTTAACGATTTTTCCAAGTAAATGTTAATATATTTTTGTTTGAATATTTGTTTATGAAAACTACATGTAAATTACGGACAAATGGGAATCTTGATTTTTGCGTTATAAAATAAACTTCATCGTTTTCAAATCTTTCTCGCTGAATGTGCAAAAGCAGACGTGTATACTAGAATTGTTCTCTGTTCGTAAATATGTTCGTCAAATGTTGTAAATATATTTTATTCCTGAGAAAACCTGACTCTACTGTTCAGTACTCGCTGCTTTTTTTAAATAGTTGCGAGCACGACGTGTCTGAGTAAACACGCTCGATCGAAAGTCAGATTTCACAGAATGAATCTGTAACTTCTCGTGTTTGCTCGCGGCTTTATCTTATCTGCGCTCTCTTTATCGCTCGCTGATGGACTCGCGGGATTTCGACAGGTGCACAGAGTCCGAGTTCAGTCAATTTATAGTAATAACACAGAGACACAAGAGTTTAGAAAATCGTGCTGTTGTGAAAAGTCAAGTTTTGGAACTCCTCACTTTCGGAAAAACTCTCGAAATCCTTTGAGAGCGACAATAGAAAGCGCGTGTCGAATTTTATACTCAATACAATTACAAGAAAAAAAAAAAAATAAATAAGTATATAAATTTAATAAATTATACAATTATAACATAATAAATTTTTATAATTCAAATAACGTCATATGGCGGCCTCTTAATCTTTTTAGGGAAATTTGTTATTTAATTTGATAATCCACGATTGAGATATACTCAAATTATATTTGTATATTCGTTATTAAAATTTGTAAATAAAAATTTGATAAAATAATATTTTCAACAAATGTAGCATATTTAAGAATATTATTCCCATCATGTATATTTCATACTTTAAATTGTTATACATTTAATATTTCATAAATATTTTATTTTCATGTACATTCGAGAATAATATTTTCATCAAAACATAGTAATATTTAAGAATCGATGAATTACAAAAGATTAAATTCTCAGACAATTAATTTCAATATTAATTTGAAAGTCTATGGGAAATTAATTAAATTATTTTAATTGTTTGCAAAGCGCGAGCGTCTCGTTCGTTCTCGAGGAGCTGGGCTGTACGCGTGTGGCCAAGCCCCCACCCGCTTGTTTGCTAATCAGCTTATCGCTAATCTGTAAACGGATTACGATCCGGAAAACAGCCTTGTTGCCCATTGTTGCCCAACGTTGATTTATCGTCGACGCGAACGAGCTTGCTCACCGATCGATCCTCTAATCACTTTCGTTTTCCTCGTTCGCGTCTCAGGTCTCGCGATAAAATCGCCAGGGTAAATCGCGAAAACGATTATCGTCCGTGACGTCAGCTCGTCAGCACAACTGCTGTGTCGGTCACTGGTGACCGACGAAGCAAACTTAGTACGCGTATGTTAAAAATTTAAGAACTTTAAGATTGACGGCTGAATGTTGCTTTTATCAATATTTATTATATAGTATATTATACGGTATATGATGTAATATATATATTGATTTTATTGATATTTATTATATAGTGTATATAGTATATATGTGTAGTGTGTATTATATAGTATATAATATAATATATATTGTCTTTACTGATATTTATTATATAGTGTATATAGTATATATGTGTAGTGTGTATTATATAGTATATAATATAATATATATTGTCTTTACTGATGTTTATTATATAGTATATTATATAGTACATAATATAATATATATTGTCTTTATTGATGCTTATTATATGGTTTATATAGTATATTATATAGTGTACGCTATACTATGTATTGATTTTATTGATATTTATTCTACAGTATATATAGTATATTATATAGTATATAATATAATATATTGTGTAGTATATAATATAATATAATATATTGTCTTTATTGATATTTATTATATAGTATGTACTATAATATATTTTGCTCTTATTGATATTTATTATACAGTATATACTATAATCTATTTTGCTCTTATTGATATTTATTACATAGTACATATAGTATATTATATAGTATATAATATAACATATATTGCTTTTATTGATATTTATTATACAGTATATATAGTATATTTTATAGTATATGTGTGTAGTGTGTATTGTATAGTATATACTATATTTTCCTCTTATTGATATTTATTATATAGCGTATATAGTATATAGTGAAAGGTTCATTGTTTCTCCATGTGAAACATTAAACAAAATTTGTTATGTCAAACTTGACTGTTACGTTGTAATATTAACTCACGTTCTGACATTAATTTGGAAAAATTGACTGTTGGTCGTGAGAACGCGATTTCCAGACCGATGCAATCTCACGTGTGACCAACAGTTGACGATCGCGATCGATTCGGAAAGAAGTTTGATTTTGCGAGTGGTGAAACAACTGCTAAAAGAATGGCTGGTTTCGTTGCAGATGCTGCTCTGGCCATACCTTCCTCGTCCATATCTGGTCGGCGAGATGACGCTCCGATTATGGTGAGTAAGTACCCGCTCCTTCTTCCTGCTGTCAATTATTTACGGGCACTCGCGTCGCCGCTAGACGAAGAAGAAGCCGATTTTCTCGGCCGAATTTGCGTTTCGACCCGGCTCGAGAACCATTTTCGGCGAGTTAGCCAAAGGGTGATGGTAGACACGAGGTCTTTTCATCTCGAGACAAAGGCCGCCGCTCGAACGAAAACGCGGTGAAAGCAATTCTGTTGCTTATTGTTAGCGACCGCCTCGTTGTCGTCCTCTTTCATTAAGCCAGGTCCAAGTTACACACCTAGGAAGTGACTTTTTCGATTAAACTTATCCTCGCGAGTTTAGTCGCGAGACATCCCATCCGGCGAAAGAATTGAATTTCCATAGGAATCGAAAGGATCGATCGCTTTTACTCGCGAAACATGTCGCGACGAAATTTGAACGTGAATATTTAAGAAAGCTACATTCCTTTTCAATGGCATGTGTTTCGTGTTTGTTTCAATTAATTTCTTTGCCAACAGATTTGCTAAACAAACTCGACGAATTTTTCATTTTATAGTCTGCTTACTACTAATTTATTTATTTAACTTATTTTTTTACTACTGATTAAACTAATCTACTAATTTGTTTAATTTATTTTTTTCTACTAATAATTTAACTAATCTACTGATTTATTTAATTTATTTTTTTACTACTAATTTATTTAATTTATTTTTTTGCTACTAATTTAACTAATCCACTAATTTATTTAATTAATTTTTTTTACTGCCAATTTAACTAATCCACTACTGATTCAACTAATCATCAAGCAGCTAAAAAAGTTAAATTTTGAAGTGATGAACGAAATCGTATTAAAATAGTATTGAAAATACATTCGGTGCAAAATGTGAGATTGAAATAAAATTTAATTTAAATGTTCGAGTTGTTGTGACATAAAATGATATATAATTTATTCTATAATTGATATTGTAAGATTTAAATGACATTATGAATGTCAGTTGTATTCATGCAGTAATTATGACAATCTGCAAGGCTTGTAATTCCAACAGAACGATCAATAACATCAACAATTGAAGGGTCAGTTAAAATAAAATATCTATTTCTCTCACAGAATTTAATTTTTGAAAAAGCTTCTTCTCTAATTGGAGTTTATCATTGGAGTCATAGAGACGGTAGAAATAATTGTGAACCACCCATAAGGTATTTTGTAAATTTGATTTGCAATAGTTTTTGGACATAGTCTGTAAAAACAGTGCAAACTCTGAATTATAGTATTTTCTGCGAAGACGATGCAATCAGTTTGCTAAACGTCTATTGGGATTTCTCAAAGATTGTTGAGAACTCGGTTTTATCCGTAAATCATGGAATAGCGACGTTCTGCTTCTTTCGACGAAACAATCATCGTCGTTAACAAATTAACACGCTTCAAAGATTGTCGAGACCAGGGATTGAAAGTGGCTCGAAGTCAGACGTGATTTAATTGAACGTGATCGATCTGATGCTGGCGATCTAGACGAACGAACCAACATACGGGGATTGTTGAAGGTTTGCCCAAAGATTAACGCGTTAAACCGTACCGTGTCGATCAGAAAAAAATCGTTCGCTTTACGTACGCATCCCACGCGAATTGGATCCAACGAATAAACGAACATATTCGCTCGAGGCAATAGTTTTCGGTCATTTTCACGATTGTAACGTTTTTTTTTTTTTTTTTTTTTGAACATTCTGCAGGCTTGTTTGAAAAAAGCAAAGAGTGCTTCAAACTGTCGCCTCGTGTACGTTTTTCTGTTATATCTTGGGCCGATTGTTGACAAAAATCAAACTTTGAAAAAGCGGGTTTGTAGTAAAAAATTGGCACTTAATGAGAAAAGGTACAAACCGTTTTTCTTAGATTTTATCAAAATAAAATTCGCGTGAATGAAAGAAGTAGTAGTTTGCAAAAATTGTCGTTAAGGTATTGCCTAATTAAATAATATTCTATTTATTTAAATAAATAGAAATGTTGCCTAGTTAAAGTTATTGATATCATTAATAACTTAATAGTAAGTATTGCCTAATTAATAATGTTAATAATTTTGATAAAAATTTAAATGGAACGAAAGTTTTATTCCATGTTCTTTTTCTTCTCTGAAACGTGGAGAGCTGCAGCGACTTGTCGTCATTCTCTCCTCGAGCTGTATTTTCAAAATCGCTTTCACGTTGTCTCCCCCTTCGTTTCCCTTCTTTCTCTTTAACTTGGGACGTTATTTCCCGAGTATAAAGGAGAAGGAGAAAAAAACCTAAGGACGTGAAAATATTTTCTTTTAAGCTCGTCCGACACTGGACGACAAGCACGTAGGGAAAGACTTGGGTTTGACAATGGGCAAAATAAATCGCAGAAACCAGGACATTCGTGTACATACCTAACAGTCTAGAAATAATGCGCGAAACAAAGTTATTCGCTTGCCTGAAAAATAAGAAATACATTGTGAAAAATATGTAACTGGTGTCTTGTACATTTGATAATATTCAAAAAAAAAAAAAAAAAAATAAAAAGGAACCATTGCAAAATTACCAATACAAAAGTTTTCATTATCTTTGTTAATGAAATTGTCGAAGTAACGCTACCTCGCAATAAAATACCTCTAAAATGAAAAGTGATCAATAATTTTAATTATTAATGAAATAACACACTTGTCAAATGCTATACACTCTCTCGAACCCTTTCAATCATTCGAATAATTCAAGAAATACGAGAAAATACAAGCTATACATGTTTATCAGAGTGTACCATCCTCAATGTGTTAATATAAATATAAAATAAGTAATAGTTGAAATCTAAAATACATAATAAATAGATTCTCAAATATTACTATAAAAAATATATAATAATAATTTAAGAATATTTTATCATCATATCATGTGAATTAAAGAAATGCGTTACACAGGGTGTTTCGTAACTTGTGGAACCCATTTCGGGAGCTAATTGTACGCCTAAAAATAATGAAAAATAGTCATGTAAATATATGCCCTATCTGTCTTCGTTTATGAGACATAATGAATTTTATAAACAGAGTAAACTCTAGTAAGTTAGTTTTACCAGGGATGGTACATTCAATTTTCATAACAATCATAATTGGGATGAAGAAAACCCACATGCTATTGTGCATTCGAGACATCAACACCAGTTTAGTTGAAACGTACGGGCAGGAATAATTGATAAATTTTTAATTGGACCATTTTTTCTCGATGGGAGACTAACAGGCACAAAGTACGTTGATTTTTCGAGCACGCGTTTACACGAAATATTAGAGGAAGGTTCCAGTCGATGTTAGACTTCGTACGCGGTTTATGCATGATGGAGCTCCGCCGCGTTTTAGCCGAGTGGCTAGGCAATTTTTAAATCAACGCTTTGCAAATAAATGGATTGGTCGTGGAGGTCCTATTTGCATGGCCTGCTCGTTCTCCGGATTTCAATCCATTAGATTTTCACTTGTGGGGACATTTAAAATCTATTGTACACGCGACATCGATTGAACATGCTGAAATACTACGAAATAGAATAGAGCAAGGCTTCCAACAAATTCGAGAAACACCAGGAACGATAGAGAGAGTAATCAGATGAATGACAAGACGCGTGCAGGCTGGTCATTTCGAGCATCGTTTTGTAAAAATAATTAAAACAGAAAACTCATTGTATCTCGTAAACGAAGACAGATAGGACGTACATTTATATGATTTTTTTTTTTATTATTTTTAGGCGTATAGTCAGCTCTCGAAGTGGATCCACAAGTTACAAAACACCCTGTATATATTGGCGATTGTACAAAGTTGCTCCAAAAAAAGAAAAATTCCGCGCAGATATAGTTTCTTTTCACTTTAAAATTGCGTGTTTCGAACTATAGACGTTTAACCTTCTAAGTACTAACTATATAATATCTGAGAAAGCCGAATGTGCGATATATCGACGGTCTCTCTCTCTCTCTCTCTTCTTGTTTCGAGTAGCTCGAGTCTTCATTTGATTCGATTAACTTTGAAAATATCGCAACTACAATAATTCCTATGAAAACACGCAAGATTAAACTTCGCCTGGCGATTTCAATTCGTCCACTAGGGGAATTTAAATACCCCGTCCTTAGAAGGTTAATTAGGTACTACTGTGTATGTTTCTATTGCTAGGTGACGTCCGTGGTATTTTATATAAGACTGCGAGTCGTTTTTCAATGTAATAATAGCAGATCATTCACATGTGTCGACACGCAACGAGAGGCGAGATCGAAGTGTGCCGGAAGGCGATCGATGCTGAATCCTCGGTGGGGGGCGAAGGAGTCGCAGGCGTCCCCCCGACGCAATTCGTAGCGTCGTGGTAGATGGTAATCGCGCAGCTCGTGCCTCGTTTTGTTTCTCGCGGTGATTGTCCGCGCGCTCTTCGTTTACCGTTACGTCGCTTCACCGGATCTGCTTTGCCCCAGGGGGTTGGTGGGGGGAGGGGTGAGAGAGAGAGAGAGATAGAGACGAGTTCAGCCTCTAATCTCGCGGCCACCGTCGTCTAATTAAAAGCTTCGAGGGGGGAAAAAAATTGCCGTTTGCCTCGAACGGTTGATTCAGAGGCCGATAACAGAGACTGCGTCGACGCCGGTGCATCCTGTCGCCAACCAATCTCGACGCGGTATTCGTACGCACGGTACAGTTAGGACCGCGTTTCGCCGCATCGGACATCCTACTTTCGCGATGCCTAGCCTAAGCCTCGAAAGTCACAGCTGTTTTCGTTGTTTTTTCTTTTTTTTTTTTTTTTTTTGGCAATCGATTTTTGACGACTGGACGAACAGAGAGAATTGTTTGGTGCGAAACGAAGGGACCGACCAGAGTTAAGGATCGTAGTCGAACGTTGGATCGAACGTGAGAAATAATACAGAATAGTGCCTGACACGTGACAATGCGTGCGTTTGAAAGGTGACGTATCGTGGAGTAATTGAAAAAAAAGGGAAAAGTTATTCAGTCGAATATTATTGCGTCTTGAAAATTAGTGGATGCTCGTCGAACAAACCGGCACGTATTATTATTTAAACACTGAATAGAAGAGAAAAGACAATTCTTGTCTCACTAAAATACGAACATACTTTTCGCTCAACCCAATGTGGTCGTACTAGGAGAGAAAAAGGACCGATCCAAGCTCGTTTGCATTGTACGGTGAAACCGCGTCGCTGGCCCACTTTCTTCGCCCTTTTATTTCTTCGGTCGCGCCCGAAAGCCGCCGGCCTTTCGAGCTTCGAAATTAATAAGACCGTTGCTCGACACGTTCTGACCTTGCCCTTTTGTACTTTTTCTTCCTCGCGTCACGAATTGCAGCACGCCTCGCGATCGATACGACGCCGGGCGACCTTCTCTTCGATCGCGGCGCGGCATCGCCCCGAGAAAATCGCCGGGATCTTTCGAAGGCATCGCGCGTCGGTAAGGATTCGCGAGAGGACAGGCGCGGCTGGAAAATCCGCGCGAAACATCGGCGACTCGAGATCGCGGGGCATTCGAGGCACGTGCTCGCCAACACGCGTCGATCGTGCTAATTCGATCGTTCTCCCTTGTACAGAGAGGATAGTTTGTCTTCGTGGCTGTCATAGATGAATTTTACAGATTTGATAGAGACACGTGCGAAGAACACGTAAAATTGATCTTGACTTTCAAATTCACTTCGACGAACAACAGTTTTTTTTATTTGCATTTGTATTCTACTCATGGCGAAGGTGAAACTTTCCCCGAGGAACCACAAGTCGCAACCTAATAGTGATCTTGGAAAATGGCAAAAATGTCTGCGGACGTGTGGGTTCTAACAGCGACTTTATGATTCTCGACATAATTTTTATATTTCGAATAACGTCAGCAGTGTTATCATTTGATTATTTAGAATCGCACGATTATTTAGATGCTACAGCTATGATGAATCAAATATTAGTGAAACCTGATCCAGCACTATAAAGTCACTGTTAGAACCCACGCGTCTGCAGACTTTTTTGTCACTTTTCAAGAGAAATATTAGGTTGCGACCTATAATTCCTTTGTGGTGAGTAGAGTACAATGCAAGCAAAAGAATTTAGACCTTGAAATTCCAAAGAAAAGTTTCTTGGTTATTTAATACTGTGGACACGTTGGTTCTAACAGCGACTTTATGATTCTGGATGTAGTGTTTATATTTCGAATAACGTTAACAGTTTTATCATTTGACTATTTAGACGCACACTGATGCTACAACTGTGATAAATCAAATATGTTAGTGAAACATAATCCAGAACTATAAAGTCGCTGTTAGAACCCACGCGTCTGCAGACTTTTTGTCATTTTTCAACTATTATTTGCAACCTATAGTTCCTTTGTGAGTAGACTACAATGCAAATAAAAAAATTTTGACCTTGAAGTTCCAAAGAAACACTGCGGACGCGTTCTAACAGCGACTTTATAGTTCCTTGACACTCGTTCCTTGGATATAATGATTATGTTTCAAATAATATTAAGAATTAGTTTTGTCGTTTAATTATTTAGACTCACGCCGATGTTACAACTGTGATAAATCAGATGTCAGTGAAACCTGAGATCCAGAACCATGAAGTCGCTGTTAGAACGCCAAGTCACCGCGCGAAACGCGTTGGAAACGATCGGATTTAGAACAATCGCTGCTTTTTCCGAAACGTGTCGATCGAGAAACTGGTATTGCTCATTTATCTGACCCGGCAATCGAAGGGAAACTCAATTTCCAGCGATTATTCCAGATATTCCAGCGTTATCTCGTCGGGAGAAAGGGACTCGATTCACGACTGGCCAAGTGCTTTTCATTTGTCGAATGAAGTTCGCCGAAGGGAGCTCGATGAATCGTGACTCGATGAGCCGATTGAATTCCCAATGAAATAACTCGATCTGCAGCCAGCCGCGTGCGTGATCGACAGATTCGCGGTCATGCGGGGATCGTCGATGACCTCCTCGATAGGATTAGCGATAACGATCGAACATTGGCACGATTCGAATCGGCGTCCGTGTAACGAGCCTATGCGACAGGTTGTATTCTATGAAATTAATCACAAACTTTGCAAACGAACTCGAAATCGATTCGAACGAATGTCCGGTACGAGTACTCTGAAAAGATTTGTCGTTCCACGATATTATAAATTTATGCTTTACAAATTTTATAAATTTACATTTTACAGATTTTATAAATTTACATTTTACAAATTTTATAGACTTATATTTTACAAATTTTATAAATTTACATTTTACAAATTTTATAGATTTATATTTTACAAATTTCATAAATTTACATTTTACATATTTCGTAAGTTCATATTTTACAAATTTTATAAATTTATATTTTACAAATTCTATAGATTTACATTTTACAAATTTTATAAATTTACATTTTACAAATTTCATAAATTTATATTTTACAAATTTTATAAATATACATTTTACAAATTTTATAGATTTATATTTTACAAATTTTATAAATTTACATTTTACAAATTTTATAAATCTATATTTTACGATATCGTACCGACGTGTTCAAAAAGAAAGCGACGAGTTATCGTACGGTCACTCGTTATGGTCCGCAATCAGTTGCCAGCGCAACGTGGTTAAGAATCTTCAAGTTTGAGCGATGGGCACGTTCGCCCATCGAGTTTGTTTACTTTAGTTTTAAGTATTAATTGCTTCGTCGTGTCGATTTGCGAATTGTTAGCTTGTTGTTGGATAACAAGCGAATTAGAATCGGGCGAAGTGATCGGGGCAACAAGGAGGCCGCGAGCGTTGCCACGTTGCGCGTGACTCAGCTGACTGGAATTTCGCGACACGCGATATACCGGGCTCAACCGGCGGTTTATTAACGCGGCACGGATAATTCCGACCACGAGACCGGGCATTAGAAATCCTCGTAGCCTTCCGAGCGCACGCACACATACGCTCGACCGTGAAAGGATCGCGTTTTGCACGGAGTCTCTTCTGGTTGAGAGCTAACGATACCTGCTTTCGTTTCTCTTTCTTCTCTTTGTTTTTTGAAATTTTTCTAAAATTCGATTCTAAAATTTTTCTAGAATTCGAGGTTTGTTACCGTAGAAGTTTATTTACTTTTTTTTAAGTGACAGTGTGTCTTTGAAGATTGAAATAATTAAATAATTAATAGTAAATTAATTAAACAGTAATTGAAGATTAAAATACACGAGTGCGAAAGCTTGTACAAAGTTTCTCTATTTTTTTGTCTCCAGTGTCTCTAATGGATGTTTTATGCTTTAACCTCGGTGCCCCCACTCTTTTTCTTGGTCGGTATCCCCTCCACCATATCATTCCCCCCACTTTAGCTTTGGCTCGTCGTCAACCGAGGTTAGCACCAGAGCTACACCAAGTAATCAAAATGACCAGTTTACAATTTTTGTTAGACATTTGGTAGACGTGAAACAGCGTATTCTTAAAGGTTAAATCACTTTTCGTAAAATGTACGAATACAAAAGCGTGTATATTATATTATAATAAATATCATAATATTATATAATTGCAATTATATAATATTGTTATAAATTATATTATTATGATATAAATCTATGATTTATATGATTAAATATATATTTATATTAAAATATTATATTATAACATTTTATATTATGTGTTTTTTTTTTTTTTTTTTGTCTTCGATGGATATTTCATGCTTTAATTCTAGTGTTAAACAGCCCGCGGCACTAAAAACAGCGAACACGACCGAGAATCGTGTCGCTGGAGATCGTTCTACCGAAAGTGAAAAATGAAAAGAAGAGAGAACGTAGTCGAAAGAATTCTTCCACCCAGAGAAACATCGTTGGCGTCGTGAATAGAAATGAAATTCTTTTTTTGCACTTCTCTGCGAACATCGTGAAATATACGCATCTGCCTGCGACGGGGATTTGTTTGATCTCGAAGCGTTTTGCGGGAGCGCGGGAAAATTGAAGCTCGACGATTACGTGCAAACGGGAGAACGGCGTGTGTACTATGGCGTGGCTGTGCCACGGCCAGAGGAAACCGGTCCTTTATAATTACAGGGTCTGCCGTCCACCGATATACAAGGGTACGCACCCTGAATAAACGTCTGCGCGTTGTGATTTCGCTCTTCTCTTCTCACGAGCGGCCTCTAATAGTTGGGGCTCGTGTGATCGCGTGTTGCGCCCCTGCGCAAACCACCGGATGATCTCGGGATTTTTAGATCGCGATCAGGCCGAATTTTTAGCGAGCGAGTTTTCTTCAATTTTACGAGCAACGTGTAATTTTTCTCAGAAATTTTATAGGTTGTGTAATTTGTATAGACGTGTATTTTCACTCTCTCAGTATTTTTATATAACGTATGTAGATTTCAAGCAGTGTTTTTAGAGATTCAAACGATTTCTCGTAGAATGTGTGGAACGTGATCCTGCAAGAGGATCTTCGAGCGCGAAGCTAATCCCCTCCGTATCTTTCGAACATCTAGTAAATGTCTCGTATCTATCGCAACTATCGCGATACTCGTCGTAAAAGAAGCAGTTTGATCGATTCGAGCCAGGCACTGCTATGGAGAACCACTTTTGTATATACATATACATGTATTAATTGATACATAACTAAAGTTATATTAAAATTATAGTAAAATTATATTAATATATAATTTGTACATATACAATATCTATATATTAAATAATTTATATATACATATATATATATGTACAATATACATGTATTAAATAATTTATACACGATACACATATATTAAATAATTTATAAATATATATATATAATTATATTAAAATTATAGTAAAATTATATTAATATATAATTTATACATATACAGTATCCATATATTAAATAATTTATATATATACACAATACACATGTATTAAATAATTTATAAATATATATATATAAAATTATATTAATTGTTATAAAATTATATTATATTAAAATTATATATAATTTGTACATATACAATATCCATATATTAAATAATTTATATATATATATACACAATACACATATATTAAATAATTTATAAATATATATATAAAATTATATTAAAATTATAGTAAAAATATATTAATATATAATTTGTACATATACAATATCCATATATTAAATAATTTATATATATATATATACACAATACACATATATTAAATAATTTATAAATATTTATATAAAATTATATTAAAATTATAGTAAAAATATATTAATATATAATTTGTACATATACAATATCCATATATTAAATAATTTATGAATATATATATAATTATATTAAAATTATAGTAAAATTATATTGATATATAATTTGTACATATACAATATCCATATATTAAATAATTTATATATATATGTACAATATAGATGTATTAAATAATTTATATATATACACAATACACATATATTAAATAATTTATAAATATATATACATAAAATATATAATTTATATATATACAATATATATATTAAATAATTTATATATATACACAATACACATATATTAAATAATTTATAAACATATATATATATATGTAAATATATTCGAGATTCGCAAGCCTCGCGTCGATTTTTTTACTCAACCAGCTCGATAGAAGATAGTCTCTTCGTCTTTCGACGATGGTAGGAGGTTAAAATCGCTGATTGAAAAGCGAAGGCACGCCATCGTGAGAGAGAGAAAGAGAGAGGAAAGTTTAAAAAAGACGACAGGGGGATGCAGTGGACGCGCGAACTCGAATCGAGAGAGGAACGCTGCCGTGACCCGTCAACTTTGCATGCCGATGTTCCCAACCAGACACGACGCGGTTGCGTGCGTCGTCCCGTGTTCCCTCGCACGCAGAACTATAGACCCGATTGCCTAGTAAGTGTTCAGGGGCACAGCGGGATCGAGCGTGCAGGATGAAATAAATTGACAATCCCTTCCAGAATACACTCTGTCTGACTAAAATACTTTTTTTTTTTTTTTTTTTTTTTTATTTACTATAAATACAGGGTGGCCACCGAAAAAAACCGAGGCGTTTGAAAACCTGTTCATTTTCAGAATGGTGGTTATTCCCTCTTTTTACAAGTAGACGCTGAAAAAGAAATCGATTAACTGTATACTTCCGAGTGAAATGGTAAAAAATTTTTGAAAAACGTGTTTGTAAGCGTTGTTTCCTTTTGGCGACCACCCTGTACTTTTCCTTTACTCTCGGCTAATATTTGACAAACGACGACGAGTCCTTCGTTCGAGCGCTCGAAACAAATCGATTCCTTTTAAATGGGAAATGTAGTATCGAACGATGGATATCGGCGGTCGTCGACACGGTGATATCGGACGCTCGGTGGCGCGTTATTAATTCGCGAGCAATCAATCCAATTAATTTCCATAAACTGGTAATTACCGATAATTACCTCAGTCGGCCTGATATTACCGAAATGTAAATGAATTTTTAGGGGATTAATGCGAGGTGGAGGGGGGCGGGGAGAGAGAGAACAATGTCTCTTCGGTTGAAACGATTTTTTTTTTTTTCTTTAAATGAGTTTGCACATTGCATTCGCTCTTTTTGCAAATCAAGGTTCGTTTTTTTAATACATCGCGACGAAAGCAGAATCTGACCGTGAGGCGACTGTTAAATTTTATTTTAAATATAACATGGAAGACCAGAAATAATATTAATATATGAAAATAACATAAAATATACTGTTTTATATAATAGATATAGTACACGTAGATTCATCCGTGTAAGATTTGTCTGCTGTCTGCGCGAGATAGTTTCGTATAATAATTAAGTATTATAATATTATTGTTAAATAATATATGAATATAATATTATAATATTATTATTAAATAGCATTTAAATAATATATAAATATAATATTATAGTAGTATATAAATAATATATAAATATAGTATTATAATATTATTATTAAATAGTTATATTTATAAATATAATATAATTAATTAATATTATAATATAATATAATATATTATTAAATAATATATAAATATAATATAATATTATTATTAAATAATAGTATTTATTATTTATTAGTATTATTATATTTATAAATATAATATAATATTATTATTAAATAATATACAAATATTATAATAATTAAATAGGTACAATAACCAAATTTTAGGGGTGAAGAAAAAAGAAACAATGTCCCTCTGGTCGACAGAGGTTCCCTTTTTTTTTCCTGCTCGAACATCGAAGGAGGAGGTGCCGAAATCAATCAATGATGGGAGGCGGTCGCGAATAAAAAGGGCAGCGATACACGCGTCGAGAACACGATGGGGTGTGGTCGATAGATATTCGGCCCGTTTTTTTCGGCTTCGATCCCATGTCCCTCTTGCAGCCGGTGCTCGCGAGCTCACTAATTCTAACGCCGCGGATCAAAGAACTCCGTCCCGCCTAGCTCATTAGTCATAATGACGCCCCGTATGCCTGGAATTATCGCCGATAGACGAGCCGGGTTCTCTGCTCCGCGCCACCGATCGAGCTGAATCTCGCGCCGCAGCGGGCATTAGGGATAAAGAGCAGTGGCGGAGGGTGAAAAAAAAAAAAAAAAAGAAAAAGAAAGAGAGAAAAATTCGCCGTTGGCGAATTCGCTTTCGGCTCGCTGGGCGAAAACTCTCTCACGCTTGCTCGCGCGTCGGCTCCTCGGCGAAGGATCAATCGATGAACGAGTCGGTTGACCTCGCTGTCTGAGGAAGTTGAGAATAAAAGTAGCAGGGATGGCTAACACGAGCGTGAGGACGTTACGGAAAGGGGCGATTAACGAGAGGTGTGCCCCCGTTGCAGTACCAGTGATTTACTCGTGTACATATGTTTTTGCGATCGAAAGGAATATAGAGGGTGAGTCTCGTAACGTGACGACATTAAATATAAAATATTCGTTGTACGTAAAAAATGTTTCAGATGAAAGTTGCACGGCTTCCATATAGTACTGTAATCAGTTTTATGTTATTTTGCTCTTTTATCAGGATGTGAGGGTTATCTTCAGTTTTTTAAATGGAATAGTTCATATTTCTTCCCGAATTCGGATAAAGCGTTGAATTCTACATAAAAAAAGTATTATAATTCGAGTATTCAATTCTAAAAAAGTATTATAATAAGTAATATAATTCTAAAGAAGTATTTTACATTAAAAGTATTATATAATAGGATTTAAAACACGTAGTTACTGTGATATTAGCAAAAATAAAAAATTTTTTTACATTGTATTGGAAAAGACCGTTAACCTCAATAACTATGTATTTTCTTCTATTGGCGTCCACACGTTTTTAAATTAAATATAACATGTTTTAAACATAAATGTTTTTTAGTTAAATTCGTCGTTAGAATATACTAATTTCGTCAATTTGCTTAATAGCTGTGTCGCTAATGATTTCAGAAATATTTGTCGAAATAGATTCCAGAGCTCCAACTTTGAGGTTAGGTTGTCCTCTTCAACATGGATGGTACACGTGACGTGGACAAAAAGTGACTAATAAAACTTATTTACTTGAATCTTTATCAAAATATACATTATGATTTTCAAAGTGTTCCCTTTTAGGTTTTTTCACGAAATGTTTTTTAATTAAAAAATACTGATTTCACCAATTTACATAATATCTCTAGTGATTTACGTGGACCAAAAGTGACTAGTGAAAACTATTACACATCCGTACGTTTTTAAATTAAACATAAATGTTTTTTAATGAAATTCGTCGTTAGAAAATACTAATTTTGTCAGTTTGCCGTGTCGCTAATAATTTGAGAAATATTTGTCGAAATAGACTCCAGAGCTGCAACTTTGAGGTTAGGTTGTACTCTTCAACATGGTTGGTGCACGTGACTTGGACAAACATATTTTAAGCGACTAATAAGACTTATTTACTTCAATCTTCATCAAAATCTACATTATCATCTTCAAAATACTTCCTTTTAGTTTTTTCACGAAACGTTTTTGAAAATAACGATTTCATCAATTTACATAATATCTCCAATAATTTCCGAGATATTCGGAAATATTCGGATATTCAACTTTGAGGTTAGGTTACCCTCTTCAACACGAACGATTGCCGATAAAGAAGAAACAGAACGTGTCAAATATTTTTTTTCTCGAAAATTGACGTTCCAAGCCTAATTTCATCAAAATTGGTGACTCTGAACGCTTTGACAGACAATGTTGCAGACGAAATCCTCACTCGCAATCTCTGGTTTCCCTTCCCAATTCTCGTCATCGACGATTCGTAAGAAGACGAGAAGCTTCTCGAACATTTTTATCGGTGGTGTGTTCGTGCGTTCGCGCTCTCACAGAGGAGAGAATTCCACGGCGCTGCGCGTACCGTTGGCGTGGTGCGCGATAACCGGTAATAGCCTGGACGGTAACAGTAACAGTGTAACTGACCTACAGACAGCAGCTCCACACCTGGATGCACCTGGAAAGCCGCGAGAACGCCGGCGCGTGCGCCCGCCGACCTCTCTTCCGCGTGCTGGTCCCGTCATTCCATTCCGATCATTCTGCTTCATCTCCCCCGGAACGAGCGAAATTATCCCGATGGCAACGACCTTCGTCTCCGTTGCAACGAAACGAACTTTCGTCAGGAGAACGATCGGTTGACGAGCCCCACCGGCACGCACGTGAACTGAAAGTAATCTCCAAACGAGGTAATTAACCCTTTGGCTACTGTTTAACCCTTTGCACTCGACTGTCCCCTGTAAGAAGACGTCGAAGTCAACTTCAGTTTAACAGCTGAAATTGTAAAGTTTTTCACAATTGCTGGTCGTTGTAAGGAACGTAGTTATGGTACGATATGATGTAATAAAAATTATTATAACGACTGTGAAAGGAACGCACGTGAACTGAAAGTAATCTCCAAACGAGGTAATTAACCCTTTGGCTACTGTTTAACCCTTTGCACTCGACTGTCCCCTGTAAGAAGATATCGAAGTCAACTTCAATTTAACAGCTGAAATTGTAAAGTTTTTCACAATTGCTGGTCGTTGTAAGGAACGTAGTTATAGTACGTTGTACGATATAATATAATAAAAATTATTATAACGACTGTAAGAGGAACGCACGTGAACTGAAAGTAATCTCCAAACGAGGTAATTAACCCTTTGGCTACTGCTTAACCCTTTGCACTCCCCTGTAAGAAGGTATCGAAATCAACTTCAGTTTAACAGCTGAAATTGTAAAGTTTTTCACAATTGCTGGGAACGTGGTTATGGCACGTTGTACGATATAATATAATATAAATTATTATAACGACTGTAAGAGGAATAAGAAAAATTTTGAAAGATGAGATTCTTGAGGGGAGAGACAGTCGTGTGACACTCGTTATCAGTTGACATTCGTTATCGTCGAATTATCATTCGAATAGTTCGGGATAATTTATATTATATTATAGCTTCTTGTCGCTTCTTAGAAACGAGTAAGAAGTATAATAGAAGTGTAACAATAAAATTGGCGAAGGGAATTTTTCAGGAGATTGAAAACTTACCATTAACCTCTGTATATACTATACTTGGTGATTGCATTAAACGAATTTCACATATTAGAGAAATATAATCATAAAATATGAATCATGGATGAAAAGCAGGATAATTATTGTCAATGCTGTCATTTTACTTGAAGCGATACGTCACTCACTTTTTCGTAAACACAAATTGCTGGTAGACGATACAGAGAACGTTTCCCAGGACAGAAAACTTTTTTCCAGCGATCGAGGAGTTTCGTTTTTTTTTTTTTTTTTTTTTTTTTTTTTGTTAAAAGATTCGATCTCGAATTTCGAACTTTCGAAGTTGGAATACAGAGGGGAGTTTTAGTTTTTCGAGTGGGAAACGGGACGATTGCGTAGCCACGCTCGCGACTTGCAATCCCTTTCTATTCGGCGGAGGTGCACGCGATTGCGTTCGCCTGCAACGTTCTGGGGGATCTCGGGTCGCTCGTGCGTTTCGAGAACGAAAAGAGTGTGAGAACCGGCGGCTCGAAAGGTTTCGACACGGTCGAGCGGTTAATTATACTATTTTCCAGATACCTGGAAAACTCGCGTCGTCGCGTCATCTCAGCGCACTACGATGGAACACAGAATTTAATGCGCAGCACACGAGCATTGGAACTCAGTCGCGATCTATACTGATCGCGAGAACGACGAAACTTTTCGTAAAAAAAAGTATATTTAAATGAATCGCACCACGTTGAACCAATATTATTTATTTATTCGTATCTTTTGCTTAAAATTTCGCGAAATTGTTAAAAATTAAAAAATGTCCGATCATCAATACCTAGCAAATGTTACACCAAAGATACGCACCGAGTTTCATAGTAATTGGTTGGTTAGATCCCGAGATATCTCGCACATCGTTTCTAAAAACCTAGTTTCGAGAGAAACGCGTTTAAAGTTTCAGAACGTCATTTTTCATATGCATCCTTCACTCGCTATTTTTACTTATATGTTATATTGATTTTATTGATATTTATTATATAGTATATTATATAGTATATGATATAATATATATTTCTTTTTTTTGATATTTATTATATAGTATATAATATAATATATATTGCCTTTATTGACATTTATTATATAATATATAGTATATATAGCATATTACATAGTATATAGTATATATAGTATATTACATAGTATATAGTATATACAGTATATTACATAGTATATAGTATATATAGTATATTACATAGTATATAGTATATGTAGTATATTACATAGTATATAGTATATATAGTATATTATATAGTATATAATATAATATATATTGCTTTTATTGATATTTATTATATAGTATATTATATAGTATATAATGTAATATATATTGCTTTTATTGATATTTATTATATAGTATATTATATAGTATATATAGTATATATAGCATATTACGTAGTATATAATATATATAATATATTATATAGTGTATAGTATATATAGTATATTATATAGTATATGTTATAATATATATTGCTTTTATTGATATTTATTATATAGTTTATATAGTATATGATATAATATATATTGCTTTTATTGATATTTATTTTATAGTTTATATAGTATATTATATAGTGTATGATATAATATATGTTACATTGCGGCACAGAGTTCTTACAATTCACCACTAAATTGAATCCAAGTCCCCTGACATTCGATTCGCCAAAAGTAATATTTGAACCGCACGATTTACACTTTATAATACTGCTCAAAGTTGTAGATTCAATTATTCTGTATCCGCGGATTTGTCATGTACGTATGTATATTTATTTCAGCCTCTTTGGCCTTGAAATTGACTTTGGCTTTACACTGCACACTTCACATTTCTTTTATCCTACCTTTTACATGTTACAACATTTATATAATATTTTGTATCCTATTTTGCTTCATCCTATACTTATATTTATCTTAACTATGCCATTCTTTTGTCTACTTAAATATCTTAACCTAATTCTTTCATTTTATTTCAATGTTTATCCTGTTGCTCTCTTCTTTTTAGACCTGCCTCGTCTCTTCTCTCTCTTCTCCCTGTCTTTATCTTTCTTTCTCCTTTCTATTCGCCTAAGCCATTTCACCGCTTCTTTCTCACCTTCTTCGCTCACGTCAGTATCTCTTCCAGACTTGCATTTGTTGTCTCCATCTCTCTACAGTCTCTCCAGTGCTCTAATGTTCACACCCCATCCTCCCCCAATTGACATTTCCGTTCTTCTTCGCTCGCCCAAAATTTACTTCCATTCTCTAAGGTGCAGAGCATCATGCTATCTGGCTGTCACCTTCTGCTCTTCATTTTTCCTTCTCTCCTTCAGGTATTTTGGTAGTTCTCCTGTTATCACTTACACTTGCAATTGTATCTCGTCTTTCCATTCCACTGTCTTTGCCTTTGTATTTCCGCTTCTGCGGATTTATTGTTATACCCCAAAGTAAGTCAAGGACCTTTCGTACCTTATTTCCAAGACTCCAAACTACTATTTGAAACAAAATAAAAAAAAAATCGATTTTTTTTTAATTTTTACACTGCCCCGACCCCTTAAACATTTCTTGGAAAGAACATTTGACTGGTAAATCTAAGTGAGAGAGAGAGAGTTGATCGGTATGAAGAAGATTATTTTCCCCGATGGGAAAAACGAGGCTCGATCCGCGGTCGATCGAGACAAAACCTTCGACACGGTCGATCGGAGAGAGCCTCGCGCAATTTTTCTACGATGCCACGCTTCCAGGAAGCGTCGTCGAGGTCGTTGTTAGTTAACGCGTTTTACGCAGGGGATGACGACACGTTTCATTAATCATCCGGCCAAGGGGCCAAAGCCCTCTGGTTGGTCTTGCCTCGTGTTAATTATTCCCACGTGGAAAGTCGAAGCTGCTGCTGCTGCTGGCTGCGAGTGAAAATGAAACGCGCGTCGGAATTCGAAAGAGAAATCGAGGCGTATCATTTCGGCAGCGTCTTGCAAACGTTAAGACAATGTCAGAAGAGAAGGAACGTTCTTGGCGCTTGACTGGCTGTTGGCTGGAAAAGAAGGCGGTTCTTCGTTTCTCGTTTCTTGATTTTCATTCACGTCCACTTCGTTTTCGACGAATCGACCGTCTAGATGATTGGCTACATATCACGGATCTAAATTAATTTTTAATATTTCATTTTTATGATCAATTGGATTTATTTTGATATTTACTATTGGAGGATTAACTGGAATTATACTTTCAAATTCATCAATTGATATTATTTTACATGATTCATATTATGTTGTTGGTCATTCTCATTATGTGTTATCAATAGGTGTTGTTTTTTTCAATTATTGCAAGATTTATTCATTGATTTCCTTAATTTTCAGGATTATTAATAAATTATAAATGATTAAAATTTCAGTTTTTTTTTTTCTATATTTATTGGAGTTAATTTTACATTTTTTCCTCAACATTTTTTAGGATAGATAGGAATACCACGACGATATTCAGATTATCCTGATTCTTATTATTGTTGAAATTTTATTTCATCATTAGAATTTATAATTTCAATAAAATTATTATTTTTAATTTTTATTATTTTTGAAAGATTATTATCTAAACGATTTGTTTTAAATTTATCAATCATCATTAGAATGATTAAATAATTATCCTCCTTTTGATCATATATTTAATGAAATTCCATTATTAATTTTTAATAAAGTAAAAAATATTTTTAATAAATAAATTAATTATTTAATATGGCAGAATAGTGCTTTGAATTTAAGTTTCAAATATAAAATTTTTATTTTTATTAAAAATTTCAACATGAAATATAATTATATTTCAAGATTCTAATTCTTTATATTCTGATAATTTAATTTCTTTTCATAATTTTGTTATATTATTTATTGTTATAATTACCTCATTAACGTTATATTTTATTTTAGATTTAATATTAAATAAATTTTTAAATTGTTAAAAAATCATATATAATTGAAATTATTTGAACTTTAATACCAATATTTATTTTATTAGTAATTTGTTATCCATCATTAAAAATTTTATATTTTATTGATGAAATATTTAATCCTTATTTTTCAATTAAAGCTATTGGTCATCAATGATATTGATCTTATGAATATCCTGAATTTAATAATTATGAAATTAATTGTTATATAGATAATAATTTAAATATTAATCAATTTCGATTATTAGAAACTGCTGCTTTCAAATCCGACTGCTGAATGAATCTCACCGAAGTCTGAGAGTTGAGGGTTACTCGTCGCGATTTATTGAGCCTAATCTGTAACGTCGACGTCGTATGGTAACCAGAGAGATTCGTTCACGATCTCGTTCGTAAGATCACTGCGTGTGAGTGGCCACCAATTTACTTGCGACTGCACCAGAACCCATCGCGGAAATGATCGAATTTCCTTTTTATCAAACGAATGATACAACGAATGATCGTTCTTACGTCCGTTTCCTTACACTGCGTAAGTAACATCGATTAAACTTTTTGCAGTTGTTAACCTCTTGCGCTGGAATGAGAATTTTCTGTCCCAAGTTGCAACATTTTCTCAGTTTCGAGTATATTTAAACGTAACCCAGGCGAAACAAATGATAAGTTTAACAATTACGCTGTTGATAATTTATCTTAATTATTTGTATAAGGTACGGTCACTCGTTACGGTCCGCAGTCGGTTGCCAGCGCAAGAAGTTAAAAAAAAAAAAAAAGAGAAAAGAAAATTCAATGGAAATGTTCAGCGAGCCAGAATGATGGAAAACGAAACGGACAAGGACGAAAGAAACGAGTTCGATGATCGTTTGATACTCGAGTTTGCATTTAATAACTGGCAGCTATATTCTCTTTCAGAGTTGTCGCAAAGATTTGCATACGTTTCTTAATGATTTTCCCAATAACTTTATTACGTTCTCTCGCCGAATAAAAGCGAGAAGTAGCGGCAAACGATCGGGAGATCGCGAGATCGTCGCGTTTGAGCGGATCCGCGACGATTCATCGACGACTTCCTCTTTCTCACGTTCGGCACCGCGGTTTCGTTCGCGACGCAACACGATGAGAACGCCACCGCCGGTTGGTCAGAGCAAAGCAGCGGCGATGCCTCTCTGGGCGTTTTTCTTCGTATGCATTCCACGCGTCCCGGTACGTGACATAATCGACACGACACGCGTGTACAACGAGTGCCATTATTCGCGAACAATGGGACAGGCAGCGTGCAGCAAGACTCGGCTTCAAATACCTGGCGTTCGCCTGGCCACGCCGGACGTTGTTGCTCCCGAATCCCATTATTAAATAGGCTTGTTAAATTCTAAGATCCCCTGGCGAAATTTACGACTTTTACCTTCTCGAATACGTTGTTAGGAATTGGTCTGGTACGAATCATCTTAACCACTTGCGTTGAAACGACGTGCCATTTTCGTCCCAAAATTGCAATATTTCCTCAGTTTTAAGTATATTTAAATGTATCGCAGGCAAAACGAATAAGTTCATCACTCCTTAATAATTTCTATCCAGTAATATCGTACCGTGTTCAAGAGAAAAAGAAAGCGGCGAATTATTGTGTACGGTTCGGTCGCTCGTTATGGTCCGCGAACCAGTTGCCAGCGCAAAGGATTAATCAATCGCCTGTTCTGATTAATAGGTTATCCATTCGACTAGTGTTGGCACCTAAAGACGCTTTTGGTGACCGACGAAGCAAATTTAGTACCTGCTAAATTAAAATATATTAAAAACTGAAAAACTTTAAGAAAAGAATAGTAGCTGAATGTTGCTTTTATTATTATATAAACGGTATAGAAAATAATAATGCAATAGTAATTTTAATGGGTTCTTAGAGGCGCTTTTAAAATTTACTTCCAAGGTACTGTTAACAAGTCAGGTGCCTTGTCGGTCACTGGTGACCGACGAAGCAAATTTAGTACCTGCTAAATTAAAATATATTAAAAACTGAAAAACTTCAAGAAAAGAATAGTAGCTGAAAGTTGCTTTTATTATTATATAAACGGTACAGAAAATAATAATGCAATAGTAATTTTAATGGGTTTTTAAAGGCGCTTTTAAAATTTACTTTCAAGGTACTGTTAACAAGTCAGGTGCCTTGTCGGTCACTGGTGACCGACGAAGCAAATTTAGTACCTGCTAAATTAAAATATATTAAAAACTGAAAAACTTTAAGAGAAGAATAGTAGCTGTATATTGCTTTTATTTTATATAAACAGTACACAAAATAATAATGCAATAGTAATTTTAATGGGTTCTTAGAGGCGCTTTTAAAATTTACTTCCAAGGTACTGTTAACACGTCAAGTGCCGTGTCGGTCACTGGTGACTAGTACCTGCTAAATTAAAATATATTAAAAACTGAAAAACTTTAAGAAAAGAATAGTAGCTGAATGTTGCTTTTATTGTTATATAAACGGTATAGAAAATAATAATGCAATAATAATTTTAATGAGTTTCTAGAGGCGCTTTTAAAATTTATTTTCAAGGTACTGTTAACAAGTCAAGTGCCTTGTCGGTCACTGGTGACTAATACCTGCTAAATTAAAATATATTAAAAACTGAAAAACTTTAAGAAAAGAATAGTAGCTGAAAGTTGCTTTTATTATTATATAAACGGTACAGAAAATAATAATGCAATAGTAATTTTAATGGGTTTTTAAAGGCGCTTTTAAAATTTACTTTCAAGGTACTGTTAACAAGTCAGGTGCCTTGTCGGTCACTGGTGACCGACGAAGCAAATTTAGTACCTGCTAAATTAAAATATATTAAAAACTGAAAAACTTTAAGAGAAGAATAGTAGCTGTACATTGCTTTTATTACTATATAAACAGTATACAAATTAATAAGGCAGTAGTAATTTTTTAATGGGTTTTAAATAAATAATAGGTTTTAAAACCTATCCATTTTTCTCAGACTTTTTCCTTGTTCTTTTAAATTTTTTCTCAAGAACTAAGTAAATGTACGATGAATCAGCGTGGTCTTTTGACTATTTCTTAAGACCTTGTAAGAAAGTTCTCCGTCCCCGGATGAGATACAAACGTTACACGCGACTCTCTCTCTCTTTTACACAGTATATTACAACGTTGTTCGTACTATGTACATATATTAATTTAAATTTACGTGGCCAGAAAGTATCTCCGTTACAGCTCGCGATATCTCGAGGGATTCTCCTCTCCTCGGACGCGAGGAACAGGAAGATAGACGATCGCGTTGCACAGCTTGGCGCAAATCGCAGAAAGACGAGACTCGTCCGTGGGACCGTTTTTGCTGCTGGATGTTGCGCAACCGCGCGAGAAAACGCGCCAGAAACAACCAAGAACACGGGCCGGTTGTTCCTCTCTCTAGGGCGGCGAACAAAAGGCCCACTTATCTGCTGGCGGGCAACTCTCGATCTTAATACCCTGAGACCCGAACGTTTCGCCGAGATTAGGCGTTCTCTCGTCGGTCACGACTCTGGCCACCGATCTCGTCTCGATAGCAAATGAAAATACCGATTGTGAGTTGCGCGGCGAGAAGTACGACCTAACCGAACGACTTTGAAGTTTCTCCACGTGTAGAATTTAATACGATTGATTATCGATGGTTTGATGTTAATTGTTCGAAAATCACTGGGTTTAATACCAAGTCTGGGTTAATCAGCAACGTATGTACGTTAACCTTGTATGGGTGTTGTACAATGTCTTCTTAGTAACCAATAACGTTCTTGGTAACAAAAAAATTACGAATATTTAAGTTTTGTAAATAATACTAATGAAATTGAACGATAAAATTATTGATTTTTCAATACTCTGCGTTTGACGAGTATAATCGTCGTCGATCTATCGATGAAATGTAGCTACACACACTTTTAAAAACCATGACTAGGAGGTTAATCTTTTGTAGTTGCCTGTGTAATTTTCAGTGATATTTTATTAAATAATTTAATTTTCTTCCACAAGTTGGCGTTGTATAATGTCTTCTTAGTAACGGTTATCAGTTCGAACCTGAAGTATCGAAGTAAATTTGCTAGTTGTCTGCAGATAGAGAAGATGAAGGAACCATCTTGTTATGATTGTTATGATTTCTCCTCCTGTCGGTGTTCGTCGAACAAGAGAAGGCTCTTAGTTTGTACATCTTATTTGTTTGCACTTCAACAATCATTTCGTTACTATTTTCATGTGACGTAGCTTTGTGACTTTTTTCAAGTAGGGTTCACTGTGTTTGCCATAACGCTTGTGCTCTCTTTGCTTTCTAGTTTCATATGTCAGTGGCGTAAAATACGAGCACAAAATCGTATAAAAATAAAAGAGCAACAAGAACAAGAAGCATTGGCGTTAATAGATCCGAAGATTCTCTGCTAGATTCTGACTTGGACGAACGTCAGTATTTACTCGACGACGCATAAATATTATCGACAGCTACGATGAATTTAATGGGAAATCATCGTCAGATGAGGGAAAATTTAGAACCACGAAAAATTGCTTGGCAATCCACGCAAAAAGTAGCTTTCGTCGTCCTTGGAAAGGAAGACTATCTTGAAGACCCAGAAGCACTCTACTCTCCCGTGTCCTATTTCCGAAAATTATTCGACGACGAAATTACAAGTAACATAGTTGACTACACCAATACATATTCACTGCAATGTGATCCAGATGAAACAGAACAGTCCTTTGATTTTCGTCGTTCACAGTCGTTAGTTACATACAATAAAATCACTGAAATTGCTGAATTCGTCGTTAATCTGTATTCACAGGTATCTGTCGATTTTACGTATACCGATGAGAAAAAGCTCGATTCGCAAACAGTTTAAAAAAGAAACGAGGAAGGAAGCGAGTGTAAAACGACTTTTACGAGGAAACGCGAGAAGAGGCTGTCAATTAGTAGTTTCACCGGTTGATAGATACGTTGGATACGCGAGAACACGGTGTCGCCGTCTCACGATCGACTTGTAGCTGTCGCTATTCATTGTCCGTAGTCGATCCCTCGACTGCTCCCTCGGCGAGCAAGCGAGCGAGCGATCGATCGATCGTGCCTCTTCGGAGTGATGAATTTCTTTTCGTCGACGATCTCCCGCCGGCTCGATGACCCAGATACGTCACCTGCGAAAGCCTGGAATCGGCCTGGAACGACGATTTGTCAACTATTTGCCGCAATTACGGCGAAATCCTCCGTTGGCGCGAGGATATTCCCTCCTTCGAATATTGGCCACTTCGAATATTTGAATTTTCACACGGGGGTGAAATGTGTGTCGAGCGAGCCGAGATCATCTTGCCAATCCTCGACGATTCTCTTTGATTTTTTTTAAGAATTAACCAGTTGCGCTGGCAGATGATCGATGCTGATTAATTTTCATTGCAAACGTTCGTTTTGTCAGACGATCACTGTGCTTTCGTGGCCAAAAGTAGAAAGACACGTACATGTTGGCATTCATCAACGTAGTGCAATTAATTTTGCTGATACGAGTTGTACAATATGTACGATAGTCGCTACGATTCTGGCTCTGACTCCAAATTATGCAAATATTCGATCGATATCTAGTAAAAACAAAATTGAATATTGTTAACTGTTAACGGATGGCACTGTTGGGTTTAGATTAAGTTAGGTCGTGCGCAGCGACCATAGTTTACCTCAGTGGCAGTAAAGATTTTAGTGTATGCAAAAGTCTAATATTTATCATTGCGACGTTGAAATAAGCCTAATATTTGTCATTGCAACTTTTAAAAATATGATATCGAAAAAGTGGAGCATAAACTAATATTGTATAATGATATTGTGAAGAATATATATATGTTTTATTTTTCAAGTTTAACTTTTTTCTAAAATTTGAATGAAATCTTTCATTCCTGTTGGTTTCGAGTGAAACACGTTTTTGCTCCTCTATTAAATAAAGGCATTTATAAAAAATTAGCACGTATACTTTCTTCCAATCGTAGCGGCAGGAAATCAACTGTTAAAACTCCGTCGATAGTGGTACTATAATATCGTCGTTTTGCGAATTTTATTATCTCTGAGACAGCTTGAAAAAGTAATTTAAAAACAACTGTTTCTCTTTGAAAACTGCTCGGAAACACCGAGATCTGATTAATCTATCTTGCCGCTGGCAACTGATTGCGGACCATAACGAGTGACCGAAACCCGTATACAATAATTCGTCGCTTTCTTTTTCTCTTTGAACTCGTCGGTACGATATCACTGGATAGAAATTATTAACAAGTAAGTAGTACCTAATTTATTATTGTTTATTATAATATTATATTATTATATTATCTATTATTAAATTAATATTATTATATTTTATTATTTATAATAAATATATACAAGTCAGGTATTACTAATTTATTTATACCTATATTTATAACTCCTTGCCGCTGGCAACTGATTGCGGACCATAACGAGTGACCGAAACCCATGTACAATAATTCGTCGCTTTCTTTTTCTCTTTGAACTCGTCGGTATGGTGATCACTGGATAGAAATTATTAAGAAGTAATAAATTAATTCTTCATTACAGAGTAATACCTAATTTATTATTATTTATTATATTAAATTAATATTATTATATTATTTATTATTAAATTAATATTATTATATTTTATTAACGAGTTCAATTACGTATAATAAATCAGGTATTACTAATTTATTTATACCTATATTTATTACCTAATCCCAAAGAGTTAACATCTTGCCGCTGGCAACTGATTGCGGACCATAACGAGTGACCGAGCCGTATACAATAACAATTCGTCGCTTTCTTTTCGAACTGGTCGGCACGACGTCACTGGATAGAAATCATCGAGAACTAGTAAATTCATTATTCGTTTCGTTATACCTAAATATACTTAAAACTGAGGAAATGTTGCAATTTTGGGACGAGAAATTCTCAACGTCGTTGCAGCGCAAGATGTTAATCTTGGCTCGCCCAGAGCCTTCTAGGTGAGGAAGTAGCCGAGGAATCCGCGAGGATTGCGAGAACACGAGCCTCTCTCGCGGCGAGAGAAAAAGTAAATCGGAATTTACGCGCGGTGTCGGATCGGCTGGAGGCGACACACGCGGAGTCGTTTGCTAACCGGAGTCGGCGACCACTCTCGGATAGAGAGGAACGAGAAAGGGAAGAAAGAAGACGGTGAGGAAAAATGGGAGACTAGGGAGAGAAACAGACAGAGAGAGAGGGAGAGAGAGCGTGGCGTGACAGGTCGTGATCGGTAGAAAGAATCTCGTTCCGCAACCCGGAAACTCCGTGACTAACAACTCGGTATCACGAAGGTGGAAGAAAAGGCTTGAATCCTTCGGGGTGGATATCTGCACTGGGGTCTGCGGGAGGGTCATCAACCATCGGCCGCCATGCCGATGCCGGGATCGTCATCGTTATTACGACCAGATCTAATTGAAACTCCGTGGGTCTCGAGCTGCCTTTGTCTTTCGTTCGCTCGAAATGGTGGCTTACGACGTTCAGTCGCCGATCGTCACCATTTTCCTTACAATTTCCCGCCTCGTACGTCCAACGCCACGTTTAGTTTACTCTCTTTAACCGTTTCAGTGCAACGCGATCGTGCTATTAATATTTGGGCTGTTAAATAGTTTACTCGCGATGCTCAATTTACAACTGTACTCGGTTTCGATTGTACCGCCATATTGTATCGAACGTCAGTCGTATCGGAGCTTACTTTCTTTTCAATTAAACATAACCTAAACCACGTGCATAAATGGGTTCAATTAAACCTAACCTGAAGTACGTGCATAAATAGGTTGAATTAAACCTAACCTAAACCACGTGCATAAATAGGTTCAAACCTAACCTAAACCACGTGCATAAATAGGTTCAAACTTAAGCTAAACCACGTGCATAAATAGGTTCAAACCTAATTTAAACCACGTGCATAAATAGGTTCAAACCTAACCTAAACCACGTGCATAAATAGGTTCAAACCTAACCTAAACCACGTGCATAAATAGGTTCAAACCTAACCTAAACTACGTGCATAAATAGGTTCAAACTTAAGCTAAACCACGTGCATAAATAGGTTCAAACCTAACCTAAACCACGTGCATAAATAGGTTCAAACCTAACCTAAACTACGTGCATAAATAGGTTCAAACCTAACCTAAACCACGTGCATAAATAGGTTCAAACCTAACCTAAACCACGTGCATAAATAGGTTCAAACCTAACCTAAACTACGTGCATAAATAGGTTCAAATCTAATTTAAACCACGTGCATAAATAGGTTCAAACCTAACCTAAACCACGTGCATAAATAGGTTCAAACCTAACCTAAACTACGTGCATAAATAGGTTTAAATTTAATTTAAACCACGTGCATAAATAAGCTGTTTTTACGGAACGGCACGAAACATTATATCTACTTGTCAAGGAACTGTAAAGTCGCTGTTAGAACGCACGCGTCCGCAGTATTAAATAATTAAGGAACGTTCTTTTGGAACTTCAAGGTCAAAATTCTTTTTTGTTTACATTGTATTCTGCTCACCGCGATGGTCGCAGCCTAATAGTTCTCTCAAAAAGTTGCAAGAAAGTTAGCATTATGAACCCAATGCGTTCTAACAGCGACTTTATGGTTCTGGATTTGGTTTCTCTAATATTCATCATAGTTGTAGTCATCAGTGAATCTAAATAATCAAACGATAAAACTAACTGTCTAATTATCACTCGAGATATAAACGTTACATTCACGCGTCATGGAATCATAAAGTCGCTGTTCGCAGACTTTCTTGTCATTTTTCAAACGAACTATTAGGTTGCAACTTATGGACAAGTTTCACCTTCGTGATAAGTAGAATTCAATGCAAAAAAAGGAGAAAAAAATTTGTTAACTTTGACAAACTTTTCTTCCCACCTTGTACATACATATTGAGCGTTCTAACAGCGACTTTATGATTCCTTGACGCGTGGATGTAACGTTTCACGTCTAAACAACGCCGCCTTGGCGTACTTTTGTACGTTCAACACTTTTTCCAACTGTTGAATGACAACTGCAAATTTATTAATATAATTTTTTATCAATTAAATTTAAAATTTTTTATTTTAATATATCCTTTATATTTTATTTTTATTATTAGTTTATTAATTGATTTAAATCGAATTCCTCTTGATTTAATTGAAGGGGAATCGGAATTAGTTTCAGGATTTAATTTAGATTATTATAGAAGTTTGTTTGTATATATTTTTTTATCTGAATATATAAATTTATTGTTTATGAGTATAATTTTATTAATTTTGATTATTGAAGTATTTTGTTTAATTTATTTTTATTAATAAATTTATTTTTATTAGTTATAATTCGTGGTGTTTTATGTCGTATTCGATATGATTATTTAATATATATATGTTGAATAGAATTATTAGTTTTAATTTTATATTATTTAATTTATTTATATTTTATTAAAGAATCAATTAATTTAATTAATTTTTAAATTAAAAAATTAATTAATTTATGTATATATATATATATATATTATATCAAAAAATAGTTAATATAAAATAATAATTTTGGGAATTATAAAATAAAAACAATCTTAACTTGATAGTAACAAACTTAACTAAAAAAAAAAAAAAAACAATCGTTCCTCTTAGATAGTAACAAGTGTACTGTATATTTCTAATATAAAGAAACATTTATACAAAATTATATCACTTACATATATTAGACTTTCGTGGATACGCGCATGGATACATATCCAGCGCCCGTTTAACAAAAGAGTTCAAGTCAAGTCCCGAAGTTCGATGCTGTCGAATGTTCGAGTCGTAAAGATCCGCCCTGCGACCTTCTCGCCCCGCGGTTGCGTGCTGTCGAGACGCGTGGACCGCCGCAAACAGATCGAGCAAGCGGAAGATCCGCCCGACGGGGAAGGCACGCTCGGTCGAATCTCTCCTCTGACACGTACCAGTCGCGCGTCTTCTTGGATTCCGAGTGTCTGTCAGCGCCGATCCTTTCCGCTCTAACGAGCTAAAACACACCGGATACGACGGTGCTCGACGACAACGCACCCCTTCTCTCCTCTATCATCTTCCGTCCTCGTCGATCCGACTCGAAGCGACCAGAAACCTAGAAAACTTTCGAACAAAAGAAGTCTCGATGTCGATGTGAAACGCGATGCTGCGACGCAGGTTTGGATGCCTAGGGCCTAGTTGCGCTTTCGAGAGCGGGCCGACGCGCTTCGCTGATTCACGAGCACCCTCGTGCTCGTCGAGGCACTCGAGAACAACGTGCGTCGGATGGCGATGGAAACGACGAATTCACGCGGTCATCCACCAGACTTTGACGCGAGTTGATGGCGCATCCTCTGCTCCTTGCCCGTTCTCTCCCTCTCTCTCTCTCTCTTTCTGTCTGTTTCTCTTGGTGAGATCGATAGCCTGGACCAGAACAGGGCCGTCGGTGAAAGGGGCGCCACGCCAATTGCCAATTTCCACGTCGCGCGACTACGACAAAGCCGACGTGGAAAATGACTGGAGAGCGAGCAGAGTCGTCTAGACGCGAGTAATCTCGAGGCCAACTGGGAAGACACCTTTTCGTCCGTACGCGCCCTCGTGTTATGGTTTTATCGGCGAACTTCTGCTGAGAGCTAGGTCGCGACTTGACAGTTTCGATTTTCGGAGGTTTTGGAAGCTGCTGGGGACCTGAAAGTCTGCGTGAAACAAACTGAGGCAGAGAGAGGTGTGTAATAGAGCGCAACACGCTTACAATTTCGAAGAGTTTATTCCTTGTTACAATCGTGTATGATATAGAACGATATAGAATGATATAGGATGTTTAATGCTCTTGAATATGATGTAGATTGATTTAGAATGTTTTATGCTACTGAATGCTGTCCTTATCACTAACTATTCACAGTCCACTTTTATGTAGCTCGTTGTCAGTATTTGCATAGATTCAACATTGTCTGGGCTGGTCATCCAACAACGTTAAGAGGGCTGGATAGTTTGACAACAATTATAAAAAAAAAAAAATCGGACGATTCAAGTAGCGACTCGAGCGTCCCTCGAGAAAATGAGAACGAGTCGAATGCGATTTGTCGGCTGGTGCAAAGAGAAAAAGCGATGAAGCAAAATATAATTCGTAGCTGAAAACTCGGAGGTGAATCTGAAATTTACTGCAACTCCGTACAAATAGATGAAGTTTCGCCGTACAGTGGAATCCACTTAACCGAAGGTGCACTTCAGCTTCACGATAGAACTCCCATTATGTACGAACTGCAATTGTACGAGCTGTTTACTCCCCCGATGGATTCAAATAAATGGAAGAGTTATCGCGCGGTCCTTCGTTCCGGTTAATAACCACCCAAAGTTTTCTTTTTTCTCTTTTTCATCGTCTCTCAACAGATTTTAGAGTTCTCGACAAACTTGGTTTAATCGTTCGCAAGTGTAAAAACTCGAATAATTTTCTTACCAATTCTCTCTCTCTCAATTTACGACGAGAGTTTGAGTAAGAAGAAAGAAAACTGACGCCGAGAATATGCAGGAACCAGCGAAACTTGCTCGATGCAATTTGCTTTTAACCCTAGAACTAGCAAAGTAGTCGAAACGACAAGTTTGTTGATAATTTCTGTTGGAAATTTTACTAAATATTACACTTTATTGAACGTTATTTTTTACAAACATCACATACAAATTTTACTTGTAAATAAAATTAAATTTTTTTTATTAAATTTTATTTGTAAATGAAATTAAATTTTTTTTTACTAAATTTTACTTGTAAATAAAATTAAAATTTTTTTATTAAGTTTCATTTGTAAGTCAAATTAAATTTTTTTTACAAATCACTAATTACACTTATTGAACATTACATTTCATTTATAAATTAATTACTAATTAACCACACTTATTGAACACTTTGTAAATTAATCACCGATCAATTACACTTGTTAAATATCACATTTTATTTATAAAACAGAGTCTCTAAAAATTCGGTACCCCACGCGAAATTCGGCTGGTTTCAGCGTTAACGCCCGCGTGTAATCGAACGCTGATCACTCCACAATACCATTCAACGTCGCCACGCTGCTGAGACACGGTTTGCGTCAGCTGTAAACGCAGAGATCTATCTTCGCGTAGATTCGTGGCAATCAAGGTGGATTGTTGGCTGTCAATGGCCGACCCCAATGGCGCTCTGAAATTTCCAAGCCACTGCCGTGATTATTAACGTCGTCTTGCGATTCGTATCCTCTCGCCTCGGTGCGACATCGTGTTCGTCGAACACGAAGCTTTTCTACTTTTTTCTTTTCTTTCTCATTTTCATTCCGGAGTCGTAATCCCTTTCCCTTGCAAATGCACCTCGTTTTTGTCGTATAATCGCTTTTGTCTCGGCGGGTGAAGCGGAAACTTTTTGGCCGTGGCTCGCGAAGAATTCGACGCCCCCTCCCCCCTCACTCCCCCCTGTCAGCTCGTGTCACCCGCAACACCGTGGCAACTCGGGTCTGTCGCTTCCGCTGCGACTTTCCACGAGCTTCCGGCTCGCCCTCCGCGTCGCAGACCGCTTCCTCCGTTGTCGCGTTTATTTACGGAGAGGAACTCGCGTAGAGGGTGGAGAGAGTCGCCGACCTCTCTCGCGTCGTTCGACGGCGTCTTAAGGGGGGCATTCTAGTGTGAAGTGCGTGATTTTTTTGACTTTGTTAGGGAATTTGTCGCTAGGAGAAGCTATTACACCTTTTGCAGTCAAATTGGCAAGGTTTATTTGTACATATACTTTATAACGACGTTTGAAAATTTTTTCTGGACAAGGAAAGTTCAAATTAGTGGCACTGCAATACTCTCAAACGTAGACGCTTTTAAAAGAAGGTCTCCATGATTCCGGCTATTCTGCTCGTCGGAAATAAAAAGAACGTGAATGTTCCTTAATCAGTGTGAGTTTGGCTATAACAGGTACCAAAACGAAAGAAAAACGTCGGTAATTGAAAAAGTGGCGATATGCTTTGAAGTTCGATTATCGATTTTTGTCAAATCTTTGAGAGCCCAAAAAAATATAAAAAATAAAATTTCTTGGTTGATTCTGGGAGGGATGCCTAACAGTGATAACCTAATTTATTATTATTTATTATAATATTATTATATTATTTATTATTAAATTAATATTATTATGTTTTATTATTTATAATGAATATATATAAATCAGGTATTACTAATTTATTTATACCTATATTTATTACTTCAAAGAGTTAACCTCTTGCTCTGGCAACTGATTGCGGACCATAACGAGTGACCGAACCGCATACAACAATTCGTCGCTTTTCTTTTGAACTTCTCGGCATAATGTCACTGGATAAAAATTATTGAGAAGTAATAAATTTATTATTTATTTTGCCTATTTTGTTTTACTTAAATATATAATTTTTTACTTATTATAATGCTATGACACATGATATATAACATGTTATAACATAACCTACGTTATAGCCTAATATAACCTATATTCTAGTCAAATATATTGACATTTAGTGTGTTTACTGTTAAATTATATCGCAGATTGAAGCTGTATCAACTTTTAAATAAAATAAAATTGTCCACAGTGTGAGAAAACGACATTACTTATAAGTATCGTTAAGCACTTGTAATCATACATGGCTTTCTTTCCGAACTCGTCGGTACGACATCACCGGATAGAAATTATTGACAAGTAATAAGTTCATTATTTGTTTTGTTACACTTGAAACTGAGAAAGTATTGCAATTTTGAGACGAGAAACTCTCGACGTGTTTAGTAAGAGGTTAAAAGCCGCGCTGGTAAATGACAAGCGAGCAATCAGAGAGGCTGCAAAACTCGCCGACACGTGTTGTAACATCGCGATCCTCCGCAGTGCGGATCCATGCGGTGAGGCGGCAGAATCTAAGCACGCTCGACGACGCGTTTCGATCGGACGTGTTTGGAGCGTGCGCCAGAAATAAGTAAGTCGATAAACAGGCGAGCGTTTTGGATACGTGGCGTACTTGCAGCGTGGTAGAACAGAGACCCGGGTGGAAACACAAACAGTAGCAAACTTGACCTCTTCGAGATCTTGCTGACTGGCCATCTAAATAAACCAAGCGTTTTTGATCTTGGATACTTTCTTTAGCTTCTCGAGCTTCTCCCGCGTTTTTCTCGCGTTTGCAGCGTAACTGTGCAAACGTACAACGATCGAAAATTGTCGATAATTTAAATAGTTAATTTCTGATCTCGTTAGCACGAATAAAACAAACTTCCACTTTGACAGTCGCGAATTTTTTGGTTTTTTTTTTTTTTACTTTTTGCAAGGATATCTGTGTTCTCGAAGATTGTAAAAATTCAAGTGCCTCTGGAAATGTTAAAAAATTACCCTGACGACTGAATCCACCATGGTCTTGGAGATTGGAATTTTCTCTTGAAACTCGCTGTACGATTTTCTTTTCTCCATTATTTTATTGAACTTGGATCGTTATGATTAGATGACGAAATGTTAAGATTTAACGTTGACGTACAAAGCTTGACAGAAAAGAATGTACAACGAGTTTTAGGGAGTCTCGTTGCAACCTTCAAGCACCACGATGAATTCACTCGCGAGCATAATTATTTTTACACGCAAATTTCGTTTCGATTTTCGACAATTTTCGAGACCTTTGCCTCCACTCTTTGAGGAAAGAAACGAACTCCAGCGCTGGCAACTGATTGCGGACCATAACGAGCGGCCGAACCGTAAACAATAACTCGATATAGTTGGTATAGAAATTATTATATAAGTTATACTTAAATATACTTACAGTTAAGCTACACTTAAATATACTTAACACTGAGAAAATATTGCAATCTCAGTGTTAAGTGATTCTCGACGTGGTGCGCAAAGGGTTAAAACAGTCCAAGTAAGAGCTCTACGTGTCAAAATAAGATCAAGTAAAGATCCTTGCACGATTTTTCATCTTTTCGAGACACTGCAACGGCTCAAACTATACAATATTCGCAGTTACGCGTAAATTCGCGAGGAACGCGAGGATCTGCAGTGCGGATGCTAGCTGGAGTGTCGCGTTTGCCTGTGTGAGACACAAATACATGCCAGAAGTGGCACCGGTGACGCGATCGATCGGTTACGCGAGCTGATCTCGTCTTCTCGAGTCCTCCTCCTCCTCCCCCTCGTCCCTAATCTCGAACGAGGCTGTCGAACAAAATCTGCAATACGTTCTACGTTGTCCCTTCGCAGCCTAATATCGAAATGGCCGCGGGGAAGAGTTTCGTTCCTCGCGAACGACCACCAAAGATAAATCGTTTCTCGAACGAGCGAAAGAGAGAAGGAAGCGAAGACGAAAAATCTTGTGCCTCGTTGGGGGTTTATTATTAATACTGATAACAATTTAATTCTGTTTTCATATGTAAATTCAAAATTGTTAACAAACTTTTTGTTATTGATATTATTTTAAAGAGTAAGAATATTTCCATTTCGTAATTGAATGATTTGTTATGTAAAGATCACCATGACGATGAATTTCCTTTTTTTATCGACAGTTGTGAAATTTATTACATTTTTTTGTCATTTCGTAAATTTTTGATTCAATATAATGATTTTGTTAATTTTAAATGGAATTTTTATATCAATTTATATTAATATCAATATTTCACAGAAAGATTATTTGCATGTTCTACATCGTCTAATAATATTTTAGTAATTTTTACATATTTATTAAATATAAAACAATTTTTATTACTTTCTTTTCTATATTTAATTATTTTGTATTTTATTATTTGTTAATAAAAAACATTGAACTTTAGCAAATTACATATCATTTTTTAATTTTAAATTTTTAAATTATGAATATTTATTCATTCAATATTGCCATTACTATTTTGATTTATATTAATGTGAAATTTTTTATGTGAAATAACTAAATTTAATAAACTTTCATCATATTTATATTGTCAGGATTATTATAACTATGAGAATATTTAATCAACTTAAAAAAATTTATATATACAAATAATATTCGTATTTATTATAAAATTAATAAAAAAACAAACTCGTTTATTTTTATTTTCATAATTGTATATTTCGAAGTTGCATCGTCGTCGAATCGATATTAAAAGAAATTAGACGAAGAGAGAGGGGAAGAAGGGGTGTCTGTCGTTTGAAGATTCGTCGGCGACTCGCACGACGGTCGAAAGCTCGTTTGCCCGCTTAATTAAAAAGCTTGCTTTGAAATCGTGCCTTCTCTTCTTGCTCTGGCGTTCTGCCTCGTTCTCATTCTCCTGCCAGATTCGGAGCTTCCGGTCGCTCGAAGTCGAGGGGAGTTTGAACGAATTGAAAAAATAATCTTTCAGGGGTGGAGAGGATTGTTCGTAGTCAATGTTGGCTGCTGCGAAAGGCGCAAGGAAATTATCGCGATAAAACGGTTTAACCCCTTGCGCTGGCAACTGGTTCGCGGACCATAACGAGTGACCGAACCGTATGCAATAATTCGTCGCTTTTTTCTTGAACTCGTCGGTACGATATCACTGGATAGAAATTATTAAGAAGTAATAAATTAATCCTTTATTACAGTAATACCTAATTTATTGTTATTTATTATTATATTATTTATTATATTAAATTAATATTATTATATTATTTATTACTAAATTAATACTATTATATTTTATTATGTATAAATCAAGTATTACTAATTTATTTATACCTAACGCCAAAGAGTTAACCCCTTGCGCTGGCAACTGGTTCGCGGACCGTAACGAGTGACCGAACCGTATGCAATAATTCGTCGCTTTTTTCTTGAACTCGTCGGTACGATATCACTGGATAGAAATTATTAAGAAGTAATAAATTAATCCTTTATTACAGTAATACCTAATTTATTGTTATTTATTATTATATTATTTATTATATTAAATTAATATTATTATATTATTTATTACTAAATTAATACTATTATATTTTATTATGTATAAATCAAGTATTACTAATTTATTTATACCTAACGCCAAAGAGTTAACCCCTTGCGCTGGCAACTGGTTCGCGGACCATAACGAGTGACCGAACCGTATGCAATAATTCGTCGCTTCTCTTTTTCTCTTGAAATCGTCGATACGATATCACTGGATAGAAATTATTGAGCAGCAACAAATTTATTATTTGTTTTACCAAGGTTACACATAAATATACTTGAAACTGAGAAAATATCACAGTATTGTGACAAAGATTCTCGATGTGCGTGGCATCGCAAGAGGTTAATAAAAAAGAGAAAGAGAGAGAGGAAGTGAAAAAGATTCGCGGATCGAGCGGGACACGCAGACGTGCTAATGGAATGAGAGTAGAGTGGGCAAAAAAGGATGGAAACGAGCTGAAAGTGGAACTTTGGGACGGGTGTCTGGCGTCGAAGATCCTTCGTGATGAAGGAGATGAAAAATAGTAGGAGAGGCGAGAAATGAAACGACGAAGATTAAAAGCTTCGCAGGGGAAAGAAGAGCTAGGAAAAATCTTCCGGGAGTCGCGATAAAACGGGTGGGAAGAAGCGTGAGACCCGGATAGGGTGGATCGAAACCAGGCGGAGGATAAACTCGAGTTAAAAGGAACCGCGGCGGTTCGAGAAGGAAAAAGAAACGCGAGGTGGCGAAGGCCGCGAGAGGGTACGAAAAAAGGGAAAGAGCGGCGTGCACGAAAAAGAGACTGACAGAGGATATGCCATGTCCTGAAAGACAGACAAGTCTCGGAATGGACGAGAAGGGGAGGTGTGGGGGACAGATAACGTCGGATACGTTTGCGTGCCAGTGTATCAGTGGGTCTTAGCTCATCCTCCTCTTCGTAGGACGTTCCTCGCTGCGGGATCGTTAGATCGATTCTACTCTCGCCCGTCTCGTCCTTTTTTCGTTTTCTTTTCTTCGACGAAACGAAGCAGCCTGTCGAGAAACGAGGCAGACGAATCTCCAAGGGGTTTCCAACGAATGGCCTCCTCTCTCTTATTTTTTTTTTCTTTTCCTTTTATTTTTGTACACTCTCGTCTAATAGAGTTTCTGCTTTAATGGCATAATAAAATATCTGCCCGCGGTGGCGTTAACAGTCCTTTGAACAACGGCGTACGTGTAATTTATGTTTCTTCGTTCTTGCGTTCTCGCTGATGAAACTTTGTTATATCTTGTTACCAAAGAAAATTATTACTAGCAAAATTATTGTTTGCCAAATAAAGTTATTATAAAATTATTAGCAAACAGAAGAAGGAGAGAAGTTGGGCGTGTGTCTGTACGGATAACATGAATCGATCTTGCCGGGCAACTTGTTTCTACATACGATTTTTACTTTAAATATGACTTTAAGTGTGAACATTTATTTTACATATGACTTCATGTCACTCGATAGTAATTATTAGGAAGTAACAAACTTGTCATTCGTTTTGCCTGGATTGCATTTAAATATAATACTGTGTAATATAATATATAGTACTATATAAATAATATTACAACATTAATATAAAATATTTAAAATTGAGAAAATATTGCAATTTTAAGATAGAAAATTCTTGACGTGCGTGGCACGTCATTCCAGCGCAAGAGATTAAGACAGTTAGAACATTCTGTGATGGGTGCCTAACCTAACCTAACTGAAATTGTTTTAAAACCTATTACTTGCTTCAAATCCATTGAAATTACTGTTGCATTATTATTTCGTATACTGTTTATATAATAATAAAAGCAACATTCAGTTGCTATTCTTTTCAATTTTTAATATATTTTAATTTAGTTAAATTTATCTAAATTTGCCTATTTTGTTTTATTTAAATATACTCAAAACTGAGGGAATATTACAATTTTGGAAGAAAAAATTGTCGATCACGGTGAGTAGCGACGTCACTCCCAGCACAAGAGATTAAGACAGTTAGAACATTCTGTGATGGGTGCCTAACCTAACCTAACTGAAATTGTTTTACCTATTACTTACTTGAAACCCATTGAAATTACTGTTGCATTATTATTTCGTATACTGTTTATATAATAATAAAAGCAACATTCAGTTACTATTCTTTTCAATTTTTAAGTTATTTTAATTTAGTTAAATTTATCTAAATTTGCCTATTTTGTTTTATTTAAATATACTCAAAACTGAGGGAATATTACAATTTTGGAAGAAAAAATTGTCGATCACGGTGAGTAGCGACGTCACTCCCAGCACAAGAGATTAAGACAGTTAGAACATTCTGTGATGGGTGCCTAACCTAACCTAACTGAAATTGTTTTAAAACCTATTACTTACTTGAAACCCATTGAAATTACTGTTGCATTATTATTTCGTATACTGTTTATATAATAATAAAAGCAACATTCAGTTGCTATTCCTTTCAATTTTTAATTTATTTTAATTTAGTTAAATTTATCTAAATTTGCCTATTTTGTTTTATTTAAATATACTCAAAACTGAGGAAATATTACAATTTTAGAACAAAAAATTGTCGATCACGGTGAGTGGCGACGTCATTCCCAGCACAAGAGATTAAGAGTTAGAACATTCTGTGATGGGTGCCTAACCTAACCTAACTGAAATTGTTTTAAAACCTATTACTTACTTGAAACCCATTGAAATTACTGTTGCATTATTATTTCGTATACTGTTTATATAATAATAAAAGCAACATTCAGTTACTATTCTTTTCAATTTTTAAGTTATTTTAATTTAGTTAAATTTATCTAAATTTGCCTATTTTGTTTTATTTAAATATACTCAAAACTGAGGAAATATTACAATTTTAGAACAAAAAATTGTCGATCACGGTGAGTGGCGACGTCATTCCCAGCACAAGAGATTAAGAGTTAGAACATTCTGTGATGGGTGCCTAACCTAACCTAACTGAAATTGTTTTAAAACCTATTACTTGCTTCAAATCCATTGAAATTACTGTTGCATTATTATTTCGTATACTGTTTATATAATAATAAAAGCAACATTCAGTTACTATTCTTTTCAATTTTTAAGTTATTTTAATTTAGTTAAATTTATCTAAATTTGTTATTTGTTTTGCCTATTTCGTTCTACTTAAATATACTCAAAACTGAGGGAATATTACAATTTTGGAAGAAAAAATTCTCGATCATGGTGCGTGGTGACGTCATTCCCAGCGCAGGATGTTCGAACGCGCGTTACAACACGCCTCACCGCGGTCGGTCGTCGGTTTTGATGGACCGTGGCGTAACGTGACGACGACTTGAATTTCCGGGCCGCTCTCCTCTTCTTGCGCCCGAGTGGCTCCGAAATTTCAAGGTCGCTGGACCCTAATAACGCCTAATCTCATTACCGCTCGCGTGCGCGCGAACAAAGAGAGGCGAGATGGCCTCGCGGCGCCGAGAAACTTGCGTAAACTTGACGGTTTCGTTTCACTTGCCTCGACCGTAGTCGATAATGGCAATCGATGGCTTCGTGCGTAAGGCTTTCTCAAACGGACAATAATTTCGAGCAACCCGCCGAGGTTCGTACGCGAATTTAATAGAACCCAGACCTCTCAGGTGAAATGGAAGCCCGTTAAAGGGCTCTCTACTGCTCGACACGCGATAACTCCGTTCTTTCGTTTCCTCTTTGCTCGGTTTTTTCTGTCGCATATTACGTGGCCGTACCGCTTGTACGAAATAAAAGATGAACATATACTTGTAAATATAATTGTCTGAAATTAAAAATATTTCTCTGTTGGCTTTTGGAAATTATTCGTAATTAGTATATTATCTATTATTTATTTTTATTTATTTATTAGTATATTATTTATTATTATTGATTTATTAGTATATTATTTATTATTATTGGTTTATTAGTGTATTATTTATTATTATTGATTTATTAGTATATTATTTATTATTATTGATTCATTAGTATATTATTTATTATTATTGATTTATTAGTGTATTATTTATTATTATTGATTTATTAGTATATTATTTATTATTATTGATGCATTAGTATATTATTTATTATTATTGATTTATTAATATATTATTTATTATTAATTATATATTAGTATATTATTTATTATTTGTTATAATTTATTGGTATATTATCTATTATTAGTATATTAAAGTAATTGGTATATTACGATATTATTATTATCGAAGTAATAGTATCAGTTATATCATTAGTAATCAGTATATTAATATTAAATACTAAATTAAACCTTGGCGACCCTGTGACAAACACCGAGTTTAAATTATACTAAACTAAACCTTAATAGCTAAATTATGATGAATAATAATAAAACGAATAAATGAATATGAAGAATAAAGGAAGTAAATAAATACAGTAAACAAAGAATAATACAATAATAATAAATTAATGAAAATGACACTGAATTAAAGAGAAAGATGATATTTATACATTATACTCGCTGTTGAAATAATAAAAACTCCTGCCCGATTATTTCAGTTTTGATTTTGAGTGGCGGGTCGTACACGCCTGGATCAACAGATCAGTCTAGAGTTACAAAGCGCAAGAACGCATTGCGTTCTTCGAATTTTCCGTACATTAATTGCGATCGCGACGAGCGAATCTTTGAGAGGAGATGGCAGGTGGATGATAGCAGCCGTTAACGGAGCGCGCGCGGTCAACGATCGACACTGGCCGTTTTAACCCTGAGATTCGGACTTTTGGGTCATCGGGGGTCAGAGTGCAGAGAGAGAGAGAGAGAGAAAGACTGGTCCATTGTTGCGGCGCGCACACAGCTTCTAACTCGGTGCAGTGAACTCAGGGCCGTATCGATTCGGGGCGACCCGCTTCGCGATTTTCGCTTCGTTTTATATATATATATATCTGCCCATCTCGTCGTATAATAAAATAGAACGACGTGGATGCGTTGCGTGCCGATGGAATTGCCGCTCGTAACTCCGCCCCCGTGAGACAACGCAGCTCGCGCCGAAGAAACATCGGAACATCGTCTGTCGCTCCTCAGCAACTTTCGAGAGGAGCTGCTCGAAATACGCGACTTTTGACACTGGAACCACACAGAGTAGTCGAAATGACCGATTTATCATTCTGTATAATTTCGGAAATTTCGTACATTTACAACAGCGTTTTGTATCTTTAAGGGGTGAAATGCGTGATTTTTTTTGCAGAGAGACTGTTATACATTTTGCAGTGAAAGGGAGCTAATAGTCGGGTTATTATAGTGTAACAGATAATAAATTGTTTACCTCTCAATAATTTCCAGCGATATCGTATGGTCACTCGTTACGGTCCGCAATCAGCTGCCAGCGCAACATTTACACAGCACAAACGACGCTGTGTAGTATTCTAGCAACTTTCGTATTATATCGTGTCGTGACTTTTACGAATCCCTACTAACGAAGAATTTTCGAGTTGTCATACTTGTGAGAAAAAATGTTCAGCGCGCCAACGCTACGATCGTGTGTATATCTCCAATTACTTTGTCGTTCGAACGCTTGGAATAATGAAAATTCCCTCAAAGGTAGCCCTTGCTGAACTGTCGGATTTTCGATGGCCAGTCGGTGATCTCGCGAATCGCGAGTCTCGGTGGAACGTTCGAAGGAATTGGAGGTCGGAGCAGGCTCTCTTAGGCATCTCGAAGGACGGTGGATTTATTAGAGGCCGTGGCGATGGGAGCGCGAAAGCGCTGCGAGGCGTCTAAGCATCGCCAGGTGCATCCTCCGCTGTTAGGGTCGGCCGTGTACTATCTCTCTCTCTCTCTCTCGACGATTCTCGAAAAAGATTCGCTTCGATCGTGGCCGATTGTGGCAGAAGCAACAACGGAGCGGCGACGCAACGCGGATATACACAACAGAGAACATCGGTGAGGTTTGCGACGGTTGGAGACGGTTTCCAACCAGCGAAAGCAGCAACAGCCCTCTCTCTCTCTCTCTCTCTCTCTCTTTCTTTCGCCTCTTCGGCGCTCGTTGGCCACGCCGCACCATCGGGGCACCCCGCTGCCACACTGACTCTGATATACTCGCGAGATATCCGGCCAAGATTTAGTGCATCCTTTTGCTAGCTGCCCCGCAGAAAATCTGCGCCGGGAATCGCCCTTACAACCGATCGAAATGTTTCTCCTGTCCTTGAAATGAATACCACCGCTGGAAAAACAAGGTGATCCCGTTGCTGGTGTGTACCACACACACTCTCTCTCTCTTTCTTTCTTTCCAGTTGTTCTCTCCTCTTACACACGCTCGAGAGTCATTGAGAACGAACTTTGAGAATTCACTTTTAAAGTGAATGGTGGGGCTGGTGCCGAAGGGAGGAAATAAGAAGAACAATTGCAATAGTTTTTCGGGAGGAGGAACAGCGAGGGGTGGTGAAGGAGAAGCGAATGAGGGACTCTGGTGGAAGAGTTCCGGTGGACGGCGGATGTACAAGGCTGGCTCGCCGACGTTTTGCAACAAAGGAGAAGAGGGGCCGAGGATTTATTGGCCGGGGTGCGGAGGATTTATGCGAAGATCCGCGGCTGGCAGGTGGTTTCACCCGCGATGAAAACACGAAAATTTCTCTCTTCATCCCCGACAGACCTTCCAACTCCAGTCTAGGCTAGATCTCGAAACTGATTTCATTAAAAAGGGGTACAGTTTGACGTGTACTTTGGAGGGCTAGCGAAAAAGAAAGTACATGATTAAAAAAGAGAAAAAGAGAGCGAAACAGGATTAGTTGCAACGAAAAGGCAAAGGAAAGTTCAAAAGTAAACAATATTCTCTGGCGATTGACGATCCAACAGTTTCATTTCTGTGGAAATTATGAAAACAGCAGCTACTTGTTTTCGACGTGTCGAATTTACGCCAAAAATTTTCTACGTTTCTCTGTTTATGTTTTTCGAAATTGTCAAAAATTGAGAATGTTACACTAAAGATACAGTGTTTCACAGTGATCGGTTGGTTAGATTCCGAGATATCTCGCACACAGTTTCTGAAAACCTAGTTTCGAGGGGAACGCGTTTAAAGTTTCACAACGTCATTTTTCATATATATCCTTTGCTTACTATTTTTACTTATATGTTACATTGATTTTATTGATATTTATTATATAGTATATAATATAATATATATTGCCTTTGTTGATATTTATTATATAGTATATGATATAATATATATTTCTTTTTTTGATATTTATTATATAATATATAGTATATATAGTATATTATATAGTATATGATATAATACATTTCTTTTTCTGATATTTATTATATAGTATATAATATAATATATTGCTTTTATTGATATTTGTTATATAGTATATATATTACATATTATATAGTATATATAGCATATTACGTAGTATATAATATATATAGTATATTGCATAGTATATAGTATATATAGTATATTATATAGTATATGATATAATATATATTGCTTTTATTGATATTTATTATATAGTTTGTATAGTATATTATATAGTGTATGATATAAGTTTCATCGCGACTCAACTAAATTGGAATCCAAGTCCCCTGATATTCGATTCGCCAAAAGTAATATTTAAATCGCGCGATTTACACTTTGTAATACTAATGCTCAAAGTTGTAAACAGTGATGCAAATTCAATTATTCTGTATCCGCCGATTTATCATAATACTCCAAAGTAAGTCGTTTTAAAGGACCTTCTGTGTCTTATTTCTAAGACCCCGAGCTACCATTTAAAAGAAAACGAAAGAAAAATCGATTTTTTTTTGAAAATTTCGAACTCTCCTGACCCCTAAATTCAATTTCAATCAGAGTACGTTGGAACAAACTCAACTTTGGCACGACCAGAGCACGAGGTGATTTTTGTAACAAGTGAAAAGAATGACACAGGATATATAAATTAATATTGAAATTAACTCGATCATTGTCACATCACATACATTTGATAACCAATGTCGTTCAAATAATTTAGTCGAAGCTCACTCGAGAAATAAAATTGGCCGCTGCCGCGCTAAATTCTAAACGACATCGAGGACCCAGTGAATTTGATTCTGTCGGCTGGTTGAGGCCAAAAAAAAAGAAAAAAAAAGAAAGAAAACGAAGGCACACGGCACACGTCAAAATGACAAATTACGTTCTCGTCGAGGGATCGTCGGTCCCCCCTCCCCTCCCTCCCCCCCGTGTATATCGTGGCTCCGAGTCGGAATCGGCCGACGACAGTTCGCTTCGTGCGTGGGCCCGACGATCAAGCCGAGGGACCGACACGATCCGTACGGTTCCGCCGAAGAGAAAGGTTGCTCTCGGTCGTTGTCGCTTTTTTCTTTTTTTTTTCTTCTTCTTCTTCTTCTTCACCTGGTCCACTACCATCCTCCTCCTCCCTCCCATCCGTACCTGCGCGTCTCAGCTCGTCAAATCCGCGCGCCGCCTCGCCTCCTTTTATTTTCTTGCCCTCGGCCGTGGCTTTAAATGCAAATTTCGGCCCTCGACGAGCGACCGATTCGAGAAACGAGCGTTGAACCCCACGCTGGCCGCCTCTCTCTGGTCGAGAAGCGAATTTCAAACGTTTCGCGTGTTTTTTTTTTTTTTTTTTTTTTTTGCTGTTCTTCGAGTGAATAAATACGATGTCGATGGCGAGCAAAGAGAGGAAAGTGTCGATGTACAAGCGGGTTGAGTGGAAAGCCTAACTCTGACGATACCTGCGTGCCTTCGAAAACTGACGTATCGTGGAGTAATTGAAAAGAGACATTAGTTCTGATACTTGTTCATTCGAAAGCCACTGCGTCTTGAGAATGAACGAGTGAAAATTAAAGAAGGAGATCGATAAATTTTGAAATTTTATTACGAAGAAGAGGGAAGAGCGCGACTTTGGCTGTTGAAGAAATTTGTGACGTTTACAAACACGATGCAGTGTCGGTGCATGTGGCACAAAGCTGGTTCAAGTTGGCTTTCAATCTGGAGATTTTCATGTCAGAGACGTTCGACACCTCGCTCTGGTCGACCAATCGCTGGAAAAGTCGATGAGATCGTAGAAGAAAATTGAGCAAGACCGGCACGTTAGCAGTCACGGTGTCAGTGAGGGACTGAACGTCCACCACGAAACAGTTTCAAACCATTTGGAGAAGGCTGGATACAAAAGGAAGCTCGATGTTTGGACGCTGCACGTGATTCGACACTGAAAAATTTAACCAATCGAATTTCTTTGGCGACCGGTCGAAAATTGAGAGAGCTTGATGCATTGGGAAGTTTCGATTCATCCTGACTTTACACCATCAGGCTACCATTTGTTTCGGTCTCTGCAGAACTCTCCCAACACTTTCACGTCAGGCGTCACATACATGCGTGTATATACTAATTCTGTTTGTCCAAAAGATATCAGTATAAATAAACAAATGAAAACATTTGTCGACAGAGCAACTGTATCGAAATATTCTACGTACAAATACACTATAATTCAAGCGATGATTAAAATAAGTAGATTTGCACACTCGTGTTTCTGCTCGAGCAGAAATTGATATTAATCTCGACAAGAACGGCCGTGTCTTTTGAGTAGTTCAAACGAAAGTCTTGAAATCAGGGTTCGAATATAGTTACAGTACATTAATAAAATTGCAACAGTTAAATTAACATTAATATTAATTTCGACAAGAACGGTCGTATCTTTTAAGCAGTTCAAACGAAAGTCTTGAAATCAGGGTTCGATTATAGTCACAGTACATTAATAAAATTGCAACAGTTAAATTAACATGATAGAATAACAAAAATCGTACAGTTATTTATAAAACGTGTGTAAAAAGAATATTTCTTAGGCGACTGTCGTTTCAAATATGTTATAACATTGATTTCAAAAGAGAAGTCAACTTTCACGCCCAAGTTCTCCACTAGTTGATGATGGTTTTGTCTGAAAAGAGTGGCTAAATTGGTAAATCAGACAAAACGGTACACGTTTGGTTCGATAAACCAAACTTCGCTCAAAATATGAATCGCGTCTCACTTTTGTACTGAAGTACAAAGTTACTGTTTCCTCGAAAATCCAACGATTATTCGCGCGGATACGCGAAAGTGCCGCAACCGCTTTGCGAGGGAGCGACGAAACAGCGTTCCCGAGTTTTCTCAACTTTCGAAAAAACGTGGAGAACTGGACCAATTTTCCAGAACGCGCTTGTCGGAGAAGTGGATTCCACGTAGACGGATCGAGACGCGTAGACACATAGAAACCGGGGGACAACACCTGTTCTATGTCCGTGGCATCCGGGGTGGTCCGAGCGGCGCCGAAAAAGGCCCCGGTTCGGCGGATCGAGCCGAAAGAAGAAGAAGAAAAAAAAAGAAAAAGCTGAACGAGCGGAGTAAGGAGATGAGGTGCGTGTGGCAAAGGGAGCCTCTCGCGTCGAGAGATAAGTAGAGAGAGAAGGTAGGACCGAGAGCGAGAGTGCATATATACATACATACATACATACATACATACATACATACATACATACATACATACATACATACATACATACATACACACATACGTACATACATACATACATACATACACACATACGTACATACATACATACATACATACATACATACATGCATACATACGTGGATAACTTTCGTGAGGTTGGTGAATCGCGAATCGAGACGAAGGCTCGGAGGAGCACGAAGGCCTCGAGAAGGAGGAGACGATAGAGAAAGGCGAGGGGGGGCGGGGGAGGGGGGGGGGAGCAGAGCTGAAAGCGAGCCGCCAGCACCATGGAATGATGAATGCGTTTGGGAAAGGAGCCGCATAAATCGTCGAGGATAATGCGGCTCTCGCACTTTTCGGTCGAGCCTCCCCCTTTGAATTCGCGCTCCTCCTCGCGCTCTTGCTCGTTTTTCCCCGCCTCTGCTATCGGCCCGCGCCGGGGGTTTTAGATAAACAAGCGGCGGCGGGGGCCGCGGTTCTCCGCCGCGCCGCACCGAGAAATTTATCGTTTCGCCGATAGTTCGTTAGAAGGGTTCGTTAATTATTTGCCAGGGATTTAACGTTTCGTTTCGTTGCCACGTCGGTCGGACGCGGAAGTCGGGGAAAGGTGGGATAAAACCGGATAATAATAAACGTATAAATATACGAATAAATGAATATGCCTGAATAGAGGAATAAGTAAATATACCTGAATAAATAAATAAGTGAATGTACCTGAATAAAGAAATAAATAAGTATACCTGAATAAATAAATATATAAATAAGTAAATAAATATATAAATAAGTGGATAAATATACCTGAATAAGTAAATATATAAATAAATAAGTAAATATATAAAATAAGTATACCTGAATAAGTAAATATATAAATAAATAAATAAGTATACCTGAATAAATAAATATACGAATAAGTAAATAAATATACCTGAATAAATAAATAAATAAATAAGTTAATAAACACACCTGAATAAATAAATATATAAATAAGTAAATAAATATACCTGAATAAGTCAATATATAAATAAGTAAATAAATATACCTGAATAAACAAATATATAAATAAGTAAATAAATATACCTGAATAAGTAAATATATAAATAAGTAAATAAGTATACCTGAATAAACAAATATATAAATAAATAAATAAATATACCTGAATAAGTAAATATATAAATAAGTAAATAAGTATACCTGAATAAATAAATATGTAAATAAGTAAATAAATATACTTGAATAAGTAAATATATAAATAAGTAAATAAGTGTACCTGAATAAATAAATATATAAATAAGTAAATAAGTATACCTGAATAAATAAATATACAAATAAGTAAATAAATATACCTGAATAAATAAATAAATAAATAAGTTAAGAAACACACCTGAATAAATAAATATATAAATAAGTAAATAAATATACCTGAATAAGTAAATATATAAATAAGTAAATAAGTATACCTGAATAAATAAATATGTAAATAAGTAAATAAATATACCTGAATAAGTAAATATATAAATAAGTAAATAAGTATACCTGAATAAATAAATATGTAAATAAGTAAATAAATATACCTGAATAAGTAAATATATAAATAAGTAAATAAGTATACCTGAATAAATAAATATATAAATAAGTAAATAAATATATCTGAATAAGTAAATAAATACACCTGAATGAGTAAATATATAAATAAGTAAATAAATAAATAAATATACCTGATATATATTTAGCTTCGTGACAAAAAATCGGCGAAGAAATAAAAAAACGTCGTACAAGAACAAAATGATCAAACGCGCGTCGATAATTTTTGGTCCCAAAATTGCAACATTTTCTCAGTTTCAAGTATATTTAAATGTTACCCAGGCGAAACAAATGATAAATTCATTGCTTCTCAATAATTTCGATCCGGTGATATCGACGACTTGAAAAAGAAAGCAACGAATCGTTGTATACGGTTTGGTCACTCGTTACGGTCCGCAATCAGTTGCCAGCGCAAGGCAATTGATCGGACCTCGTACGATAACAAAATGACTGACCTTGACAAGCTTCTTAGTAACCAAACTGTTAGTCGTTCTACATAAGAAAAAAAGAAAGTTGAAGATCATTTCGATTTCGTGAAAAACACGTCGTACATGAAAAATTGTTTATCCATTGGTCTGTCGATCGTGGTAAATGGCACGACTCTGCCCTCTGTCGTTTTCTCCTCTCGTTTCACCGCAACACACCCAGTATACTTGAAATAATAAATATTATATCAATTGTGTATAAAACTGATCGTTGAAAATTGAATACGTTCGTAGCGACGCGTGCAACGTAACGACGTTCGTACGATCACACGTCGAATAGTTGCGCTGTTTAGCCAGGCTCGTGAGATTAGAATTCGCGGGAGTGGTCAAGCGAAGGTAGAGAGAGAGAGAGAGAGAGAGAGAGAGAGAGAGAGAGAGAGAGAGAGAGAGACAGAAAGAGTGAGAGAACGGCGTGGGAAGCCGCATTGGAGGGTCACGGTTGTTACAGAAATAATTCAGCATCCAAGAACGTTTATCGCGATATAAGCAACAGCGCGGTACCGCCAATTTCCAATTAAATTCCTCCGGATGGAAAATCTCACTCTCTCACTCGTCGTCAGTCAATATCTTGCCTATCCCGAAATTCAGCAGGATCTTTCGAACTTTTAGTCAAATTTGTCTCTGCGGCGACGATTAGAAGAAAGAGGAGAGAGAGGGAAGTATCGGCGCAGGACTCTAGACGGATGGCCGACATTTAAAGGGTCCTTATACCTCGGTTACAGATATCTCGGAGGACTTGGTCAGCCGCCAGCTACGTGACGGGAATAAGGTTAAAGCCTCCCTCGCGACCAACTTCCACCCCTTCCGCCTTCGGGTCCCCTCGTTGCCAAAAAGCCACGCCGGTCGAACCTCGTTTCGCTCTGCTCGGAATTGGATCGATCACGGCCCCTCGTCTTGCCCTTCTCTCTGACGCGATGAAATTCCCGCGGAATCAGGGAGAAACGAATTCTCGCGAATTCTCACACACGCCCCTTCCCCCCTAAAAAAATAAAATTAATCCATAAATTCTGTCGTTAATATAAAAATAATAAATGCATTTTTGCGTTCGATTATTTGGATAGTAGGAAAATCCTATGATAATTGTATATATTAATATCCTATGACAATTCAATAATAATCCTGTAATATCCTACAATTAGTTAATTAATCCAGTAATTGATCCATTTATTCTGTCGTTAATACAAAAAATAATAAATGCATTTTTGTAGTCGATTATTTGGATAATAGGAAAATCCTATGATAATTGTATATATTAATATCCTATGATAATTCAGTAATGATCCTGTGATATCCTACAATTAGTTAATTAATCCTATAATTGATCCATAAATTCTGTCGTTAATACAAAAATAATAAATGCATTTTTGTATTCGATTATTTGGATAATAGGAAAATCCTATGATAATTCAGTAATAATCCTGTAATATCCTACAATTAGTTAATTAATCCTATAATCTGTCGTCAATACAAAAATAATATACAAAAAATAATAAATGCATTTTTGTAGTCGATTATTTGGATAATAGGAAAATCCTATGATAATTGTATATATTAATATCCTATGATAATTCAGTAATGATTGATCCATTTATTCTGTCGTTAATACAAAAAATAATAAATGCATTTTTGTAGTCGATTATTTGGATAATAGGAAAATCCTATGATAATTGTATATATTAATATCCTATGATAATTCAGTAATAATCTTGTAATATCCTACAATTAATTCATTAATCCTATAATTGATCCATAAATTCTGTCGTTAATACAAAAATAATAAATACATTTTTGTATTCGATTATTTGGATAATAGGAAAATCCTATGATAATTGTATATATTAATATCCTATGATAATTCAGTAATGATCCTGTGATATCCTACAATTAGTTAATTAATCCTATAATTGATCCATAAATTCTGTCGTTAATACAAAAATAATAAATACATTTTTGTATTCGATTATTTGGATAATAGGAAAATCCTATGATAATTCAGTAATAATCCTGTAATATCCTACAATTAGTTAATTAATCCAGTAATTGATCCATTTATTCTGTCGTTAATACAAAAAATAATAAATGCATTTTTGTAGTCGATTATTTGGATAATAGGAAAATCCTATGATAATTGTATATATTAATATCCTATGATAATTCAGTAATAATCCTGTAATATCCTACAATTAGTTAATCAATCCTATAATCAATATTTGTATAATAATATAACTAATATACTATCCTGTATGATTCTGTATATAATAATTGTATATATTAATATTTTTACTCCGTTGGTAAAATTGTTATTTAAAAAAAATGTAATGAAAAGTACTGAAGCGATTAAGATGAAAGGAATGGGATAACGCGTAAATAAGAAATAATTCCGCGAGGAGGAACAGGCTACTGCCGGAGAGACCCCGTGTCTCCGGGGTTCGCGAACCATTCTCCCGAAGAGAGAGAGAAAGTGCCGCGCCCCATCGCGCCGTGCCACGATTTTTGCCGGCCGAGGCGAGCCGATTCTCGCCGGTGACGCAAGCCGAGTGTCGCAAACGGAGAGCCTTACTCGCTGGACTGGCTCGTAAATTCGGCCCCGGATTCCATCTGACCGATCTCGCGTGCCACCCTCTTCCCCTCCCCCACCCTCTCTCTCTCTCTCTCTCTCTCTCTCTCTCTCTCTCTCTCTGTCGCTTTTCTTCGCGAAGAAAATCACGAAAGTCGCGAGCGACGAGCGTGTTACACAATCAGCTCATCCGCGCCAAACTTTGCTTGCTTCTTTCCTAGAGAAGCGTCCGCTGATCTCGCTACCAAGGTTACAATAACAAATTTGGTTTGCAAAAGGGTGATTTCGATTAGCAGGAAGGGCGAATATAGTCCGCAAGGGAGTTACGTTATGGTCGCTCGTTATGGTCCGCAATTATTGTATACAGTTCGGCCACTCGTTATGGTCCGCGAACCAGCGTAAGGAGTTTATTGATCGTTTATTCTGTTTAATAGGTTATCCCTTTGACTAGCGTTGGCACCTATTAAATTAAAATATATTAAAAATTGAGAAACTTTCAGAAAAGAACAGTAGCTGGATATTGCTTTTATTATTATATAGACAGTATACAAAATAATGCAATAGTAATTTTAATAGGTTTTTAAACGCACTTTTAAAATTTATTTTCAAGGTACTGTTAACATGTTAAGTGCCGTGTCGGTCACTGGTGACCGACGAAGCAAATTTGGCACCTACTAAATTAAAATATATTAAAAATTGAGAAACTTTCAGAAAAGAACAGTAGCTGAATATTGCTTTTATTATTATATAGACAGTATACAAAATAATGCAATAGTAATTTTAATAGGTTTTTAAACGCACTTTTAAAATTTATTTTCAAGGTACTGTTAACATGTTAAGTGCCGTGTCGGTCACTGGTGACCGACGAAGCAAATTTGGCACCTACTAAATTAAAATATATTAAAAATTGAGAAACTTTCAGAAAAGAACAGTAGCTGGATATTGCTTTTATTATTATATAGACAGTATACAAAATAATGCAATAGTAATTTTAATAGGTTTTTAAACGCACTTTTAAAATTTATTTTCAAGGTACTATTAACACTGTTAAGTGTCGTGTCGGTCACTGGTGACTGACGAGACAAATTTAGTACCTGCTAATATAAATTATATTAAAAATTGAAAAACTTTCAGAAAAGAATAGTAGCTGAATATTGCTTTTATTATTATATAGACAGTATACAAAATAATGCAATAGTAATTTTAATAGGTTTTTAAACGCACTTTTAAAATTTATTTTCAAGGTACTGTTAACATGTTAAGTGTCATGTCGGTCACTGGTGACCGACGAAGCAAATTTAGTACCTGCTAAATTAAAATATATTAAAAATTAAGAAACTTTCAGAAAAGAATAGTAGCTGAATATTGCTCTTATTATTATATAAATAGTACACAAAATAATAATGCAATAGTAATTTTGATAGGTTTTTAAAGGCGCTTTTAAAATTTACTTTCAAGGTACTATTAACACTGTTAAGTGTCGTGTCGGTCACTGGTGACTGACGAGACAAATTTAGTACCTGCTAATATAAATTATATTAAAAATTGAAAAACTTTCAGAAAAGAATAGTAGCTGAATATTGCTCTTATTATTATATAAAGAGTATACAAAATAATAACGCAATAGTAATTTTCAAGTGAGTAATAGGTTTTGAAACAATTAAAGTTAGGTTAGGTTTAGGTTAGGTTAGACATCCATCACAGAATATTCCAACTTTCTTGCGCTGAAGTGACGCACGTCGAGAATTTTGCACGTCCCAAAATTGCAATATTTTCTTAATTTTGAATATTTTATATTAGTACTATAGTATTATTTATATAGTACTATATTTAAATGTAACGCAGGCCAAACGAATGATAAATTTGTTACTTCCTAATAATGATATCACACCGACGAGTTCAAAAAGAACCGTATTATTGTATACGGCTCGGTCACTCGTTATGGTCCGCAATCGGTTGCCAGCGCGAGTGTCTATTTAAATCTCTGTTACTGCAAAAGAAAAAAGAAAAGAACTCTTTTCTGAGATGTAACGTCAGACGAGCGGAGGAATATGAGGAATGGCCTGAGCGATCGTCGCTCAGAAGATCGTTGGTCCTTTTTTTCCCTCGAGGTTCAGGTCGCCGTGACGCTCTTCGATTTGTAATATTTCAGCGTTGGCCTAGGCGCGGCGCGCGAGGAACGTAGAGAGGATAGAGGCGTGCAGCGTACCGGACGTGCCTCCCTGGTGCGCGAGGTAGGCAACGACGCGGTATTTACAGTCCTGGCTTACCCACGTCTACAGCACGCGATTTAACCGCTCTCGTCCTCCCCCATTCGCCGCCCACGCGCAAACAGGACGAGGCAAACAGACGCGCGAACGGGGCAGGACGCGTCCGCAGCTGCTCCTCCGCAACCATCGCTCAGGGATTTCCAAATCCTCCGGAGAAATTCAGCGTGTTCCACGACCAGACTTGTAAATCAGCCGACTGCAGGTCGATAATAGATTTTCGGGTGTCCTCGCCTTTCCTTTCGTCTGCATTCGTCGAGATTTCTACTGGATCTCTTCTCAGAGCAGTCTAAGAATTTTAGCTTAATCTCTTTCGACACACGCTGCCTCGTGTTTGATCTCGAGGGAAATCTCGAGAGGAACGAAAAGTTTGGTAATCGTCGGCTCGTCTTCGTGCAAAGTTAACCCGCTGTTAGGCGAACCTCGACTGTAATTTTCGAGCGTTGTTTGAAGAAGGTGGTGACTCACGTGACCAGTATCGTGGGCGGTAATTGTTAGCAGTAAAAGGCAAAGGATGGAAAGGGTTCAGTTTCGGTTGCTCGTTTCCATTCGTCGAGAAATCGAGAGTCTCGCGAGCCTCTTCCACCTTTCCAGCGTTCTTACTGTCGAGGAGAAACGGAAGGCGCGAACCTTCCACCTCCGCTCCGTGGAGGTCGTTAACAATGCCGGTTGCCTGCCTTCGGTCCGGCTTTGCCAGATAACAGCCACATGTGGGAGGGTGGGAAGTTGTGGGTAGTAGGTGACTAGACCGATTCTAAAGTTAGAACGACGCGCGAATATTATTCATTTTTTTTTTTTTTTGCGCTGAAAGAATTTTTTCTTGTCCCAAAGTTGCAACATTTTCTCAATAGTTTCAAGTATATTTCAGTGGAAATAGCCGGGCGAATAGTAAATTTATTACTTCTCGATGATTTCTATCCAGTGATATCGTAGCGACGAATTCGAAAGAAACAGAAAGCGACGAATTGTTGTGTACGATTCGGTCACTCGTTATGGTCCGCAATCGGTGGTTAAGGGCGCTGAGACGTGGAGCGGATCGTGGGCGTTAATCGTGAAAAGTCTTTTGTCCGACGGTGAGGCTGATGAAGCAAATAAAATTAATATAGTTGATTTGTCGTGATTATATTAATATTTAATTATTAGTAATTGTTAATAATTAGTTTAGTATATTGCGAAAATTAATTTTTTTTTTAATTTAAACTATGCAGTTCTATATGTATATATAATATACACTGATTTCACGTACATAATTAATCTCGTACGTATTATTTATATATATTGATTGTATCGATATACGTGAAATGATATTAAAAAGAAATTTTTTTTCCTGTAAAAAATTCTCCTTTTATTCGCACACAGAAAGAAAACAGTTCTCGGCCAGTCTGATATTGCAAATCCGAACATAAACACAAAATTAATGACTCGATGGTTTAAAATCATAATCACTGATTTATTTTAACAATGACTAATCGACGAGTGATTACGACTACTACGATTATTATTAATTATTCATGATTGGTAATTAATTAATATGACAAAGTTAATCGTGAGTATTGATTTATTTTAACAATAACCAATCGATCAATGATTACTCCTATTATAATTACTATCAATTGATGTAATAAAATTAATAACGATTATTGATTTGCTTTACTATTAATTAATCACGACAAAGTTAATCATGATTGCTGATTTATTTTAACAACGACAAATCGATCGATGACTACCATTACTACGATTACTCGTAATTCCCACATTTTCACTTCAACCGTCCTTTTTTTTTTTATTTCTCTTTTTTCGATTCGATTCTCGTTGCGTCTTCTTAGATCAGTTTCTCACCAGGATGTCCTCAGTGTCTCGCGCGCTACTTCCTGTCTCTCTCTCTCTCTCTCTCTCTCTCTCTCTCTCTCTCTCTCTCTCTCTCTCTCTCTCTCTCTCTCTCTCTCTCTCTCTCTCTCTTTCGACTTGGCGAGGGAGTCTGGCAAAACCGGGCGACAACCGCGTCGTGAATTACGATCGAGCGACGAGATCCTCGGCATTGTCTCTCGGAAAGGGAAAAAGTTTGTCTCCGGCGCGCACGAACGATGAAACTTCGCTGTGAAGATGGACGAGCTTCGGCGCGATAACTTTCCACCCCCTCTCTTCTTCTTTTCCACCCTTATAATTTTATATATAATTTTAATTTATTGTAAAATAATATAATATATATATGTGTATGTTAAATATATTATTATACAATAATTGTATAATTTTCTATATACATATTTATAATTTTATATATTATATATTTATAATTCTATATGTATATAAAATTTTATTATTATACAATAATTATATAATTCTATATATTTATAAAATTATATTTCTTTATAATATATAAAATTATAAATATATATATATAAAATTATATTATTATACAATAATTGTATAATTTTATATATTGTAAAATAATATAATTTTATAAATATGTATATATATGTATGTATGTATGTATATTATAAAATTATATTCTTTTACAATATATAAAATTATACAATTATTGTGTAATAATATAATTCTATATATATGTACAAAATTATATTATTTTACAATATATGAAATTATAAATATATATATATATATATATATATATATAAAATGATACAATTATTGTGTAATGATATAATTCTATATATATGTACAAAATTATATTATTTTACAATATATAAAATTATATTATTATACAATAATCGTATAATTTTATATATTGTAAAATAATATAATTTTATAAATATGTATATATATGTATGTATGTATGTATATTATAAAATTATATTCTTTTACAATATATGAAATTATAAATATATATAAAATTATACAATTATATATATATATATATATATGTATATATAAAATTATACAATTATTGTGTAATAATATAATTTTATATATATCTACAAAATTACATTCTTTTACAATATATAAAATTATATATATATGTATATAATATACAAAATTATAAATATATACATATAAATTTATTAAAATTATACACTTGCGTTTACCCAGAAAGTGTTGCAGTATAATTCTCAGTTATACCCTTGCAACGTAACAACGTTGTAAGCATTGTAAGAAACACAATTCTACAATTAACCCTTTGTCCTCCAGCGGTGAGTTTAATGAGTGTTATAAATTATACAATATATATATATATTCTTTACATCAAGGAGAAGGCCAGAAGACCAGAAAGTGTACCTGGACGTCTTCTTTGGGGCAGTGTTTGACAAGGGCGGAAGTGAGGTAGAAGCCATATTCTCTGATGGAGCCATAAACGGAGAAGGAAGGGAGAAATGTGAAACATCGTGTCCGATGATAGCTCGCCGCATCGAAGGAAATTCAAGGGCTTTTGCCCCCCGGATCGGTCGGTGGGCGGATAGGAGGGCGTCTCGCTCGATCAATCGATCAAACGTCAAATATACGTCGTCGGATATGCGAGCGCGCCCTCGGGTCCCAGGGGGCTGGGGGTTGGGGGTGGGGGTGGGGGGGGAGGGGGCCACGCGGTCTCTTGCCTGGCTGCAAATTAATGGCTGCTCTCCGTCGACCGGCCCGGAGAGGGGAAGCGTGAAATTCGCTTTGATTCTTCGTTGCTCTGGCTCCATTAACGTCTTAATTAAGTCAGCGACTCCGCCGATACGAGCCGCTCGATAACTCTGGCAATCGTTGCCCTTGCTCGACGACATACGAGAGAGAGAGAGAGAGAGAGAGGGAGGGGGGGGGAGAATAAGAGCAAGAGGAAACAATTTTTCCTCCGTAAGCGAAGAGCCGGTAGACGCCTGTGAAAAAAATAATCTGCGTCCTCCTCTGTGTCGGATATGGAGCGTAGGAGGTGGCTGGAGAGAAAAGAAATAAAAAATAAAAAGAACCGGAAGGAGGATGCCCTCGATGCTAAGTGGTTCCCGTTTAACCGGGCTCGAGGGGCACGTGAACGAGAGTGTCACATCCTGCGCGAATTGAAAGCTGGAGGGCCGTTCGTCTCTCTCCGTACTCGGGAATCGAGGTCAAACCTTTTGGTAGCCAGGCTAAATTGAGCTCGATCGAATCTGAGAGGACCTTGCGCCTGCTTCCACCTCCCCTATCCGCCGTTGTTCTCCAAGAGGAAGGAGAATTGCCTAGGGTTGCGTGTCCGTATCGTTACGAAGCGAGCCACGGGGAACCTTGAACCTCTATGTGTCTCGCGGACGAGTTCCTCTCGACACCGTAGTCACAGTGGATGCAAAATGCTTGATACCGAATAGCCAAAGAACGTTGATCTTTGTTACGAAACGCGATGCTCGTTTCTCTTCAATGGGATCGTGTTGCCCCCGATTCGCGCGAAGGTCGTCGTCGTCGTTCGTCTATTCACTCTCCCGTTCTCTCCTCTTCGCAACGTAATGTTTCAACGATCAACGTTAACCCTTAACTTGCGCTGTGATTTAAGCGCGACGCGCGATGGCGACGCAGAACTGACGACGAGTGAGCTTTGTAACGAAAATTGATTGCTCGTGGGTTGCACCTGATATTATAATATTATATATAATAAATATAATATTAATAGATAATAAAATATAATAATTAAATATAATAATTAAATATAGTAAATATATATTATTATTATATTAAATATTATATTATAAAATAATATAATTTATATAGAATTATAATATATAATTTATAATAATATAATTATAATAAATATAATATATAATATATAATATATAAATATAATTATATTAAATATAAATATATATATAGATTTATTAATATATTATATTTCCCTTGTTGCTCTTGTCCAACTGGCCTGATATTTCTACATTTATACCTGATGTCGTTGTATGATGGTTCAGATCAGTGGTTTATTATTCCAATATTTATTTAAAATTATTTGTTTGTAATTTATATTTATTGGTATATTTATATTTGTTTATAATTTATATTTATTTATATATTTGTTTTATTTATATATTTATTTATATTTATTTATATATTGTTTATAATTTATATTTATTTATATATTTATTTATTTATATTTATTTATTTATAATTTACATTTATTTTGTATACTTATTTATATATTTATATTTTATATTTATTTCTATGTTTACACTTATATTTTATATTTATTTATATATTCACATTTATATTTTATATTTATTTACATATTTACACTTATATTTTATATTTATTTATATATTTACACTTATATATTTATTTATGTATATATATAATATATATATATTTATATTTTATATTTATTTATATATTTACACTTATATTTTATATTTATCTGTATATTTACATTTATATTTTATATTTATTTACATATTTATATTCATATTTTATATTTATTTACATATTTATATTCATATTTTATATTTATTTACATATTTATATTCATATTTTATATTTATTTACATATTTATATTCATATTTTATATTTATTTATATATTTATATTCATATTTATTTATGTTTATTTATAATTTATATTCACGCGGTTTATTATTCGTTATATCCACTCGCCAGATCCATTGCTTGTTCATCATCGTCATCATCATCGTCAATGACCAATTGTTTTGGACGTTTTCCTTTCAGAGGAAACACAACGTCGCTGTCGTCGCTCTCACTATCAAATCGTTATCTGCAACAATAAATTTGCCGACACACTTCTCGCTTGTCTTCAGTCGTTACAAATTTCCTTTTTGACAATATTATGCAGAGATCTTTTTTATATGATACTTTCAAGCCAGATAAATGAATCTGACTCGCGCTTCTTACGTTTCGTCCCTCGACGAAAGGGTTAAAGAATAAAGAGACGACGAGAGGGCGTGCTAATTTTCAGGTTTGGTTACAAATTTCACCGACACACGCAGCTAGTGTCGTGAAACGCAGGTCGGGTGTGTCTCTGTCTCTCCTTATACAGAGTGGCTCGCGTCTCTCCCGAGGGAGATTGCACATTGCACGGCAGATCGTTGGAGCGACGTGTGGCAACCGCGAACGCGCAACGCCTCGCCCATCTCGTCAAGCAGACTTCCTGCTTGTTTACGTGTTTCGAGATCGATGAAAGCTCCGGTCCTCGCCGAGCTGTGCTTTCCAAATCCAACGCGTGTTTCGTCTCTCCGAGAGAGAGACTCTCTCACGAGTTTCCCCGATACTCGCATCGAAGAGTTGCAATCGCTTGAACGAACGACAGTTGTAGTTTTTTAGAAGGTTTTGTTCTACAAAGTCTTTAGTTTAGTTTAGCTTGATGCTTCTCCTATTTTATATTTATGTTTAAGAGGAGCAGATGCTGAGGAAAACACTAAATTAAGAAAGGAAAAAAAATGGTATCATTCGTGGTCAAAATTATTCAAAATTCTTATTTAATTATTGTAAATTTGGTTTATTGTACATTTGGTTATAAAACTATTCCAATTTTGTTTACACGTTTGTCTGCATAATTGTAAATTTGGTTTACTATGCATTTGGTTATAAAATTATTCCAATTTTGGTTACACGTTTGTCTGTATAATTGTAAATTTGGTTTACTATGCATTTGGTTATAAAATTATTCCAATTTTGGTTGTACGTTTGTTGATGAAATTATAAATTTGGTTTATCGTACATTTGGTTCGAAATTATTCCAATTTTGTATGTTCGTTTATAAAATTATAAATTTAGTTTATCGTACATTTGGTTATAAAATTATTCCAATTTTGGTTACACATTTGTCTGTGTAATTATAAATTTGATTTATTATTCATTTGTTTATAAAATTATAAATTTAATTTATCGTACATTTGATTACAAAATTATTCCAATTTTGGTTACTAAATTTGTTGCTAAAATTATAAATTTCGTTTATTACACATTTGGTTATAAAATTATAAATTTGGATTATCATACATTTATTATAAAATCATTCCAATTTTGCCTATTCACTGTTGCGTGGATCACTAGATCTTAGGATCTAAGGGTCACAGGTTGGACACACCTTAGAGTGTTTTATTCTAATCGTTGCAACCGTGCATTACCAAGAATTACGTTACAACGTCTCTAGTCTCAGTTTGCTGAAATAGGGTGCCACTTCTTCCCACCACGTCTTCTTTATGTCTGTATTTTTTAGCAAATCGAAGAAAGAGAAAGGAAGTAATGTAAATGACCAACTACTGGAATGTCTCCTAGGACAAATGATGAATGTTCCTTCAGATCACTTTAGGGGGGGGAGGTTATTACTGACTCGCAGTCAATTATTGTCACCCGACATAATTATAAAAAACAAAAAAAAAAAAAAAAGATGTTTGAGATTCGCTGCGTTTGCAACAGAGCGAGGTCGATCGGGGGAGAGCTTCTGGTGCCGTTCGAAGATGGGATCGCTGGCAATATTTCAGCAACCGCCGAGCACGAACGCGGCCAGACAGATATTGCGCTTTGTGTTACGAGAATCGCGGGATTTAGTGAGCTTTTCGTTTTCACCGGTTGATCTACCAACCGAGGTAAATTTCTCGATAAGCGCGCATTAGCGATGGACAGATTCTCCTCCGACAGCCCGGAGTTACAATTCGAGGTGTTTTGGCTCGTATTCGATATGACTGTTTAATATATATGTGTTGAATAGAATTATTAATTTTAATTTTATATTATTCAATTTATTTACATTTAATTAGAGGATTAATTATATTAATTAAGTAAATATAAATATATTTCAGTAAATTTAATTAAATTATAAATTTAAATTGATTAATAAAAATTTTTGTAATTATATTTTATTTAAAATATATTTAATATATTTATTTTTACATTGAAAATTTATATAAATTATTTTAATAAATTTCCGCGATTTCTGCTCCCTCCGAACGAAGGGTAGTTTGGCTCTTATCTTGAACTATAATATCCAAATGTTTGTAGCTGAGTAGTAGACGGCTAGATGTGTAAATATAAGGATTACATCTCATCAGTATGATATTTGTAGTTGTCGTTTTGAAGCTTCGAGAAATTGAACAAATTGCGCGTAGGAAAGATTTTTGTGTTTTAGTTTAATAAAACAATTCTTTTTAAATTTAGTTCGTTCAAAAATGAATATGACAAATTTACTGTTAGCTCGCAGCAATACTTTTGCGTAAAAATTTGTGCGGTAATGAATTAACAGATGGAAGCATAATGACAATTTTAATGAATTATAAATTACAGATTTATCAAATCGTAAAGAGAATCTGTTCGAGAATAATCCAGACTGGCTTTGAATTTTCGTGGTACAGAAATTTTCTAGTTTGCGGGATTACGTGTTAATTCAATCTCGTCGTTATCATATTTCCTATCATTATTATTATTGTCATATTCAAATTCGAAATTTTTATTTAATGTTTTAACGTCACATTTAAATTCAACATTTCTATCAATACTAATTTTCAATCGGGTAACCAGGAGTTTAAAGTAGTCCTGGAGAAAGACGAGCGACGAGTCCTTCCGCCTTTCGACAAACTTTCGTCTGCCGCGCAACCCAAAAGCTCGAACGCAGCGCGTCAATTGCAGCGTACTTGTGTACCACGGAAGGAATCGTCGGCGTTCGTGGTTTCGACGAGGGTCCTGGCTTGTAATTCCTCGCGTGGAGCGAAGGGTCGAAGGCACTCGAAGGCGAAAGAATCTCAACCCTGCTGCGCCTCTCGACAAAGGGACTCGCGTGACGCTGCTACCCGCTCTGTTTCTCACCCCCGAGTGATGGACGAAGTGAGGTCGCGTGTGTGCCTTTGGGAGGGTGCCACACTGCCGCCCTTCCTTCTTTCCAGTGCCACTCGCTCGCTCGACCTTCCTCCGAATCACGAGTATCGTCTTTCGCTGGGGGCAGGGGGAGGTTAACGAGCAACGCGTGCCTCGCTACATCCCCTTTGTTCTCGAAAGGAAAGAAACGAACGTGTTCGGTGAAAATTGAAATTGTAGTTGACGCAGGACCCAGCTAGAACCAACTGTTCTCTGAATGAAAGTTCTGCAGCAGTGTCAGACGATCATATCGTCAAAATACTGCTGTGTAATTCAATTAAACCGCGATGTGAACTCAAATATACAGAGGTTTAACTTTTTATGATTTTCTTTGTCGTCGTTTGTTGATGCGTTTGTTTGTACGCTTGCAATAAAAGTTCAACTCTGCCTTTAAAACCAGGTTGCGCTGGCAGCTGGTTCGCGGACCGTAACGAGTGACCGAACGAATAATTTGTCGCTTTCTTTTTGAACTTGTCAGTATCATGTCACTGAATAGAAATTATTACTAACAAATTTATCATTCGTTTTGCCTGGGTTACATTTAAATATAATACTGTATAAATAATACTGTGTAATATAATATATAATACTATGTAAATAGTACTATATAATATAATATGTAACGTAATATAAATTATATTTTAATACTGAATTAATAAAATATTCAAAATTAACAAAATATTGCAATTTTGGGACAAAAAAATTCTCGACATACAAGATGTTAAGAAAGTTAGAACATTCTGTGATTGGAACCTAACCTAAATCTAATCTAACTTAAACTGTTTTAAAACCTATTACTTACTTAAAATTTCTATACCGTTTATATAATAATAAAAGCAACATTCAGTTACTATTCTTTTCTTAAAGTTTTTCAATTTTTGATATATTTTAATTTGATAGGTACTAAATTTGTCTCGTCGGTCACCAGTGACCGACACGGCACTTGACGGTGTTAACAGTACCTTGAAAGTAAATTTTAAAAGCGCTTTTAGAAACCCATTAAAATTACTGTTGCATTATTATTTTCTATACCGTTTATACAATAATAAAAGCAACATTCAGTTACTATTCTTTTCTTAAAGTTTTTCAATTTTTGATATATTTTAATTTGGTAAGTACTAAATTTGCCTCGTCGGTCACCAGTGACCGACACTGCACTTGACGGTGTTAACAGTACCTTGAAAGTAAATTTTAAAAGCGCCTTTAAAAACCCAATAAAATTACTGTTGCATTATTATTTTCTATACCGTTTATACAATAATAAAAGCAACATTCAGTTACTATTCTTTTCTTAAAGTTTTTCAACTTTTAATAAACATTAATTTAGTAAGTACTAAATTTGCTTCGTCCATTAAATTCCTTATTTTTTATAATTATCGACAGCAACATTGGAGCTGAAAAATGATTCTCCTGTCCTAGTGACAAATGGATTCTCCTTACGTCGCGTCCTCTCCTCCTGTTTTTTTTTTTTTTTCTTTCCTTTATCCAAAAAGCGAACGAACGAATAGTTTTCGCTGCGGCGTCGAGACGAAATCGTTTCGAGGAACATAGTCTCCAGAACTTCCTGGACATCGTGACATGTTGGAAAACCCGTTTGGTTCAAATGGAACCGAGTGCAAGCGACGCAACGGGCCAATGAATTTATAATAGGCGGGGAGCACCGTGACACGTCGGCTGCGAAAGTTTGACGGATGAGCGGGAAGAAAGTAACCGACTGGCGGCCATAAGGGAAACGATTATCCCCGGCGATGGTGGACTGGGCGGAGGTCTAAATGAAATTCACTCCGCTGGAGACGCGGACTCTCGCGTTTGCATATTTATGCGTTTTATCAACGAATAGCCGCGCTCTCTGAATATTTCTTTCCTCCTTTGAGTTATCGCGTGTCTCGCGTTGTATATACAGGGTGTCCATAATGTCTCGTTACAATTTCGAAAATTCATTACAAAGGCAAATGAAGAGGCAGACAAGTGGAAATTATTACAAACTAAGATGTACATATTTAAGTTTTTCTTGCCTTATGTAATACACCTCTATATGGGCACCATTAGTTGCACGAAGCGCATCAAGACGGTACTCGATTTCTTACACGATCGATGTTTTCCTCGGATGTTCTTGATCGTCCACTCACCCCTTTATCGAACACTGTCCCTGTCTCCATAAATTTCTTGTGCCACGCACGAATCGATGGACGCGACGGTGGATCTCTTCCATACTTAGTTCTGAAGTTTCGCCGTGTCTGCAGATCCGATTTGGTTTCAATAAACCATGATACGCGCTGTGCCTTCTCTCGAGGTGTAGCCATTTTGTAAGGGGTTCATTTAACAGTATCTTATTCGTCAACAGGGCACCTGAAACGCAATGTGATGAAAACCTTGATAACCACCGAGTACGTAGAACAAATCTGACGAAGATATCTCATCGATTGCCTTTGTAATAAATTTCTGAAATTGTAAAGGGACTTTATGGACACCCACATGGGTTTATGTTAAAGATATCGTGTATCAAGCAACATCACCGATGCCATTGCCACCATTGATGAGGGTATGCTACAGCGAACATGGCAAGAAATCGATGTGCTTCGTGCAACTAATGGTATTAAACGAGGCAAGAAACGTCTCATTTTGTAACAATTTCCACTTATCTGTCTCTTCGTTTGCCTTCGTAATAAATTTTTGAAATTGTAAAGAGACTTTGTCGACACCGTCACAAAAATTACGGAATATTTCGAAACGAATATGAGGCGATAAAAGGAGGAAGGAGCATTTGACAAGTACATGTCAAGAGAGCAAACGTCTGCACTATTACGAATCGTGGAAAAATTTCGGAATACTCGCAGAGAGCAGACTCGATCGTAGAAGCAGCACATAGAGAGCAATACAGAGCAATTGCGAAGTTTTCTACAGGCTGTCGAGCGATTGATTGCCAACCGTTTGGCGACGAGACTCCAATTTGTCGGATTTATTTCTATCGTTCGTCCCTGAGATCGATTAAACTCCCCCTCTCTCACCGATTGCCGTTTGTTCTGTAAATAAGGTGACAACAAGTGAACGGATTGGAAGCTCGTAATATCCTTGAGATATCGTGAATTTTTTTCCTATCCCCCTACAGTCTGTAGAGCGACGCGACGACCGAATCGCGGATGTCGACTTTTAAGGCAGCGTTCGATTCTGATGGACTCTGCAGCCGTAAAAGGTTAAAAGCGATTTCCAAGGAAAGACGCTGTCGCCTTTCGATACGGTCGGGCCGCTGGTTCTGTCTGTTTGCTCCACGAGTTGAGAGTGCAGCGTTCTGGAAATTTTCCGGGCGAGAGAAACGAAAGTTTCAGCGCGGGATTTTCAAGCGCGAAACGACTCTCGTTTGACTGGTCGATGAAAGAAGCAATTCGTCGTAACGTTGTTAACACGTTGAGCGCGGGCGTCGGTCCCGGGGGGATTGACAGCGGGCGTTTCGTTCGGCCGGCGTCGGTCCGCGGGACCGACAGTGTCCAGATCGAAATGAAAATAATTGTCTGTTGTAATTTTGCAGTTTCGGCGGGGTTTGTTGAAACGTATCGTAAAATTCTAATATCTCGTGTCCTTATAGAACTGATTCTTTTGAGCTTCTAGTCTCACGTTTAGTCTATAATTTGTATACTCTTGCATTGGCTGCGCCATTCCTAACCAAAAAGTGGAACAACGTCGTCGCAGCGATATCTAGTCTGTTTGTACCCTATAAATCCAACAATCGTTTGATCGAGCGATGGTCAAGCATGTTGGAAAGTGATACACTTTACAAAATTAAATTAATTTAAAGGAAATTACTTTTGTCCTTGTATTTTTTGAAATAATTTTAAAAGTGTAGCAATATCATTTTATAAAATAAATAACAGTTTTATTGGGCAGTACAAAGGAGACATAGCACCAAGTGACATTTGTATTACTTCCCATTGAAATTTGGAGTTTCTCGAGTACATAATAATTTATGATAATCGTACAGTAATAAATAATCGTGTAATACGTAATAATAATTTGTAATTTTCCCACGACGAGCGAGAATTTCGAAAGAGAGAGGAACGCAGCGAGCTTTGAAAGAACCAAAAAGAAATGGGCCTCGTAATCATTCTCGAGGATCATCTTCCGGTTAACTGCCCGTTAATTAGATCAACGAAGGAGTCGAGGCGACTCCGTGCGCCGTTTAGAGGAGTCGCAGACGTTGGAAACGCGGCGATTGCGAGTGAAAAACGTTGTGGCCGACGATGGAGTAGGAGGAGGCGGCCACGAACATGGCATCGCGTCCGTTCTTTTCGAATCGGCGATCATCATTCATTAGCCGGGCAGCCTGTTGTTCTCCCACTCATAAATCTTGCACTTCTCATCTATCAACGATCCCTCTCTCTCTCTCTCTCTCTCTCTCTCTCTCTCTTTCTCTCCACTAATCGGTTTTCGACCAACGTCTCGATGCAAAAACACCGTAGCGCGGGGGTGTAACGCAACGTACCGTCTGCACGGGCATAGTTCTCTCGTTTGGTTTTTTTACCTCCGTCGGAGAGAGATTTCGAATAATGGATGCGAATATTTGATAAACAAGTATATTTAACAACGATGCAAGATAGTATACGATTGACTGATGACCGGTGTGACGGGTGTTGTACGATGTACGATGATCTGACTTGAGATGAGCTGTGTTTATATAGTACCATACTCCCTCCATACCTCGGGCAAGGGTGTCTTCCGGTTGATCATGCCGATCCTTTCCATGTCCCCAGTCCCATCTTGCATGCACGGGGTGCAATTAGAAGGGACGACAGGGAAGTCGGCATGTTTATTGCCTTGACCGTCAATAAAATCCCCTGCCAGATGTTGGAGTGAGTTATGGCTGTCGTAACTGTCGCCTACTTGCGCGACTAGCATGTTCCGTGCCAGAACACCGTCGGAGGTGAAACAATCTCGGATGGAAACAAATTTCCATCGAATTCGCGTCTGTTCTGTTTAGAGAGTCGCGAAAGAGGAAGAGGATTCCGATTTCGATCTCCTCGTGGGGGGTGTAACGACGGAGAGGAGGGTCGGATGGCGTCGTTTCCGCTAAACGAGCAACGCGTCGTTGCTAATCGCGGTTTGCACCAGACTACCGCCGAGGAATAAGGTATATCGTCGTGATCGAAGACGCTGGTGGAAAATCTGATAGTTTCGCGAGAGGGTTGGGGGGGGGAGGTGGTACATCGTTTCCATCTGCGAGGGTAGTGGCCGTTCAGGGGTGAAAGAGAGAAAGGAGAAGAAAACTGCAACGCGAGGAGAGAAAGAGAGAAAGTGTATATGTGTGTGTGTGTGTGTGTGTGTGTGTGTGTGTGTGTGAGTTGGCTCTCTAGCTAGAGCAGCGGTAGCGCGACGACGAGAGGCGGGCGCTGGAGGGCGAGGGGGCGGTTGGCACACTCGGTCGATCTCTCGTGGTTGCCAAGCGACGAACATCCACCACCAGCGTTCCCAACTACCCCTGGAGCATCCAGAAAACCGGCGGCTGGCCTCCGCTGGCGCCACCTGGCTCGCCACCCCCGCGTGTCCCCGCCCGCGGCCTAGACAGTCGCGCGATGCACTCCACGCTGGCTGGATCTCGCCTGGCTCGGTGCTGCTGCCGGTGGTCCTCCCTTTCGCGCCGCCGATGCGCATTTCGCCAGCGGGAACCTCGCTCGTCTGGCCGCGAAAAACAACAACAACAACAACAACAACAACAATTCCACGGGCACGTACCAACGTCGTCGCCGCCGCCGCCGTCGTCGTCGTCATCGTCGTCGTCGTCGTCGTCGTCGTCGTCGTCGTCGTCGTCGTCGTCGTCGCGTCCCCTCCGTCGCCACCCTCCTACGCGATTCAATCGTCAGCGCAGCACCGCCGCCACCGTCATCGGCCGGCCGCCATCTTGCTGTTGCTGCTGCTGTTGCCAGTGCATCTCGCAGCTGCAGGCGACCACAGCAGCGACGAGTAGCAGCGGCGTTTCACGCGCGTACGATAGACACGGCGAGAGGACACCGGGCGGTCACCACCATCCGGAGGGGATGGCCGAGCGGCCGGTAGCGGCTTCCGGTCTCGTTCACGGCAATGGCCGGCGCTGGTGGTGAAACGGTGGTGCGATAACCCGCCGGCCGGACCACCCACGCAACACCACCTCGTTGTTCCTCGTCGTTCGCGCTCTTTGCTGTCCAGGGGTCGTTGAACGTGGGGTAAGTGTCGGCAAGCAGCAGCAGCACCGTGTTCCGCGTTCGCGTTCACCGTGGCACGTGCTTTTCCATCCATCCAGATGCCGCTCCTTCTACTCCATCGAAATCCCTATTTTCTTCGCTGCTTACAACCTTTCGATTCTCTCTCTCTCTCTCTCTCTGTCTCTTTCTCTCGCTTTTCGCTCTCCCTCTTTGCTCGTCGCTCGTTTCCAACCCTCTTCTCTCCACCCTTCGACCGGGTTTTCTCCACCGCCTTTTCGCGCTTTCGAGCCTACGAGACCTATCGCTATAGTTGCGTTCCCGCTGCGCGACAACACCCGAGATTCCACCTCGCTATCGCGCGGCTATTGTCGCGCTATTGTCCCTATGTTACCCCCGGAATTCCTCGCAGCGAAGAATTTCCGCTATTTCGCCTCTCGCCGAGATCATTGTCGCGAGTGGAAGGGGGCAGAGAATACCGCACGTGCGTCTCTCCCTCTCTGGGAAAGTTGGAAACGAGTGGCGAGAGAGCCGTGGCGTGTGTTGTTCCCCTTTGCAATCGAACCGCGAGCCTACCCGGTAAGGATCAACGCGAAACTCGCATTCCACGGCGAAGACCGTGGCGGAACGTCGAACGTCGAACGTCGAACGTCGAGCGATCGAACCACGCCAAGGTTACTACCCGCGTTTGTTAGCTTCTTTCCGCGGAATGTGGGCCACGCCGTTCTGGCACCGATACCTTTACGAGATCTAATTGCTCGCGGATTAATGCCGCTGCGCGTGACGTGTCCGGTAACGAGCCACCGTATTTCTATTATCGCGCTGGAATGACGTGCCACGAACGTTGAGAATTTTTTTGTTTGAAAACTGCAACATTTCCTCAGCATTTAAATATATTTAAACGTAACCGAGGCAAAACGAATGACAAGTTTATTACTTCTTGATCATTTCTATCCAGTGATAATCGCACCGACGAGTCCAAGGGAAAAAGAAAGCGACGAATTATTGTGTACGGTTCGGTCACTCGTTAAGGTCCGCAATCGGTTGCCAACGCAAGAGGTTAACCACTTGCCACGCACGTCGAAAATTGTTTGTTCTAAATATTGCGACATTTTCTCAGTTTTTAGTATACTGAAGTATACTGAAGTTTTAAGTATACTTCAGTATAACCCAAGCAAAACAGATAATAAATTTGTTCTCAATAATTTCTATTCAGTGACATCATATCGACCAAGTTCAAACGAAGAAGAAAGCGACGAATTATTGTATACGGTTCGGTCGCTCGTTACGGTCCGCGAACCAGTTGCCAGCCAACTATTTGAGGTTAGGTAATAAATGTAGGTGTGAATAAATTAGTAATACCTGATTTATACATATATATTACTATATATAATATAATAATATTAATCTAATATAATAAATAATGTGATAATATCAATTTAATATATAAATAATATAATAATATATATAATTAATTATAATAAATTGGGTATTACTGTAATAAAAAATTAATTTACCACTTCTTAATAATACGAGTTCAAAAGGCAAGCGACGAATTATTGTGTACGGTTCGGTCACTCGTTACGGTCCGCGAACCAGTTGCCAGCCAACTATTTGAGGTTAGGTAATAAATGTAGGTATGAATAAATTAGTAATACCTGATTTATATATATATTACTATATATAATAAAATACAATATATAATATAATAATATTAATCTAATATAATGTGATAATATCAATTTAATATAATAAATAATATAATAATATTATAGTTAGTAATAATAAATTAGGCATTACTGTAATAAAGAATTAATTTACCACTTCTTAATAATACGAGTTCAAAAGGTAAGCGACCAATTATTGCGTACGGTTCGGTCACTCGTTATGGTCCGCGAACCGGTTCCCAACGCAAACGGATTAACTCTTTGGGGTTAGGTAATAAATATAGGTATAAATAAATTAGTAATACCTGATTTATATATATTTATTATATTATATATATATATATATATATAATAAATGATAATAAATTAGGTGTTACTCTGTAATAAAGAATTAATTTGTTACTTCTTAGTAATTTCTATCGAGTGACGAGTTCAAAAGAAAAAGAAAGCGGCGAATTATTGTGTACGGGTTCGGTCACTCGTTATGGTCCGCGAACCAGTCGCCAGGGGGTTAAAACAGGGAAGCGAGTACCGGCTTGCTCGCGAGCGAACAATAGACTGAAACTCGTCGTTCGTTGCTGGAACATCCCGATTGTTAGATCGTTAGAACGGTGGTCCTTTTTTTCAATTTCAAGAGTGGACGTCGTTTGATCGACGCCTGTCCGACCTTCGACCTTCGACCTTCGACCTTCGACCTTCGTAACCTCTCGAGCCATGAAAGTCCGATTCGATTGTTTACCGCCATATTCCGCGTCTCACGTACCTCGCCATTATTCGTCACGTAGCTTTCGTGCAACTTACGTTTCGCGTATAGTCGAAAATGGCTTCACTCGTCGAATAAATTGATAGTTATCTTTTCTGGGATCTCTTTTGTCTTTTTTTTTTTCTATTTTTACGATATACTGACCCAGTTTCTCTTAACCAGTTAACTGCGGAATTTAGCTTTAAAAGTCAAGCAATGACGAGTATACACGTCGCACGCAGGACAGAAATGCTCCTATTACAAATTTTACGAAAAGAAAACGAGAAAGGATTGCATCTGTATAAAATAACTTGCATAATCTTGATGAAACTTTGATTAAACTTATATCGTCCTGATAAAAAATTAACAATTCATTGTTGAAAAGGTTATTATTATTAAAAACTTAAAAATTATAATACAGTTAATAAAGAATAATACATTGTACGATATACCAAAGGGAACAAACCTTTTTCATAAAATACATAGCAGTTTTATTGGCAGTATCAAGGAAACATACCACCGAGTGACATTTTTTATCCCCAAATTTGAAATTTGGTAAATTTTTTATCTTACACGTCAACCGCAACGAAATAAAATTTTGAACTGTCCACGGATTCGCAATAGAAACGAGCTCACGAAGTTTCGATCGCAGTAGACGACGAAAAATTTCTTCGTTTCTCGAAACGTCGCGGAAGCGCGTAGCCACCCAAGGTTTGTTTCTCCGCGAGCGTTGGTAATGTCGAGGTGGGAACAGGGTGAATTCCCCCGAGGAGAGTCGACGCGCGCCCTCGAGGAAGACAGTTCTTCAGGGGTAGGACGCCGCGTGTTGTTCTTTCTCCTCCGCCTTGTCGCTTCGGTTTTTGCTTCGACGTTGTCACGTCCACGTTCTACGCGTGTTACAACGCCTCGTCGTGGTCTCGACTACCACCACGGGGGAACTGGTGCTCTTTGTGTACCTCTCTCCACCGACAGAGAGAGAGAGAGAGAGAGAGACGCGCGTCTCTCGTGTTTTATTTCTCCCCGCTCGGCCGGAAGCTGGCCGGCCCGCTTTTCATCAGCGAAATCATTTTGATAGCCGTTCGCTGATCGAACGCGATGAACGCGGGAACGCATTTCGTTGGTAATTGCTTGATTGAACGACTCGGACAGGGGGGATCGCGCCGCTCGATCGTCCCGTTTCACTGGAACGATTTTTACGGGCACGTAGGCTCGAGGGGATCGCGCGAACCCGAATTGACCCGTCACCCCTTCGCCGTGAAATTAAATTTCGCTTCTACTCGCGAAACTGTGTCACCGAGTTTCGCTCTCTGCGATATCTACGCGTTTGCTCGTCTTTGGCTGATTAACTCTGCCACTAAACAGATCTCTAACGCCAAAATTGTACAGATTGATCGGACGAGTCGTTTCCCCGAGTCCGCCTCGAATGGTTTTTTTCGTTTTAAAGCAAACTGAAATTTTTGAAACAAAAATCTAACCCGAGTGAAACTCTAAATTACTCTGATCAGCGATCGCGCTGTTTCGTAAAGACTATTTACGCGATATAGGTCAGGTTAGGTTTAATTTATTTGCGCGGTTCATTTGTTTATAGGTTAGGTTCAATTTATTTGTGTGGTTTAGGTTAGATTTAGTTGAAAAGAAAGTAATTAAGAGAGAAAGCTTCGATACCACTGACGACTGATTTCAAACAAAAATCTAACCTAAAACCTAATCTCTAGCCTACATTTTTAAGAGATTAACAGTTATAGCCTGTAGCCGGTCTTTTTCGAATTGCAGTAGATTTTTTTCACAATACAATGATTTCTTGTCGCGTAAATATTCCACCGTCGAATAGAGAAAAATAGGAAAAGCTCGTCTCGAAATGTTCAAAGTGTATTTTTAACGCTGCTACAACCAGCCTTCGATACGTGTCAAAATATTCTGCGTATAAATCGTTATAATTCAAATGACAATAATCAAAATAAGTAAATCTCTGGCAAATATGTTTCAGTCTGAACGGAAATCAGTATTGATTTTGACGAAAATATCAAAATATCTTTCGAGCAGTTAATAAAGAAAGAAAACCTGGGTTAGGTTTAGGTTAGGTTTCTAGTGTTTAACCACTTGCGCTGGCAGTTGATTGCGGACCATAACGAGTGACCGAACCGTGTACAATAATTCGTCGCTTTCTTCTTCTTTTGAATTATCGTCGGTACGATATCACTGGATAGAAATTATTAGGAAGTAATAAATTAATTTTTTATTACAGAGTAATACCTCATTTATTATTATTTATTATATTTTATTATACATAAATCAGGTATTACTAATTTATTCATACCTATATTTATTACCTAACCTCAAAGAGTTAACCCCTAGCGCTGACAACTGATTGCGGACCTTAACGAGTGACCAAATCGTATACAATAATTCGTCAGCACGATATCGCTGGATAGAAATTATTGAGAAGTAATAAATTTATTATTTGCTTTTTGCCTATTTCGTTTTACTTAAGTATACATAAAACTGAGAAAATATTGCAATTTTGGGGACAAAAAATTCTCGACGTGCGTGGCGCGTCATTCCAGCGCAAGAGGTTAACACGTGATTACTCCAGTACGTCAATAGATGCCGTACATATCCGGCTTAACGAAAGAATTAACACGCAGAGACGCACGAAATTTCTGAACCCGGGTTTCGTGAAATTTCTTCAATTACACCTGTAAATTTAAACAAACAGCCCCCGTTAACGACAGATAGTTGCCAGTACAATCATTTCGGTGTCGCGTTATCAGTTACTTTATTGTTTCCGCAATTGTGGAGAATGATTTACACATGCAACGAGGGAGAGAGGGGAGAGGAGAGACAAAACGTCCAGGACAATGCATGACGTTTTATAGTTGCTGTAATTGCAGTCTAGCCAGCGTAACGTACATACGTCGTCGTTCCGGATATGTATGGCTGCGCATATACATGTGTCTAAAGATGTCTGACTATCTGTTTGTTTTTCAAATTAAAAAGTAGTAGTTTTAGGTACTCTTTTCACTTCGTATCCCCTTGAAAAATGTTCTTTTAAGTCACCTCCAGCACGAACATACAAATTCAACTTTCTTTGTAACTTTCAAGTCACGTATTAATAATTGAATCTTTTTCCACAAGGTGGCGTATATATGTAGATCTTCTTATATGTTCTCTTAGTAACCAATAACGTTCTTGGTAACAAGAAAATCACGAATATTTAAGTTTTGTAAATAACACTAATGAAATTGAACGATAAAATTATTGACTTTTCAAAAAAAAAAAAAAAAAAGAACTAGTGTTATTTCCTTATGATTTAATTCAATTTCGCAGCAACTGTACATACTCTGCGTTTGACGAGTATAATCGTCGTCGATCTATCGATGAAATGTAGATACACACACTTTTAAAAACCATAACTAGGAGGTTAATCTTCTGTAGTTACCTGTGTAATTTTCAGTGATATTTTATTAAATAATTTAATTTTCTTCCACAAGATGGCGTTGTATAATGTCTTTTTAGTAACGGTTATCAAGTAACATTCTCGGTAACGGTTATCAGTTCGAAGTATCGAAGTAAATACTTTTGCTAGTTGTCTGCAGGTAGAGAAGATGAAGGAACCATCTTGTTATGATTGTTATGATTTCTCCTCCTGTCGGTGTTCGTCGAACAAGAGAAGGCTCTTAGTTTGTACTTTTTATTTGTTTGCACTTCAACAATCATTTCGTTACTATTTTCATGTGACGTAGCTTTGTGACTTTTTTTCAAGTAGGGTTCACTGTGTTTGCCATAACGCTTGTGCTCTCTTTGCTTTCTAGTTTCATATGTCAGTGGCGTAAAATATGAGCACAAAATCGTATAAAAATAAAAGAGCAACAAGAACAAGAAGCATTGGCGTTAATAGATCCGAAGATTCTCTGCTAGATTCTGACTTGGACGAACGTCAGTATTTACTCGACGACGCATAAATATTATCGACAGCTACGATGAATTTAATGGGAAATCATCGTCAGATGAGGGAAAATTTAGAACCACGAAAAATTGCTTGGCAATCCACGCAAAAAGTAGCTTTTGTCGTCCTTGAAAAGGAAGACTATCTTGAAGACCCAGAAGCACTCTACTCTCCCGTGTCCTATTTCCGAAAATTATTCGACGACGAAATTACAAGTAACATAGTTGACTACACCAATACATATTCACTGCAATGTGATCCAGATGAAACAGAACAGTCCTTTGATTGTTGCTTTTTTGTGTCATCTTACGGAATTCCGTACTTTAGCTCTTACACGCACAAGCGCAAAACTCAACGAGATCGACGTTCGAGACTCGAGTCACTCGTCTACCAGTTATATCCGAGGAACCGATCGTAGCCAGAATCATCGTGGTCGGTGAAATATTCGCCGCGTTCCGGAACGTTTCGCCGTAACGAACGGTGATCCGACGCGACGCGACGCGACGCGCGACCGTCGAGTATCGATACGAGCAACTTCCTTTCTCTGGGAAGGATGACCGAACGATACGCGAGGAGAAGGAACGAAACGCTGGTCCGGGGGTTAGAGAGCCACGGAGGAGCCACGGTCGCGACGCGGAGAATGTCAGGGTCGTACTTTAACCCCTGGCCGTCCTTCGCTGTTCCTCCCCTGTGTACGCCGTCGTCGTCGTCGTCGTCGTCGTCGGCCAGCATCGCAGGCAGCCTTGGATTTTTTTAATTATCATTTGAATCACCGTTAAACACGACACTGTTAGGTGGCTCTCTCGAGTTAAGGTACGGCCACTTAAGAGCAAACCCGTAAAGCGACGCCCACGCAGCGGGTACCTGTTATGTGCGCTTACGCGCGCGCAGGGGCGGACCGAGCCATCCGCCGCTTAGAGGTCAGGCGTCGCTACGTTTTTCTCTGCTCTCCGAGTCCCTGAACCTCGAGTCGCGTCGTGCTGAAAAAAAAAGAAGATTCTCTCTAAATAGAAAGTCGGAAGGGGTACTTCGACTTCCTCGTGTTCATCGATACTCGCCATTCCCACAGACTTCGTTTTCCTTTTTCTTCTTCTCCCTGCGAAGAATACAATCACAAGTGTCGACGTTGATTCAAAATCATCGTTCGATAGCTCGCATTCAGTTGATCTTCTTCTTTTTTTTTTCTTTTTTTTTTTTTTTTTGCCGAATTCACACGAGTTGATGGCAACTGATTGCGGACCATAACGAGTGACCGAATCGTACACAATAATTCGTCGCTTTCTCTTTCTTTTGAAGTCGTCGGTGTGATATCACTGGATAGAAATTACTGAGAAGTAATAAATTTATTACTTGTTTTGCGTAGGTTACACTTAAATATACATAAATACACTTAGAACTGAGAAAATATTGCAATTTTGGGATAAAAAGTTCTCGACGTGCGTGGCAGGTCATTCCAGCGCAAGAGATTAAGAGTATCCATAAAGTAATATCGTTTTCTTCAAATTTAATAAACGTTGCCGCCTAGTGGCAATAATTCAACTTGACATAACCTATATTCTGTATTTTTAACTTAACATAACCTATATTTTACATTCTAACTTAACATAACCTATATTCTGTATTCCAACTTAACATAACCTATATTCTGTATTCCAACTTAACATAACCTATATTTTACATTCTAACTTAACATAACCTACATTTTACATTCTAACTTAACATAAGCTATATTCTATATTCTAACTAAGCTATATTCTGTATTTTAACTTAACATAACCTATATTTTACATTCCAACTTAACAGAATCTATATTTTACATTCTAACTTAACATAACCTATATTTTACATTCTAACTTAACATAACCTATATTTTACATTCTAACTTAACATAACCTATATTTTAAATTCTAAGTTAACATAACCTATATTGTATATTCCAACTTAACAGAATCTATATTTTACATTCTAACTTAACATAACCTATATTTTACATTCTAACTTAACATAACCTATATTTTACATTCTAACTTAACATAACCTATATTCTATATTCTAACTTAACATAAGCTATATTCTGTATTCTGACTTAACATAACCTTCTACATTCTAGTTAAATACATTGACACTTAGTGTACTTATTGTTAAATTATATTGTAGATCAAAATTGTATCAACTCTCAAATAAAAAAAAACGTTGCACAGGAAACGACATTGCTCGTGGGTGCCCCTGGTATAAAGTAAAGCGATTAGTTGTTCAGTCAAGTTTCTTCTACGTTATGTTACTTGTTGTTTGAATCGCAGGAAAAGTTTCAAAGTAACCTGCCTCTCTCGCAAACGTCGCGAACTCTGCGTTGACCTTCTTTACTTCCTTTCGAGTCTCGTCCCTTCTAGGGTCCACGAAGTTCCTCGAGTTTCCTCCTAGAGAATCTTTTGTGTCCGTTTGATGTTATTTCTCTACATTCTTCTTCTTCTTCTTCTTTTTTCTGCTCCTCTCTCGCCCGAATCGAATCGATCGAAACTTGCGTTCAACTTCGTCAGCTGAACGTCGCTGATCGAAATGAAGAGAAGCGAGGCTCGATCGAGAAACGGCCGCTCTGTTCTCTTTCCGGAGAGGCGATACGGCCCTGAGCACACCGCGCTGCACACGCAGGGTGGCCAGACAGAAAAATGGCAAAAGCACTCCATCGATGGCTGCCACGAATAAGGGCCACATAAAGACCCAGCTGAGTTTAGATCGATGACTAGTGATGACTACTTAGTACGAGAGGAACCGTAGGTTCAGACGTTTCGGTTCATCCGTGGGATTATGAACGCCTTTAAGACCCTTAACTTAAGATCCTTTCTAGCCAAAGGAGGCAATCTTCTGGGATATCTTCTGGGAGTCTCGTGTGGGTCGAAGGAAACCAGGTGGCGCTCTAACGGTCGACCATGGGTACACCAATTTCGACGTCGAGACTCGGAATCGTCTGTAGCCTCTTACGATAATCGATTAGCCTTGTTGGAAGAAGCAACGTTATGTCGATTTCACGCAGGCAGCGTGTCGACGTAATTATCGGTCACGATAGATACTCGCCAATTTCAATGAATTATACCTACCTTCGATTTTGCAGATTGGTAACTAAAAATTCTTTCGACAAAGCCAAATTCTTTTCTTTTTTTTTCTCCACAATACGCAAGCTTTCTCTCGTCGATACTTTCGGGGGGGAAAATGGAGGATACTCGGATATTAACGCGCCGACCTTGCCGCGACTCCACTTTGTACTTTACTCTTCGGTGGCTATTGTCCTCGGAGGTGGAGAGCACCGAGTGTGGCGTTGTACGCGGTGTACACGATGCGGTCAGTGGGTTATTTAAAGTTTTAACGCAGGCCAGCTCTGCTGGCAACACTGTTACATTTAATGGCGTCTGCGGTTTCCCATCAAACTTCTCCCCCGTATCACCGCCTGACGTATCTCTCTCTCTCTGTCGATCTCCAACCTCGTCCCTCTTTCATTACATGTCGCGTCTCACTATTCCTATTTTTTCTCTCTCTCTTCTTCTCGCCCTCGACGTACGAATTAAATGAAATTCCACGTGACCAAGAAGCATAAGATATTTGTTGGAATTAGGTTTCAGTGGGAAAACACTTGTGTCCAGTAAACGGTGAGAAAATGTACACTTATTCAGAGACTCTATGTGGAACGTTCTTTTACACGTTGTTTCGGTCCAAAGAAGAAATGCGAGTTACCACGTGGAGTGGCATAGCGACAGGGAACAACAGAAAAAATCAGAAACAGTCAAAAAATAAGTGGCGACATCCCTGAACTTGTTCCTAAAGGTCAGCAATCGTTGACCACCAGCGATATTTATTTATTCTTCATTTAGATATCCGCGTAAACTTGACAGAGATCATTTTTATACTCTTTGTATTTGCACTTGTAAACACGATATACTGTTTTATTGATCTACGAACCGGTAACACTTTCAATCCGGTATAATTCTCAGCTCGCGTCTAATCAATTTCAAGATTCTCCAATTATCCGCGAAGCTAGCAATTAATCATTAATTTCACGTTCGCTGATATTAAAATCGACGCAAAACAAACACCCCATTCTCCAGTCGTTCTTGTATCGAAAATACTCTCTGGTAACCTTGAAAACTCATTGTCGAGTTTAGCGATACGTCAACGGGTTAAATCAGTTTTGATTGCCACGATTTTCGAATCGAAACCGAATCACTCAGTGATCGAACGGCCGACCATCGACCAGGTTAGCGAATTATTAATTCTCACATGACGTACTGACCGGTGACCGGGTCTCGTAAGACCCACAAGCTACTGATACGTTCCAGTGGAACGATGTAGTCGTTAGTAGCTGGTTCAATTTTATTTCTTTTGTCGCATTTTTATTACGATTGTTATAACAATAGGATAGTAGGAAATAAAAACAGCTTTCGCTACTTTTATCACCTATAAATAATATTATTTATTTTCGTTGTATCCAATACATATCGTTAGATCGCATTTACGTTTGCTACTAAACAAAATTGCGACAATTGCTACATTTTAGCGGTATACTTGTTGCTCATGCCCATTGCCCATGCAATTCAAGTTTCAAGTTTTCAAGTTTCAAGTTTTAAAAAAATGGAAAACACTGAAAGAAAAATACAAAAAAATGAAAAATACTGGAAAAAAAACTAAAGAATACGAAAAATGAAAAATATTACAAAACTGAAAAATACTGAAAACAATGCACTGAAATACACTTCCGACCGCTTTGACCGCTTCTTCAGAACTTACTCGTACGTCGATTTGACTTCTTATTGGAAACGTAATATGAACCCATTTTTTATCACCAAATCGTAACTGTACTGATTAATTTTGACTCACACATAAAGGGTCACCGCAGACCCAGCCACCGTTAATCTCGCGATCGACGAAAGCACGCGCGAGTACGTGCACCTGGTACGTTTGCGCGAAAGTTGCGAGTGAAAGTGGCCGAGCCGGTGGTTGCTCGTTAACGCGTAACTTATCGCCGACCGATAGTTAACCCCGTGAGGGTCGAAGGTCAAGTTGCGAAACGAGCAGCCGTGTTATCGCAGTCTCGATGCCTTTGGAAACGCGTGAAAACGCGGCGTAATCGATTGCATCCTCGATTCAAGTTTAACATTAACAGTTTCTCGGCGGGAAATTTGAAACGACAGTCGCGTGTAAGAGGTATTATTTTAGGTTTTGTAAACAATTGTCGTTATTGTGTCGTATGAATTTGACTAATTTTAATTTCATCAATTTCATCAATGTGCCACGAACAATCGAACTTCTGTTTTGGAAGAATTCGGTTAACAGTTTCTCGGCGGGAAATTTGAAACGACAGTCGCGTGTAAGAGGTATTATTTTAGATTTTGTAAACAATTGTCGTTATTGTGTCGTATGAATTTGACTAATTTTAATTTCATCAATTTCATCAATGTACCACGAACAATCGAACCTCTGTTTTGGAAGAATTCGGTTAACAGTTTCTCGGCGGGAAATTTGAAACGACAGTCGCGTGTAAGAGGTATTATTTTAGGTTTTGTAAATAATTGTCGTTATTGTGTCGTATGAATTTGACTAATTTTAATTTCATCAATTTCATCAATGTACCACGAACAATCGAACCTCTGTTTTGGAAGAATTCGGTTAACAGTTTCTCGGCGGGAAATTTGAAACGACAGTCGCGTGTAAGAGATATTATTTTAGGTTTTGTAAATAATTGTCGTTATTGTGTCGTATGAATTTGACTAATTTTAATTTCATCAATTTCATCAATGTGCCACGAACAATCGAACTTCTGTTTTGGAAGAATTCGGTTAACAGTTTCTCGGCGGGAAATTTGAAACGACAGTCGCGTGTAAGAGATATTATTTTAGGTTTTGTAAATAATTGTCGTTATTGTGTCGTATGAATTTGACTAATTTTAATTTCATCAATTTCATCAATGTACCACGAACAATCGAACTTCTGTTTTGGAAGAATTCGGTTAACAGTTTCTCGGCGGGAAATTTGAAACGACAGTCGCGTGTAAGAGGTATTATTTTAGATTTTGTAAACAATTGTCGTTATTGTGTCGTATGAATTTGACTAATTTTAATTTCATCAATTTCATCAATGTGCCACGAACAATCGAACTTCTGTTTTGGAAGAATTCGGTTAACAGTTTCTCGGCGGGAAATTTGAAACGACAGTCGCGTGTAAGAGATATTATTTTAGGTTTTGTAAATAATTGTCGTTATTGTGTCGTATGAATTTGACTAATTTTAATTTCATCAATTTCATCAATGTGCCACGAACAATCGAACTTCTGTTTTGGAAGAATTCGGTTAACACTCTCACGGCGGGAAAATTTGAAACGACAGCCGCATGTAAATATTATTTCTACGTAAGTTTTGTAAATAACTGTACAGTTTTCCCTATCGCGCCATATTGTAATTTTACTAATGTGTCACAACAATCGTACCCTAATCGATGCAACTAATTTCGAATTAATTCAAAAGGCTGTTCTCTGTGAAAATTAATATTAATTTCTATTTGGACAGGAACACGAGTGTACAAATGTTTTAGTTTTAATTTTTAGCAATTCATACATGTAAACTATTTTGATACAGTTGCTCTACCATTAACGAGTATTTTCATTCGTTTATTTTATACTGACATTTCCGGACAACCAAAATCAAGTATGTAACACGCACGTATGTAACGCCCGAGGTGTAACTAGTGAGGTGAACGATCGCGGTGAACGGAATTCCCGCGCAAAGGTTATGGCAACTCGGACCACGGATCCTTCGCGTTTCACGAGCCTTAAAAAATTGTCACGACATCTCGGCGCAGCCCTCAGTAATCTCTCCTCCTCGTTTTTCCCGTTATTCAAACGTCCCATCGCCACGTTAATCTCCTCCTCGAGGAATATCTTCCATTTTATTATACAGGCTGTACACTCTGTATACACGCGAGAGATAGTTGAATAGGAGAGTGAAGAAGGCATTTTTCGTTTCAGATGTGAGCCTGTGAAGGTGGAATCCCCGAGAAGCGCGAGGTCCTCGCAATGGAGGCGGGACCGAAGCAACAGCAACAACAGCCAGCGCAGTCGCAACAACAACAACAACCGCAACAGCAGCAACAACAACAACAACAGCAGCAACAACAGCAGCAGCAAAATTCGTCGGGTACTGGAACGGGACAAACGTCGAGCCAGGCGACCAGCCCGCAGAGCGGCCAAGGCCAGACTCAAGGTCAGCCGAATCAAGATGCGGTCGCAGTCGCAGCGGCGACCGCGGAGGCCGGACCGGTGGAAGAGGGCGTGCTACTCGCGAGGGTGCACGTCCCGGAACTGTACGTCAGCAAGTGTCTTCAGTTCCCGAAGGACCAGCTCGTCTGGGACGTGAAGCAGCAATGCCTGGCGTCGTTGCCCAAGGTAAGACCCACACGCACACGCACGCACATACACACGAGACAGTCGCCTCACCACCTCTCTCGCGAATGTGTTTCGTCCGGTTCTCTTTCTCATCCCGTTCCGTGGTGACTGGGCCTGGGCTCTCTCGCGAGAATCCATTAGCGAGGATCCTTGGAAGACTGCCGAGGAAGAAGTCCGGTCGTTCTTTGGTCGGTCGGCCAGCTCTCGTGTTCAATTAACGGGTCTCTAAATTGCGTTATCCTGCCGAGCTGCCGAGGTATTAATCGCGAGTTCTCTCTCTCTGTCTCTCGAAACGTCGGGAGTCTAAAAAAATCGTAATCGTCCTTGTACAGTGTTGCGTCGTGGATCTCTATATTCGTGTACGCGCGGTTTCGATCGACGATATCATCGAGAGCTCGAGTGTTTTTCTCTCTTTCTTTTTCCCCTCCTCGCCCCACGGAAAGAAACTGAAGAAAAAGAGGAAGAAGACACGCGAAAAACACACCGTCGAGTACCGGTGAATTGCGAACCCAAGAGAGAGAGATTTTTATTTTTTCATCCGGTAGTCATGGTCCTCGGAAAGTCACGAAGAGGATTGCTACCGTGCGCATCTCCCCTTCCTCTGTCTCTCTCTCTCTCTCTCTCTCTCTCTTCCACTAGTGACGTCTCGTTTTATTTATCGAGATATTCGTTCCACCCCCGCGAAACCAAATGCAAAATCGGACGCCCTCCTCCCTATCTGCGCGTGTGGCTCGCGTGGAATTTGCAGATCGCACGAAAGAAGTTATATATCGGCACTTCTCTGACACGAGTCACTTGGCCGCACCGCCACCGACAAGAAACAGACACGAACCACGTGCCACCACTTCTCTAAACGAAATAGAAAAAATCGCCGATCTTTGTGTGGCTTCTTCTTCTTTTTCTTCGTGTGTCGGACCATGTCACTTTCTCTTCTTTCTCTCTCTCGACTTTGTCCCTTTTTTGTACTTGTCTGATCCCTCGTAGTCTTTTACGTAGTCTTCTGGTAATTATTTGGAAAAGAGAGTAATTATTTAGAGAATAATACTATTTAGAGAGTAATTATTTAGATAATAATATTATTTTGAAAGTAATTATTTAGATAATAATATTATTTAGAAGGTAATTATTTAGAGAATAATATTATTTAGAAAGTAATTATTTAGAAAAGTAGGGGTTTCACCATGTAACCGCCGTAATTGAGTCTTAGTTTCCAAAATTTTTGCAAAAAACCATTGCTACTACTACAATGAATATTGCCTATAGTTACGTGTCTGTGGCAGCGTATGTGTAAACGTTCAGTGATAGTAGCAATAGTTTTTTGCAAAAATCTCGGAAACTAAGATCGAGCGGCGGTTATATGTATAGGAAAAGATTGTTCAAAATGTTGATTTTTACAACATATTTAAAAATCGTCGAAATCAGTGGAACCCCTACTTTTCTAAATAATTACTTTCTAAATAATATTATCTAAATAATTACTTTCTAAATAATATTATTTTTTAAATAATTACTTTCTAAGTAATATTATTTTCTACATAATTACTTTCTAGATAATATTATTATCTAAATAATTACTTTCTAAATAATATTATCTAAATAGTTACTTTCTAAATAATATTATTTTTTAAATAATTACTTTCTAGATAATATTATTTGCTAAATAATTACTTTCTAAATAATTACTTTCTAAATAATATTATCTAAATAGTTACTTTCTAAATAATATTATTTTTTAAATAATTACTTTCTAGATAATATTATTTTCTAAATAATTACTTTCTAAATAATATTATTATCTAAATAATTACTTTCTAAATAATATTATTTTCTAAATAATTACTTTACTAGATAATATTATTTTCTAAATAATTACTTTCTAAATAATATTATTTTCTACATAATTACTTTACTAGATAATATTATTTTCTAAATAATTACTTTCTAAATAATATTATTATCTAAATAATTACTTTCTAAATAATATTATTTTCTAAATAATTACTTTCTAAATAATATTATCTAAATAGTTACTTTCTAAATAATATTATTTTTTAAATAATTACTTTCTAGATAATATTATTTTCTAAATAATTACTTTCTAAATAATATTATTTTCTAAATAATTACTTTCCAAATAATATTATTATCTAAATAATTACTTTCTAAATAATATTATTTTCTAAACAATATTCTGTCCAGGGAGGGCAGGTGTCTTCCGCTTCCACGACGCGACAACTCTCCCGTATCATTCTCAAAGTCAAGCGACTTTTATCTTTCACCCAGTCTCGGGTGAAAAATTTCCCTCCCTTTGTTCTTTTCTTTTTTTTTCTCCCCTCTTTCTCTCTCTCTTTTACACACATCCTCTGCTTGATCTCTCGCTTCGTACCAGTCCGTCGACCTTGAATTTCTCGGAAACGTGTCCTCGAGTTCGACGACGGAGGAGCGTTTTTCCCAGATACGAAACGCGTGCTCCCACGATTAGCTCGGCAGTACAGTCGCGAATACGTAGGACACGTTCTACCCTCCACATTCCACGCAGAGTTTCGCTCTTGTCCCGATAATTGGCTGTCCTGTTAATCGACGAATGTTCCATGCCCGATGGCCACAGAGAAAGAAAGAGAGAGAGAGAGAAAACGAGCGCGGCGTATTGTTCGAGTTCTTTTTGCTGGCGATCTATCCGCGTTTATGGGAGCGTTTATATTAACAGTCATTGGACGTGTTCCGAAGGATTCTCGTGGCCAAAACCACACGTGTATCGAACGTGTACATACACACATATCACACACACACACACACACGTGCATTGTACTTTCAAGAGACACACGCGAATAACGTACAAGATGTGTATGTACGTATATATGCAACACCTGCTCTTACGTTTCACCAAGTTTTATGTTTCGTCAGATGTGTAGGATGTTGCAGATTTTTCATTCACCTCTTGCGCTGGTAACGCACGTCAAGAATATTTGGCAAAATTTTCTCAGTTTTCAGTATATTTATGTATAATCCAGGCAACAACAAATGATTTAGAAAGTTTATGATAATTTTAAGTTTCACTTCTCTCAATAATTTCTATCCAGCGATGTGCCGGAGTGATGAATTCAAAAAGAAGACGAGTTACTGTGTATACGTTGTTTGGTCACTCGTTATGGTCCGCGAACCAGCTACCAGCGCAAGAGCTTAAGATTTTCGCGATATTTTAAGAGAGACGGTTTCACGAAGACTAATTCTTCGTCGAAAGGTCGCGCGATCTCGCGTGTGTGACTCTGCAAATAATTTTTCAATCACAAGGAATGGTAATATATTCCATATATTAATAAATATATATATATATATGTAATTCTTGTACGCAGGAACGCGGCAAACGTATCAAAATGGCGTACATTCTCTTGTTTTACAATTACCATTCTCTTCGTCCTTCTTCCCTTTCCATCGTAGTACTTTTGCAATACGAAAAGATCTGCAACATGTTGCAAAAATCTGCTCCCTCGTGTTATTACACGCGTTGTTAAACGTTTCACGTGTAAAAAAGTGAAGAACGTATATAATATACATACACATGTATGTACGTGTGTATGTGCGTATGTTTGTACGTGCGTACGTATGTATGTGTACGTATACATATATATATATACATATATATGTATACACATAGATATATATATATAGTTATTACTAATTAGTAATTATGCACAGCGACACGCGAGTGTCCATCGAGATTAATCGTGTACATTTCTCTGACCTGTGGCGTTGTTGTTGTTGTTGTTGTTTTTGCTTTTGCCTCACTTGCACGGGGCGTGCGAATACACTACACCCGCCACCACCGAACCACCACCGAACTACCACCACCAACCACCAACCACCACTTCTTCACCTGTGTGCTATCGTCTTGTTGGGGGCCCGCCACTTCGTGAACGCACACACCCCGCGTGAACGCGCGAATCGACCGACCAATCTCGAAAACGATACGAAAAATCGCGCCCGTCGGCGCGACCGACCGATTCTTCACCCTCCACCTTCCGGTGTGTGTGTGTGTTGCGTCGCGGACATACCACCGCTTCTCCACCCCTTTCGAGCGCCTCGCAGGTGGCCACTTGGTACAGGGTACGTCTTCACTATTACTAATAGCATGCATCCAACACCCCCCGCCCCACCACAACCCCCGACCACCCACTGTGCTACTCGCGATGGAAAAACCCGCAGCCTTTTGACCACCCCCACCTTCGTTTTCTTCTTGTTTTTAGTTTTTACTTACGGGGATATATAGTGGCGAGTTTTTTTTTTTTTGGAAAGTTTGTACATGCATGGCGCGAAACGAAACTACGCCCCCCTTTACCGTACCCCACCCCACCCACCGATGGGTAGTTAAGGTTCGGCTGATATTCGCGAGTGTAACGTCTGCGTTCACTCGGAAAGTGAGGAACAGACAATTTTCGCGAAGAATCGCGTTTCGAGAAGGAATCTTCTTTCGCTGAACAATTAGGAAATGCTACGACGCAAAAAGTTCGTCTCTAACCCTAACCTCTTGCGCTGGGACTGACGCGCCACGCGCGTCGAGAATTTTTTCTCCCAAAATTGCAATATTTTCTTAGTTTTAAATATATTTAGAACTGTGTGTTTTAAATATATTTCAGTATAATCAAATACACAAGTAAAACAAATAACAAATTTATTACTTCTCCATAATTTCTATCCAGTGATGATGTACCGACGAGTTCAAAAGAAAAGAAAGCGACGAATTATTGTGTACGGTTCGGTCACTCGTTATGGTCCGCAATTGGTAGCCAGCTCAAGTGGGTTAACCTCTTGTGCCACGCACGTCGAGAATTTTTCTCCCAAAATTGCAATATTCTCTTAGTTTTAAATATATTTATAATATTATTTAAATATATTTAGAACTATTTATTTTAAATATGTTTCAGTATAACCAAATACACAGTCAAAACAAATAATAAATTTATTCCTTTCAATAATTTCTGTAACTTCATACTGACGAGTTCAAAAAGAAAAAGAAAGTGACGAATTATTGTGTACGGTTCGGTCACTCGTTATGGTCCGCAATTGGTAGCCAGCTCAAGTGGGTTAACCTCTTGTGCCACGCACGTCGAGCATTTTTCTCCCAAAATTGCAATATTCTCTTAGTTTTAAATATATTTATAATATTATTTACATATATTTGGAACTATGTATTTTAAATATGTTTCAGTATAACCAAATACACAGTCAAAACAAATAATAAATTTATTCCTTTCAATAATTTCTGTAACTTCATACTGACGAGTTCAAAAAGAAAAAGAAAGTGACGAATTATTGTGTACGGTTCGGTCACTCGTTATGGTCCGCAATTGGTAGCCAGCTCAAGTGGGTTAACCTCTTGTGCCACGCACGTCGAGCATTTTTCTTCCAAAATTGCAATATTCTCTTAGTTTTAAATATATTTATAATATTATTTAAATATATTTAGAACTATTTATTTTAAATGTATTTCAGTATATTAGTATAGCCAAATACAGGCAAAAGAAGTAATAAATTTATTACTTCTCAAGAATTTCTATCCAATGACATACCGACGAGTTCAAAAAGAAAAAGAAAGCGACGAATTATTGTGTACGGTTAGGTCACTCGTTGTGGTCCGCAATCAGTTGCCAGCGCAAGAGCTCGTCGCGCTCATTGCGACGAAGAGGAACGATCCTGCTCGAGAGAGCAGGCAAGGGGTGGAGGTTTAGTCTCGATTCTAGCCTCTCGTTTCGTTTCCTTCTTTCCTCGATCGCGACGTGCACGAGTGTACATATCTCTCCGCGAGAGAATCGCGCGTTTCGACGAATTCACCGTACTTTTGCTTGAAAGACGCCACGGTTAACCTCTTGGCTACGAACGACGAGTATACTCGTCATGCGAGGAAAGCGATTGGAATTTGTTACTCGAATTAAAGTTTCTTTTGTGGAGAATAAACCTGTATAAATTTGTAAATATTGGATATTTCTTATTCTTTCCAAATACACGTTTGATCTTTTCGTTCGAGTCTCTCGTGAATAATAAATCGATCAAGTCGAACGAAATTATTTATCATTCATCATTAATTTCACGCCAGTTGTATTTTCTGTTTTCAATTATATACATCTGTTTCACACATTAAATTTATATTAATTTTACAGTTGTTCTGTTTCAAATATATTTTCACTTTTAAAAGCGGCACGCCGCAGCCAAGAGGTTAAGAAGCACGAGCGTGTGTTTCGTACGGATCGTGCACGCGGAGAGATCGCGACTCTCTCGTTTTACGCGATGGATCGATCGGTTCGCGAGGAACGAGGACGAACGCTTTAATTAACCGCGAGAGACCCCCGGTGGGATCGACCGATTCCGTCCTCGCGATCCCCGACGCGCCACCGTAGGCCACGAGGCAGAGTTATTTCGAGCGCGATTTGCATGTACTTATATATAGCAGCTCCTGCCTTTTCAACGCTCAAGTATCATAGAGGATAAGAGCATGTATCGGTTAAGCAGACACACGGGCGTCTTTGCTCTCTCACGCTGACCCGTGGTTCACGTTCAAGGATGACGCGATACAGTTCGCAAGGCCACGCAACCGTTGTACGCACTCGCACTTTCAACGGGGGTTGATCGACTTTCAAACGATATTTCACACAGTCGTATCAAACGATCGATTGGAGAATCCAAGTGTCAAAGTCAGCGATTGGCTTTCTTAATACGTTGTTTTTCGACAAATTTGAACGATTTGCACGCGAAACGTAAGAGGATTGGATGAAGACGGTCAGTTTCCTCGAACGTCTTTACTTCGAGCCGTGGAATTTCTCTGACCTGGTTTGGGCTAGTGTATCGACGATCGACGAATGATCGAGAACAACCACTTGTAATCTAGTGGAACATTGCAGTTGTTTTCACGCGCGAACTCCCGCTTTTTAACCCTCTTGCGCTGGCAACTACTGGTTCGCGGACCATAACGAGTGGCCGAGCAATCGTACGCAACAATTTTCGACAAATCGATCGTTCCAAACTTTGTTTTACACAGTCGTATACGAGAAGAAACTCTCACGCGAGTTTCACGTTACACCGGAAGTCTCGTGAACGATTTTGTCGCGCGTTCGAACGACGAAAGTAAAACGTGTTTGTCCAGAGGGCGCGCGATGTCTTTCGTTCCTCGCCTCGGCGCGCCGCGACGAATCGATCCATGGATCTCGGTAATTTCCGATTTCCCGAGATCGACTGAGATCGGTTAGTCGACGCCGTGTCCAAGCGGTCGTTACGCGGGATTACGCAACGCGCGGCGAGGGGAAAGCTTGTCCCCGCCGATTAAATATCAAAAGTCATCGAACGTTACGGAGAAACGAAGCCGATCGGATCCGATTTGTCCATGGACGGATCGATACGAGTACAACCCACCTCCGTCTACGTTGAATCAGAATTTCTCGATGTATTCGTTCCGCGCCTTGACGAGGAAATAACGAACGAGCGTTATTCAGCTCGAAAAAAAAAAAAGAAAAAAGAAAAAGAGTGGTAAGCGATGCTGCGTACTTAGGTTAGGGCTCGTTACGGACTCGAGCGATACGCAACGATACGACACGGCGTTGATCGAACAATAGATTCGCCGATAAAATAACTAGGATGAAAAAGCAGTGGAAAATTTGTAATCCAATGGCTGATTTTTCTCGAGGTAGCAGGCGTCTCGATACCGATCGACTCTCATCTTCGTTGTTGATCTTTCGTGACTGGTAATTATTTGCACGTTGGTGAAATATTGACTAAAAATATGATAGACTAATTGACTATATTATACTAGTTGACTAATATTGAACAATATTGTATAATAATTGACTAAATACTAATATTATATGATAATTGCATACTAATTGACTGAACACTAGTATTGTATAATATTGTACACTAATTGACTAAATACTAATATTGTATAATATTGTATACTAATTGACTAAATACTAATATTGTATAATATTGTATACTAATTGACTGAATACTAATATTGTATAATATTGTATACTAATTGACTGAATACTAATATTGTATAATATTGTATGCTAATTGACTGAATACTAATATTATATACTAATTGACTAAATACCAATATTGTATAATATTGTATACTAATTGACTGAATACTAATATTGTATAATATTGTATGCTAATTGACTGAATACTAATATTATATACTAATTGACTAAATACCAATATTGTATAATATTGTATACTAATTGACTGAATACTAATATTATATACTAATTGACTAAATACTAATATTGTATACTAATTGACTGCATACTAATATTGTATACTAATTGACTGAATACTAATATTATACAATATTGTATACTAATTGACTGAATACTAATATTATATACTAATTGACTAAATACTAATATTGTACAACATTGTATATTAATTGACCGAATACTAGTATTGTACAATATTGTGTACTAATTTACTGAATACTAATATTGTAGAATATTGTGTACTAACTGATTGAATACTAATATTGTACAATATTGTATACTAATTGACTGAATACTAATATTGTACAATATTGTATACTAATTGACTGAATACTAATATTATACAATATTGTATACTAATTGACTGAATACTAATATTATATACTAATTGACTAAATACTAATATTGTACAATATTGTGTACTAATTGACTAAATACTAATATTGTACAATATTGTGTTCTAATTAACTGAATACTAACATTGTACAATATTATATACTAATTGACTGAATGCTAATATTGTATAATATTGTATACTAATTGACTGAACACTAATATTGTACAATATTGTGTAGTAATTGACTAAATACTAATATTGTATAATATTTTGTACTAATTGACTAATTGACTATTATAATATCGACTAATTATAATAAACTAATGATATTAATATATACTAAATATAATAAACTAATGATATGAATATTGACTAAATACAATAGACTAATGAATAGGCTAGCGAGTAATTAGACTAATCGCGAAGAAATAAAGAAAGTTTGCTTTACTTTAGCAAAAGCAAAAAGTAAACTCGATTTTTTTAACATACCATATTGTACAATATTGTATATTGAATTTAATATTCATCAATATTATATATTATTTAGAAATTGAATAATATTCATCAATATTATATATTGTTTTAAAAAAATGATCTCGCGAAATGGTATACAACAAAAAAAAAACCACTACTTCGGTAATTTCCAAAATATTTGACAAACTATTTACCCCCAACTTTGAAATTAGGTTTCACCCTTTGTCGATAAAAAAGAAAAATGACATGCCTCGAGATATCTTTTTGAGAACTACATTTTCTGCCAGATCTTATCGAAAATCGGTGATTCACGCGCGCAAGTGCAGATGAAGAACGACTGATTCACTGAAAATACAAACACGTCGAAAAAATAATGGACGCTTCGCGGAAACGGATGACGGTCCATTGTGAATTTTCGCGGTGACGTGCCCTACTAATTAACGACGTCGACGACAGTCGACGATCGATTTCTCTCTCTAGGCGTGCGGATAAAAGTGCGCGTCAGTGTCGCAAAAAATCCAGCGGGGAAATCTCTGTCTCTCCCTCTCTCTCTCTCTCTCTCTCAGATATTTTTTCCTAACCAACGAACGAACACCGGTTAATTGACAGACGAAAACCTCGTTTGCACGAAGCTGTAGAACCTGCCAACTGTGTCGACGGAACGGATGGAAAGAAAGAGGTCGTCGAAGTCTATATCGATGTCGCGGTACGTGATGAAAGGGATGTTTGGAAATTAGCTCGTTCTCTCCTTTCAACTTCGAACACTGTGATAGTGTCCCTAGTTTTCACTTTTCACTTTCCTCTGTTCCTTTTTACTTTTTTCTGTTTTTGTTCCATTTGTTCGAATAGAAGAATTTCCTCTCTTTAATTTCGAACACTGCAATTATGTCCTTGATTTTCGTTTCTCTATTTTTTTTTTTTTTTGTTCAGTTTTCTCTTGTCAACTTTGAATCACACTGTAACCGTGTCCTTAATTTTCACTTTCCTCTGTTCCCTTTTTTTCTTTTCCGTTTTCTTTGTCTCATTTATTCGAACAGAAGAATTTTCTCTTTTTAATTTCGAACACCGTAATTCTGTCCCTAATTTTCACTCCTCTTCGTTTCTCTCTCCCCCTCTCTTTTTTCATTTAATTTATTTTCTTTTTTGAACACTGCGATAGTGTAATTTTCACGTCTCTCTGTTTCTCTCTTCTTCTCTTTTTTTTTTTAACTCATTCGAATAGAAGGAAATCCAACGAAAGTTTAACAAAGCAGCTTCCCTACGAGTTTCCATTCTCCCTCCCTCCCCTTCCTCTTAGTTGTCGTCAGATTCCAAACCCACGAATGAAAAAAGAAAGAAGTGGAAGAACGTGAAATTAATTAAGCAACAGCTTACGAGAGTAATCGCAGCGACGAGACATCGGCGCTCTATCGTCGGAATATCGATGTCACGAAATCGTTATCGATGCCTGGGCCCGGAGAGTGCCTGTGTTCGATCGGGGCGCGATTGCGAGCTGAGGCATCGAGATAGCAGGCGTACCGGAACCGGTGACCGCACATTACGGGTGTACGCCGGTGCGGCGACGTGTGTACCGCAGGTATCCGGCGCTGCTATCTCCACTTCGGATAAATTCATCGGAACGCCACGGGTTCCCGCGGTGGTTCTCCGTGGTTCCACGGATGAGATCCTCTCTCGCTCGTGGGCGTACGATCATTGTGATCCGCGATCCAGGACCTTGCGTATCATCCTTCACTTCCGATAGGATCGTCCCTTATCCCACCGTTTCTCGCCCTCAGGCACCAGACGCTTCCTCGTGCATGCACCGGCCAGCTATTTCGTCAGATTCGACGCTCTTGTCGTCGTTCTCGCGAGAAAACTCGCGCAACAGCGCGGAGAACCACTCGCGGGTGGTAATATAGAACGAAATCTCGTGAATCTTTCGATGCTAAGGGGGGATGGGGGTTGGGGCAGAAGAATGGCGTGAGATCGCGACGCACGGTCGTACGTTTTCGTACGCGAGTCCGCGTAATTGAATGAAGGATCGTGAACGATCGGCCGGATAACCACGGAGGCCAACGAACCTCGAGACACGACGAAAACTGTGAAAGTTACGCCCCTCACGGTTGAACGTTCTCTCCCTCGTGAACGAGACTTTTTCTTGGCGAACAATCCCTTGGAATCGTCGCTAGCCGAGATTGCTTAACCTCTTGCTACGCGCGTCGAGAATTTTTGCAATGTTTTCTTAGTTTTAAATATATTTGAGTATAATACCAAATACACAGGCAAAGTGAATAATAAATTTATCACTTCTCGATAATTTCTATCCAGTGATGTCGTATCGACGAGTTCGAAAGGAAAGCGACGAATTATTGTGTACGGTTTGGTCACTCGTTATGGTCCGCAATCAGTTGCCCAGCGCAAGAGGTTAACTCTTTGGGGTTGGGTGATAAGTATAGGTGTAAATGAATTAGTAATACCTGATTTATATATATTTATTTTGTGTAATAAAATATGATAAATAATATAATAATAGAATAATATTAATTTAATATAATAAATAATATAATAATATATTGTATCTATAATATATAATAAATAATAATAAATTAGGTATTACTCTGTAATAAAGAATTTATTCAAATGTTACTTTCTTTTTCATTGCAGTTTCACTGTGGTTCACGAGTGAACCATAAAATTTCCATTCAGAGACTTTAACCTCTCGCGTTGAAATGACGTGCCACGCACGTCGAGAATTTTTTGTCCCAAAATTGCAACATTTTCTCAGCTTTAAGTATATTTAAGTGTAACCCAGACACTTAATTTACTTAATTTTACAAAGTAAAATTTAAGTAAACTACAATTTAAGTGTAATAATAAATTTATTACTTCTCGATAATTTCTATCCAGTGAAAGGAAAGCGACGAATTATTTTGTGCGGTTCGGTCACTCGTTATGGTCCGCAATCAGTTATCAGCGCAAAGGGTTAATCAATCGCCTATTCCCTTTCACTATTGTTGACACCTAAAGACGCTTTTAAAATGTATTTTCAAGGTGCTGTTGACACGTTAAGTGCCGTGTCGGTCATTGGTGACCGACGGAGCAAATTTAGTACCTACTAAATTAAAATATATTAAAAATTGTACCTACTAAATTAAAATAAAATATATTAAAAAAACTTTAAGAAAAGACTAGTAGCTGAATATTGCTTTTATTATTATATAAACAGTGTACAAAATAATAATGCAGTAGTAATTGTAATGGGTTTTAAGTAAGTAATAGGTTCAAAAACAATTTAGGCTTAGGAGGTTAGCTGTCTTGCGCTGTAATGACGTGCCACGCACTTGGGGACCTTTTTGTCACGGATCAAGTTTGCCATATTTTCTTTAGTTTTAAATATATTTAAGTATAACCGAATAATAAATATATTTAAGTACAACCACACAGGCAAAACAAATAATAAATTTATTACTTCTCAATAATTTTGATCCAATGATATCGATATACCGACGAGTTTTAAAAAAAGAGCGACATATTATTGTATATACGGTTCGGTCACTCGTTATGGTCCGCAGTCAGCGCAAGAGGTTAACACTCCTCAACGTTGAAACCTCGTTGTTCGAATTATATATATGAGCGACTAGAAGCAACGAAAGCAAAAGAAAGGAAAAGTAAATAAAAAGAAGGGGGAATGGCGCGGCAATGAATACCGAGAGGAGAGTCCATAGCGGACGTGGTTTATTGAACGATTCCGCGAACGAGTTCTTGGCGCGCAGCGTGCGTGGAGAACGATGACGAGAGAGGCCTCAGAGAGCCTCCCCCGTGAACACGTGGAAGAAGCCGAGAACGCGTTCAGAGAAAAGAAAAAAGGGAAACGAGAGAGAGAGATCGTGACTTCACTGTCAGGATCAACAAATCCTCCCGCCCGTAGACGCGGAACAAATGCACGCGAATTGTTGACCGCGTGTACGACCGAGCCGGGCTATTTATACCAGGGCTGGCCGAGAGAGAGAGAGAGAGAGAGTGGAGATCGAATGGAGATCGATGGGCTAGCTCATCAGAAGTGGAAGACGACTGTGCTCGCGAGTCGAGCAGCAGACCAACGGCGAGCAAACGAGGAACGAACGGCGAACAGTCGCTGTGAAAACTTTCGAGAAACGAGGCGGAATTCCGCGCGGCACGCGAGTCCCACGCCGAGGCAATTGCCTGAAATATTTAATCGGTGCCGTTGTTAACCTAGATACGTTAGGTTGTTTCCTCGAGGGGGTCGTTTCACCAGCCACCACCCCTCTCTCTTTCCCTCAAAGTCCATCCGCTCGTTTCTTCTCGTTTCCCCGCCGATTTCATCAAAATCTTTGTTTACATATTTCAGTGACAAAAAAATGCAATTCAATTAAATGAAATTTGAGTAAATCCTGTCAAATTAAATGACAAACTTCCCTAGACAGATTGAAGGGCCGTCATGTTACTTTATTTTGATGACGTTTAATTATAAACATTTATCTTGATAGGAATTTTTTTGTCCCGGACATTGCAACATTTTCTCAGTTTTAGGTATACTTGGGCGTAGTCCAGGCAAAACAAATGATAATATTTTTTTATTTATATATAATATATATATATATATATTATCAATCATTACTTCTTAATAGCTTTTATCCAGTGATACCGTACCGACGAGTTCAAGAGAAGACGAAAGCGACGAATCGTTTTATACGGGTTCGGTCACTCGTTATGGTCCGCGAACCAGTTGGTGGGCTTAACTCCAACGTCTTAACTGATAATTACACGTTCGGCGGGTTGAACGTAAAACCGCGCCCCTCTGAATTCGTCTGAATTTCATCGAAGAAAACACCCGCAGTTTGGAGTGTCGTTTCGACTGGAACTCAAACGAGTGTGTTTCCTCGTCTCTGATGAAAGTCTCTGAAACCGCGTACGTGTACGTACTACGTATGTATGTACGTATGCTGAAGGCGATCGTAAAATTGACAGCTAGAGAGAGTGAGAGAGAGAGAGAGAGAGAGAAGAAAAAATAAGGAATATTTTCACGTTTCTACGCAGCCTTAGGTGCGTTAGTATCAACGAATCTCCTCGCAATTTACGATTATGCCTTGGCGCGCGCGCGCGGAGGAATGAACGCGCCAAGGCGTCCGGTTACGACTATTTAAATCCCGGGCTTCGTCTTCCCTGCGTGAACGAAAGAGAGAGAGAGAGAGAGAGAGAGAGAGAGAGAGCTCAGCTCGGAGCAGAAGGTTTCTTTACAAATGGTTTCGGAGATAGGAGGTTTTTTTCCAAGGATAGGGGCAGGCGGTTCCAAGGGGAACACGTAAGGTTCGTCCACTTTGCTCGTTGGGACGAGCAGAGTAGCAGTAGCCAGCAACTGCAGCAGCCTTTTACCCGGGGCTCTCCAAGTGCAATCTCGTATTCATGAATTCCTTGTACGTAGCCCCTCTGCCCCCCTCCTCCTCCTCCTCCTCCGCCGCCTTCTTCTTCTTTCTCCGCCCGCGCTCCTTCTCCTTTCTTGCCTCTCTGCCGACCCTTTGCCCCCCCTCACTCACACACTCTCTCTCTCTCTCTCTCTGTCTGTCTCTCTTTATCTATCTTGCCCTTCCGCCTCTCTAACAATCCCATACGCTCCCCGGGGCCAGAGGGACTAAGAAAATCGTTCGACGCTCCTTCCTGCCAGAGAAACAGAGAGAAAGAGAGAAGACCAGCCCTGAGAGATTGTTTCCGACTCGAAAGTCACACCCGCCACGAATTCACGGGGGGGGGGGGAGGGAGAGAGGCTTGTTCCACGCTTGTCAAGCGTTGTCCCTTCCCGCAGAATTGAATAAAGAGAGACCCAGCCGGGTAAAGAAATTGCGAGGTGAAAAGGAAACCGTCGACGATTTTCGTATCCAGCAACGAGACGTTACTCGAGAGGACGGATTCGATTCTAAACTAGGCTGTTCAAAAGACTACGTGTACAGCCAGGGGGCAGTCTATCTGCATTTGCATACGCGGCATCTCAAACATTTTGGAACGAGTACGATGTTTTGTGCGATGAAAATATACGTGCGTGTAAAAATACGTGTAATTAAAAAGTGAACACATATATATATATACATATGATAAAAATATATATATAATATATATAACATAAATGTAAATATATATAATATATATAATATATACAATAATAAATATATAAATATAAATATGTATATAATGTATACAATAATAAATATATAAATATAAATATATATATAATGTATACAAAAATAAATATATAAATATAAATATATATATATATATACAATAATAAATATATAAATATAAATATATATAATATATGCAATAATAAATATATAAATATATATATATAATATATACAATAATAAATATATAAATATAAATATATATAATATATGCAATAATAAATATATAAATATATATATATATAATATATACAATAAATAGAATATGTACGATACAAATTATACATCATAAAAATACGAAAAAGTTACACAGTATAAATGTCCAATATAAATTGTAGAATATGCAATGTGGAATATAAATTGTTGTATTTGGAATAAACGTAACATACACAATAAATACAAAACATATACAATATAAACATTATATACAATAAAGAATGTTGATATATTGTATTTTTTATACTATATGTTCGCGAAAAATTAATTACCTTTTTTTTCCAATAAATGGACCACACGTGTATCTTGAAACGTGAATAACTAACTTCTTTTAAATCATCGTGTGACGCAAGTGTCTGATTGTTTGAGATCGTTCTAGAGAAAAAAAAAATGCATGATGTTTCGTTGACAAACGACGTCGACTGTAAAATTTAAGAAAAGTCAGAAAAATTATATTTCACCGTACTACCTCCGAAAAGAAAAAAGAAAACACTGTGCAGGCACGTGAAAAATTATCTCACGATGTACGGCCTTCGAACTCTTGCAGTTTGAAGTCGGGATTGGTTTGTTAAATTTCACTGCTGGCGAGGACACCGGATCGTTTTTGGAACTGCTTTTTGTCGAAAGAGATAAGAACTTTTTTTGAAGTTGAAAGATTGGCAAAAGGCGATCGAACAAAATATACATACACTATATTATTGTATTATTATATATATATTGCACAGGGTGGAAAGAAAAATTTGTCCGTGACTATCATACATGAATTCTTCGATTTGACGAAAATAAGTGTAAAGAACCTCCCACAAAATTGACCTTGACCTTTAATCTCCAGATCAAAATTTCATCGTATATTCTACTCTTTGCCATTTTCAAGAGTATAATAGCTCTAATAGTTCTTTCTTAAATCATCTAACAGTGCCGACACGTGGGTTCTAACAGCGCCTTTATGGTTCTGGCCGCGCGAACGTAACGTTCATATTTCGAATAATGTTGCAAGTTAGTTTTAAACTCACACTGACGCTACGACCGTGACAAATCGAATAATAATTCTAGTTGGTGAAACCTCTGAAACTCAGAATCGTAAAGTCGCTGTTAGCACGTACACGTTCGTAATGTCAAATGATTAAGAAACGTATATACACGATAATCCACAATAGAAGTGCTGAACGTTCAAGCAAACAGTGTTCCGAGACTTTTTCGAAATTGGGAGTGTACATCGATCTACGTCAAAAATCCTCGTCGAAACGAAAATGAGTTTCGGTCGCATTGAGAGCCACTGTCGCCGGTGTTCGACGTTTATCTCGACACGCCGGTGACCGTAAACGTCTATGCCCGTTCAGAACTCGCGACCATAACAATAATTCCGCTGTTTAACCCCATCGAGCCTCGGACGCGTTCCTCCGTCCTTTTATTTCCACCGGTCGCTCTCCTCTCCTCTCCTCTCCTCTCCTCTCCTCTCGCTGTCTCGCGTGCACCTTGGCGAAAACGGAACCGCTGCTGCTGTTTATTAGCTTCGTCAATTATCACCAGGTAGAAAAATCTCCTAGAACGTTCTTCGTCGTTCGCCGTCTGCAACTCGCAGGTATCGATAAGTTCGATCGCGAGATTTTACAAAATAGTTAAACTTCGTGAAAAATAAATCACATATATATATTGTGAGAAATAATTATTTATTAATAATATAAATATTTATTGTGATAAATTAATAATAGTGTATATAATTATACTACATTCGTTAATAATTATATTGTAATATTATATATATTATAATTATTATATTGATATATATATATATATGTACTATACATCGGATACTATATTAAGTATTATAATATATATATGATATATTATAATATTCGATATAGTAATCTATGTATAGTTCATATATATATATATATATATATATATATATATAGGTGTGATTAAACACCTAATACCTAGGTATGATTAAAACACCTATTATTATATTAGGTATATTAAATATATTATATTACGTATTATATATATATAGGTGTTTTAATCATATCTAGGTATTAGGTTTTAATCACACCCATACATATAGATGTTTAATCACACCTATATATATATATATATATGAACTATGCATAGATCACTATATCGAATATTATAATATATTATATTTATATTATAATACTTAATATAGTATCCGATGTATAGTACATATATATATATAATAATATATATATAATATTACAATATAATTATTAATGAATGTAGTATAATTATATACACTATTATTAATTTATCACAATAAATATTTATATTATTAATAAATAATTATTTCTCAGGTGTTAGGTTTAATCGTACCCATATATATATCGAATACTATATAATACTATATAATATATATATATATATTATAATACTCGATATGGTATCCGACGTACAGTACATATATATTTCAATATAATAATTATAATATATATATTATTAAATATAATATAATATAATTATTAATAAATATAGTACAATTATACATACTATTATTAGTTTATTATATGTGTATATATAAATATATATATACATACATATATCGACTTTAAGCACATAAGATACCCGGATAAAGGTGCCAACTCGGATATCCACCGATTCTCCAAATCATCATCCGTCATTGTTCGACAAACGCCACGGAGCTTAAGCTGGTTTGTCCGGGACCATTTTCCCGATGAAGGAAGCAGCAGATAGCGGCGTGGTTCTTAATTACTCGAGGTTAGATAACGTCCGCCCGCGAACTGGCCACACAGGCCCCGGTGTGGCGAACGAAAAGGAATTCGATAAATTGCATCGCGCGTTGGAGAGATCTTCGTTTCACCGTGAAACGTCCACCGGTGGCAAACACCGGGTGGCTGGTCGTGCAAAATTAATTAACCGACTCTTTGATCTCCGTGTCTGCCTCTGTCCACGGTTCTTCTTCTTTCTTTTTTTTTTTTCTCGTTCGGCTTCCTCTTTCGTTCAACGACCGAAGGAGTGGCTCTCGGCGAGAATCCATCTACGTCCGGTTTTTCACCCGCCGTTTGCCGATTTCCCCGCAGTCGCGTGACGCGTAATCGATACTATTAATTAGGAGGGTCTGTGAAAGTCGTCGTTGGAATGGAGGAGAGCGGGTACGGGGGTTTCTCATCGAGGTCGCGGGTCTGGTTGGAGAAAAAAAAAAAAAGCGGCGAGAAAATGAGATCTCGCCAGTCAGCTCGCTGCACACGCTGTCTGAATTCTCGGTGTGGGCGAGGATCGTGAAAGCCCTCCACCGTCGTTTCTTTTCTTTCCCCTCCCCCTTCTTTCAAACATTCTCGAAAAACGGAGGCTTTTTAACCACTTGCGCAATTGATTGCGGACCATAACGAGCGACCGAACTCTATACGACAATTCGTCGGTTTCTCCTCGAACTCATCGGCACGATATCACCGGACAGAAATTATCGAGATGTAATAAATTTATGATTTTGTCTTGGCTATTTCGTTTTACTTGAAATAATACTTAAAACTAAGGAAATATTTACAATTTTGGAACAAAAAAAATTCTCGACTTGCGTGGCACGTCATTCCAGTGCAAGAGGTTAAACCCACTTGCGCTGGCAACTGATTGCGGACCATAACGAGCGACCGAATCGTATACAATAATTCGTCGCTTTCTTTTTTTTTCTTTTGAATTTCGTCGGTACGATGTCACTGGATAGAAATTGTTAAGAAACAATAAACTTATCATTTACATCGTTTCTAAATATTTCCCTTCTATTAATATTAATTATCGTTACTTCGGTTAATGTTATTATTAAACTTCTATTAATATTAAACCTCCAGTGTTACTATTCGTCAATTAATCAATATTAATCGATAAGTCAATAATTAGTAATGAAATGATTGATTTTTCCAAATGAAACTTGCAATTTAACCCACTTGCGCTGGCAACTGATTGCGGACCATAACGAGCGACCAAACCGTACACAATAATTCGTCGCTTTCTTCCAAAACTCGTCGGTGTATCACTATCAATAGAAATTATTGAGAAGTAATAAATTTGTTATTTGTTTTGTCCGGGTTACACTTAAATATACTTAAAGCTGGGAAAATGTTGCAATCTTGAGACAAAAAATTCTCGACGTGCGTGGCAAGAGGTTAAAGTCTCTGAATGGAGATTTTATGGTTCACTCGTGAAACTCGGATGAAAAAGAAAGTAATATTTAAATAAATTCTTTATTACAAAGTAATAATACCTAATTTATTATTATTTATTATAATATATTATTTACTAAATTAATATTATTATACTATTTATTATATTTTATTATATATAATAAATATGTATAAATCAGGTATCACTAATTTATTTATACCTATATTTATTACCTAACCTCAAAGAGTTAACCTCTTGCGTTGGCAACTGATTGCGGACCATAACGAGTGACCTAACCGTACACAATAATTCGTCGCTTTCTTCCAAAACTCGTCGGTGTATCACTATCAATAGAAATTATTGAGAAGTAATAAATTTGTTTTGTCCGGGTTACACTTAAATATACTTAAAGCTGGGAAAATGTTGCAATCTTGGGACAAAAAATTCTCGACGTGCGTGGCAAGAGGTTAAAGTCTCTGAATGGAGATTTTATGGTTCACTCGTGAAACTCGGATGAAAAAGAAAGTAATATTTAAATAAATTCTTTATTACAAAGTAATAATACCTAATTTATTATTATTTATTATAATATATTATTTACTAAATTAATATTATTATACTATTTATTATATTTTATTATATATAATAAATATGTATAAATCAGGTATCACTAATTTATTTATACCTATATTTATTACCTAACCTCAAAGAGTTAACCTCTTGCGTTGGCAATTGATTGCGGACCATAACGAGTGACCGAACCGTACACAATAATTCGTCGCTTTCTTTTTCATTTGATCTCGTCGGCACGATATCACTGGATAAAAATATATTGAGAAGTAATAAATTTGTCATTTTGTTTTGCCTATTGTGTTTTACTTAAATATACTTAAGAGAGAATGTTGCAATTCTCGACGTGCGTGGCTCTAGCTAAGCTCTTCTACTTTGGCGGACGCGCCAATTTAAGGTCTGATTAAGGTAGTATCGAATTTTCGTGGCGGGCGAGGACTCCTCGCGCGTTCCTCCTCGCGAATCGAGTTTCGCCTGGTAACTGAATTTTCTGGATCGAAGAATCGAGCACCCCTCTCGCTGGTAATTGCCAATCACTTCCGGGAACGATTGGCTGCGCTCACGTCACGCCGATAGTTGCCCATCGATCGCTCGATCTTTGCACGGCCGTCGACGATTTTCTTTCTCATTGGATTTCTGTTTCGAAAAGATCTTTCACGGTAAAGTAACTGCCAACTGACTAACTTCGCTTGACACTCAAATTTAATATTTGAAATTGAATGCAAATTCGTCGTGCAACCTGACACCTGATCGATTGGTCCAGGCTTAGAAAAAGAAAACGAACGATCCCGGCAAACGTCAGACCAAACGCACCAAAGTGTTGATTGCCACGTTTTTTCATTACCAGCCTCGAGATTTCTCTCTCGTCTTCGTTTTTTTGGCGAATGGGCGGCGGCGTGTTCGAAGGTTAAATCGGCGATCTCGGTAAATGTCAGGCGATCGAAACGGAGACGCGGCTTGCGCGCCGATCTAAAAATACCCGGTTTACCCAGTCGAGAGCGAGTCGCGTCGCCCGAAATGACCAGGAGGAAATTTCAGAAGGCTGGCCCCGGAAATGGAGCCGGCCCTACTCGTCGTCGATTTCAATCAAGCCGGGTTAGCGTCGGATTGCGTCGTCGCCGGCAATCCCCAGTGCCTCCTGTGTCCTCCCCCCTCTTCGTCGACGTCGCTCGTTAATCGAACGTGGAAATTACAGCGACGAACCGCACGCGCGACACTCGTCGACAACTCGAAACTCGCCAGGCCCGCGTCTCTAAATTCACCGGATATTGCCAGTCGATTCGAAACATTTTGTCAGTAGATTTTCGACTCGTCCCGACGAGGAAATCGCTGGATTATTGGATTTTCACCGACAACGGGAGTAAACACAAATTCGTCCCATTTGGCGGAGAGATAGGAGGGATGAGGAGGAATTTGTCGCTAGTCGTTGGTCGGGTAAATTTCGCGGGGAAACGTGGTCGAAGATGCGCGAAACACGGCTCCAGGTGTCGCGTGTCACTAAATCGACGAGTGAGCTTTTAGAAAAAAGTGCCACTCGAGCCTTTTTTCCGGGCGGCTGGTCGCACGAAAACCACCTTCCTCTCCTCCACTGCTAGTTTCTTCGTCGGTTAGCTCGTCGGTTTTTTTCCCGCCAACTTTCTCTGCTCGCTCGACGAATGAAAAACTGTGTGAAACTGGATGAAATACACCTGGACGTGACGTGATCCAAATCCCTCGACATCGAAATGGACGAAGGAAATAAGATTTAAATTCAATTAAATCTCCAGCGTCTGGAACTTTTTGTCCCAAAATCGCGATACTTTCTCAGTTTCCCAAAATTTCCAAAATTGCAATACTCTCTCAGTTTATAAATGTATTGCTTCTGAATAATTTCTGTCCAGCGATATCGTACCGGCGAGTTTAAAAAGAAAGCGACGAATTTGTATTGTTCGGTCCCTCGTTATGGTCCGCAATCAGTTGCCAGCGCCACGCGGTCAAAGTTTAATATAAACTAATATTATTTTGTTTAGTTTAATATAGTTCAGTTTAGTTAATATAATTATATTATTATATTAATTATATTAATTATAGTTAATATAATAATTTAGTTTAGTTTAATGTAAACTAATGTAATTGTGTAAAGAAGGGCAAGAGAAATGATAAATTTATTATTTCTCAATATATTTCTATCCAGTGATATCGTACGGACGAGTTCAAAAGAAAAAGAAAGCGACGAATTATTTTTGTACGGTTCGGTCGCTCGTTATGGTCCGCAATCAGTTGCCAGCGCGAGCGGTTGAAAGTTAATATAAACTAATATAATTTTGTTTAGTTTAATATAGTTTAGTTTAGTTAATATAATTATATTAATTATATTAATTATAGTTAATATAATAGTATAATTTAGTTTAATGTAAACTAATGTAATTGTGTAAAGAAGGGCAAAAGAAATGATAAATTTATTACTTCTCAATATGTTTCTATCCAGTGATATCGTACGGACGAGTTCAAAAGAAAAAGAAAGCGACGAATTATTTTTGTACGGTCGCTCGTTATGGTCCGCAATCAGTTGCCAGCGCAAGTGGTTAATCGCGGCGTAGACCGACTGAACGACAAGTGGAAAGAAGAACGTCTCAATTCAGCAAGGTTACTTCGCGCCTTGCCTCGATCTCTCGATAGTTTTTTGCGCGATTAAGGAAATCAGTGCTTGGTGTTTTTTTGTTTTTTTTTTTTTCTTTCTTCTAAGCTGAAGAAGGAGGAGTAAACGGGAACGACCACGAGTCTCGAAAACCGGACGACAAAGGCGGAACCAGTTCTAATAACCTGTCTCGGGGCAGGGAAAAACCGGAGACCAGCTTGAGAGAACCGATATAGAGCCTAAACGATCCTCGATCGGCACCGTCGATCATCGATCTTCCTGGAAGAATCGACACTCCCTCTTGCTCGTGTTAAACGCTTTAATTTTTAATTCGACGTCCCTTGATTCCCCGTCAAGTGGGTTTTTCAAATGGAAAATGTCGAAATAATCATAGTGATCTGAATGGAACATTGAGCTTAAACATTTCAATGATATTCAGGCACAATGAGATCAGGCCATTGAACGTCCCATTGACAAAGTCAGCCTATTTTCTTACGATGTTCAAGGTGTGGTCAAATTTAATCTGGTTAGAACATTCGTAATATTCGTGAGATTGTGAGAGTATCTTGACACAAGATCGCCACTGTGACAAGCAACTTTTTCGCGATTCAGTTCTGGATGAATTAATACCTAACTGCACAAACGCGCAAACTTTGTCGCTCGCCGCTGAGTTTCAGGTGGGATCGGCGTTGATCGGCAGCGGCGCGGCGCGAAAGAAGCGGATCTCGCGGCAGAATGGTGGAGAAAAGCGCGTCCGAATGCGGGACGAATGCGTAAAACCGGAACGAGAGTGGCGGAGGATGGCCAGAGAGACTCTCTCGGGAGGCAAAAGTGACCGGGTGGCCGGCGGCCGTTTCCCGAAGCCGGATTACCCCGGTGCCGCGGAAACCCATAATTCCTGTAATAAGGTCATTATCGTGTGACCCGGGACTGGACTTGGCCGGGGCCAAGCCGCGCCAACACACACACGCGAGCGGCTCGCTCGCATAAATACAGATTTCCATTTATACCTCGACGCGATCGCGATCCCCCCCCCCTCCCCCCTCCCCCCGCGTGTACGCGTATCGTACCGACTCGCGGCCTCATGCCTTCCACAGTGGCGTAACTCTGAATCCGGGTCACTTTGTTCGCTTTGAATTGTCGCCCGATTGCGATCAGCGTCTCGCGAGCAGCTGACAGCCGCTGGGATTCGAGCCACTGGCAAACGCGCACTTTGGAATCTCGAATTTCGAAAGAAATTTGCGAATGGCCGACGAACAGAGCACGAAGACCAATCTCAGTTTTCCCGCGTCTAAGGTCACAACATTTTATTCAACTACGATGGTATTTCGCTCACCCCCGAGTTTCGAATACAACGTACAGTTGGAGTCACTGATTCTGACGTTTCTGAAGTTTTCGAAAAAAATATTTCCCGCGCATTTTCTTTTTTATTCGATGTTGAAGGGGTGAAAGGTCAGTGTTGAGGGGTTCGACGTGTAAATATTTTGTCAGGTATCTCGGAAATTACCGAACGTTCTCGCGTAAATTGATGAAATTATTTATGTTTATTTTTTTCTTTTTTGGTGCGTACCATGTTGCGAAACAATATATTTAAAAAACGTAATTTTTCAAGTCAGACAGTTTCTCGAATATTCGCGAAAATTAAGAACAAATTGGAATCTCGAACAAATTCGTCATTTTCATCAATCCCTCTCGTGCAAATGCGAATAACTAAACAGTGGCTCGAGGAAATATCATCTCTGCTCTCCTTTATAATTTATATGAAAGATCGTCGACACGTAGCTCCACTTCGTCCCTCCTCCTTCTCGTCCACTTGGTCTCGCCTCTTTTTGCTCAGGAGATTCAGCAGGGACGGTTACGCCACTGCGAGCCGAACAGGGGACGGTGTATAAACGTCTAGATGCGAGACACAGTTGCGAGAGCGTAGGTACATACACGCGAGAGGGGCCTGGCATACCGTCGACTGTCCATAGCCACCTAAGCAGATTCTGTCCCCAAGGTACCAGCGGCGAGGATTCGTAGCGTTCAATTTGCATTCTAAAGTCCTGGCGACGACGCAGAGAAAGAGGAGAGAGAAAGATAGAGAGAGAGAGAGAGAGAGTTCCCCTTCGGCCACTCGGCGCTAGCCACCACGTTCCTCGGCTTCTCAGCGCGCCCCGTTTTTCCACGCTACTTTCCGTTTGTCCTCTCTCGCTGTTCGTACGGACGATCGGTGATTTAATGACAAATCCTCCGGTGAAAGACGCAAGACGCAAGATGGCTCGTAAGTGTCCCGCGGGATGTGCAACGTTTCTGACGTAAATTTCCTCCAAGATGTACAAAATGAATGGGAAATGGAGCTATCTGTAAATCTAAAGTAAATCTATAGGGTGGCCACTGAAAGATTGTGCAAACACGTGCTGTTTGAAAGTTATTTTTTAGTTTTTTTTTTTCATTATTTTATTTGGAAATATAACTATATGGATTGTGACTATAGTCGCCGGTAGTACACAGCGAGCGTCAGCCATCGGGGGCCACTTGCGCTGATTGCGGACCATAACGAGCGACCGAACCGTACAAAATAAATCGTCGCTTTCTTTTTCTTTTGAACTCGTCGATTCGATATCACTGGATAGAAATTATTGAAAAGTAATAAATTTATTATTTGCCTCGCATTATTTTCTTTACACAGTTACATTAGTTTATATCAAACTAAACAAAATTATATTAGTTTATATTAAACTTTGACCGTTTGGCGCTGGCAACTGATTGCGGACCATAACGAGCGACCGTACAAAATAAATCGTCGCTTTCTTTTTCTTTTGAACTCGTCGGTACGATATCACTGGATAGAAATTATTGAAAAGTAATAAATTTATTATTTCTTTTGCCTTTCTTTACACAGTTACATTAACATTGTATTATTATATTAACTATAATTAATATAATAATATAATTATATTAACTAAACTAAACTATATTAAACTAAACAAAATTATATTAGTTTATATTAACTTTCAACCGCTTGCGCTGGCAACTGATTGCGGACCATAACGAGCGACCGAACCGTACAAAATAAATCGTCGTTTTCTTTTTCTTTTGAACTCGTCGGTACGATATCACTGGATAGAAATTATTGAAAAGTAATAAATTTATTATTTGTTTTGTCTGGGTTCTACTTAAATGTACTTAACGCTGAGAAAATGTTGCAATTTTGGGACAAAAAATTCTCGTTGTGCGTGGCACGTTATTTCAGCGCAAGAGGTTAAAGTCTTTAAATGGAAATTTAATGGTTCACTCGTAAACCACAGTGAAACTCCAATGAAAAAGAAAGTAACATTTAAGTAAATTCTTTATTACAAAGTAATACCTAATTTATTCTTATTAGTTATATTTTATTATATATAATAAATATATATGTATATAAATCAGGTATTACTAATTTATTTATACTTATATTTATTACCTAACCTCAAATTGTTAACCTCTTGCGCTGGCAACTGATTGCGGACCATAACGAGCGACCAAACCGTATACAATAATTCGTCGCTCTCATTTTGAACTCGTCAGTACGATATCGTTGGATAGAAATTATTGAGAAGTAATGAATTTATTATCTGTTTTGCCTATTTCGTTTCACTTAAGTGTACCTGAAACTGAGAAAATATCGCAATTTTGAGGACGAAAAATTCTCGTCATTCCAGCGCAAGAGGTTAACATTACAACTACCGGCGATTAAAACGTAATATTTCCCATCAGAGTTGCTGAACTAAAACAAAAGTAGAAAACTTTACGATACGGTGAAGCAAGCTTTACGAAAAAAAATCATTTGAATTTCTAAAAACACACTGTTTTACGTCTGCAAAATATCCAATGTAACAACGAAATAGTTGTGAATTGGTCATTTTTTGACCATTTTTGCGGCGAATGCTTGTTCGAGCCCTCAGTTGCAGAGTAGGGGGAATGAAAAGAAGTTGTGGCTTGGCAAAAAGATCGTAGGAAAGGAAATCGGTTGTTACGCTCTAACTCGACGTTTGTTTGCTCGTGAAGGGTAGTCTAGTCGTAGGACTGGCCTCACCGAGGGCCAGGAACAGAGTAAAGGAAATGAGCAAAGGAACTGTTGACTCGTTTTACGATTGTATCCCTCCGTGGAACGAATTACACCGCGATTTGTAACCAGTTCTCAGATCGACATCGTCGCTTCTTCTCCCGTAATATAATTGTCCGGAGCGATGCAAACGTCGAGTCAAAACGCTTCTGTTTTGCAGAAATTTGTCGAATTATTTGTCGCGTTGCGTGTCAGAGGATTTCTGAAAATCGACGACAGTTGTCGATTTTCTCTCGAGGTGCACCAGCACGCTGGTTCTGAATAAAACGTTTCCCCGTTCGCGGTGACGAGTGACGCAATCGACGAAGAAACGAAACGCCGTAGACAATTGTCGAACCACGCGCGCGAACCTTCGAAAAATTCAGATTTATTGTTGTGCATTTACAGAGAGCGAGCATTGTGGTGCTCGAGTTGTTGTTGATTGGCGAGGTCGTTCGGTTTCACGAGAGATCGCGAGCTACATTTCGGGTGAGATAGTAACGAACGAAGACGAGCGTCTTATCGTCACAAATTGTTTTGATCAAGCGTTCACGATAACCGACACGCGTTCACTAGAAGGGACAAGATAAACGATCTTTGGAATTTCTAAATCTTTCTTTCTTGGAAGTGTGATATCGAGAAGTTTGGAGGTTTGTGGCAGTGGTTCGAAATGTTTTTTTTTTTTTTTTTTTTTGAAAACCAGTATTTATTGGAAAAGAGTATTTTTGGTGTTCCTCTGACTTTCGAGAGGAACTGAAATGTTTCATCCATTTGTATCGAGAAACGAGTAAGTCATGAAACACGGAGTAATTCGCGAACAGCGATTTAAGATTCCTATATTTGTCAGTGTTTGAAAGCCTCAGAAGTCGATTGATGTAAGTGGATGATTAAAAGCTGCTTGTATCATGCGAATATCCTTTAATATCGAAACTATCGATTCGATTAATTTAAATTGTGTTTAATAGTTATTTTGACAATATTTTATATACAGTAGTTTTAGTTGTCATATTCTAGTAATCGTGTCTAGTGATTCTATAGTAATAGCTAAACTATTTTGTTGACTGAAGATTTTGGGGTTATTTTCATAGCACAGACTGTTGTTAATCAAAAATAACTTACGCTGACTAGATTATAGAGCTCTTCACGTAATATTTTCAATAGTTTTGTATTCTAATAAAATATTAATATACAATCTAATATATATATATTTTATATGTTTTTCTAATATTATATTATGATACAATTATTTTAATAATTTATTAATTATATTCTAATATTATATTATAATATAATTATTTCAATAATTTATTAATTATAATTTTATATATATTGTTCTAATATTATATTATAGTATAATTATTTTAATAATCTATTATATTCTAATATATATAATATATTATCCTAATATTATATTATAATATAATTATTTTAATAATTTATTAACCATGTTCTAATAATAAATCGTTACGTTCTAACAATTGCAAGTACATACATATAATAATGATTATACTAACGATCGAGTTAACAATGATTCAGTTCTGTCGACTGAAGGTTTTGTCAGAAAAAAAAAGATATTTTCGTAGCACAGATTCTCAATCAAAAATAACTTATACTGATTAGATTGTCACTACCCTTCACGTAATATTGCGCAATACTTTGTCTAGCATTCCGGTGTGTATTCAGTCAGCAACAACAGAGAACAGCAAATACTTGAAATCGAAGATCTGTGAGAGATAAATGGCAACGCACGCGGACACGTGTGCGACGGGAATGGCCTTCTTCTCTTCACTTTTCCGACAATTGGATTTCGTACCGGTTCCTCCCTCGTCGCGTTCACCGAACAGTTTATGGCTTGTATATCTTCTTTAACGCCGGTGTCGCTTCGATTCCACTCGCCTTTGTGCGCTCATCCTTCTCTCTCTCTCTCTCTTTTTCTCTCGACTGCACTCGGTTCTGATGGCCCACGTTCTCCGGAGGACGTCGCGTCGCCAACGTCCTCCCTTGCGTTACGTTTTCCTCTCGTTCCGATTCCACGTCGATTCGCGTTTTATGGAACTCCTCGACTTCGTAACTCCAAGTCTGCGTAGTCCACGTTTTTTCCTCTTCTTTTTTTTTTTTTTTTTTTTTACGACCACGGATCGTTTCGTAACGCCAATTCTTTCCTCCCCGTTTATGACGTTTCGCCAATCGTCGTTGCACTGAAACAGTTGGGTTTCTCTCCGTTCGCGTCAGAACTTTAGAAATAAATTTTTGAAATAACAACGTTCTTTAGTATTTGGCATATAGTGGATTTCAATGTGGCTCGTTTGTTCAGTTGATAACTCCAGTTTCAAATAACAAGTAACAATTGAAGAACTGATCGTTTGGGAAAATAATGTTTGATTGATAATTGAAGGTTTGTTTCTAAAATAACGTTCGAACGAAAAAGAGGGATAATCAAGGGGAAATTGAAATGAAAATCAAAATGATTTATTAGTGTGTGTGTGTGTGTGTGTGTGTGTGTGTAGCTACGGTAGAAATTTGTCTTACAATTGGCATTTAATAGAACTCGTTCCTCAAACATTCCGTTGAACGAACGAACATTTGGGAACATTTGTTAAAGTAACTGAAGCAAATGAGAATAATCTCGCCGCTGATATTATATTTTACAAATGTATAGTCTAAATTTCTTCTGTCGTGGTCAAAAAATCGAGCGACATCCATTTCAACTTGTGTCTGATAGATAAGCGTAAGTAACTGAATGCCGTGGTCGCGGAATAAGAAATAGTAAATATAAATGTTGGACGCGTTGTACCTTGAGGGAACCAGCTTATCAAAACTAAATAAAGATCCTGGCAAATAACGAGCAATTTATTCCACGAAGTAAGGAATAAATCGTCCAACTGAAAATAAATGAACTTTTCATATGAAACACTTGATAATAATGATAAATAAATTTCATTAAATATAAATATGAATAAAATAAATATAAATAAATTATTATTAAAATATATGTAAATATGAATAAATTGTTATTAAAGTATATATAAATATAAACAAATTATTATTAAAATAAATTATTATCAAAATATATATAAACATAAATAAATTATTATTAAAATATGTATAAATATAAACAAATTATTATTAAAATATATATAAATATAAATAAATTATTATCAAAATATATATAAATGTAAGTAAATTATTATTAAAATATGTATAAATATAAACAAATTATTATTAAAATATATATAAATATAAATAAATTATTATCAAAATATATGTAAATATGAATAAATTATTATTAAAATATATATAAATATAAATAAAATAAATATAAATAAATTATTATCAAAATATATATAAATATAAATGAATTATTATTAAAATATATGTAAATAAAATAAAATAAATATAAATAAATTATTATCAAAATATTTATGAATATAAATAAATTATTATCAAAATATATATAAATATAAATAAAATGAATATAAATAAATTATCAAAATATGTATAAATATAAACAAATTTTTATTAAAATATATATATAAATATATTTATATTTATATAAATAAATCATTTCGTCAAATATAAATAAATTTCGTTATTTCGCAAATAGGTTATTTCTAAAGTAATTTCGAAATGTTAATTTAAAAATAATCTCGTTTGGACAATTTGTCGGAACATCCAGATCCTGTTCTGAAACGTCTTTATTTCAAAATTTATGTATCGTAAAAATCACCGAGATTATTCATCGACTATAGCGCGACGGATCCTCTCGCGTGTGTCGAGTTTACACGCGTCCCTTTCGTAAAAATCGCAAATGAAAGAAAAAAGAAAGAGGAAGAACGCTCGTGGAAAACCGAGCGTCCATTATCGCCCGATCCGTGTTTAGATTCGTTCTGGACCACCAGAGTGAACGTTTTCAACGACGGCGAAATCCGCTCGCGTTCGTCCTGGCAATTTGTAGAGTGTCGCACGGCGCGTGCTAATTAAACGTGGATAAAAATACACGCGTAGTCCTCGAGGGTGACGATCCTCCCCCTCCTCTTCCACGAAAGCAACGGAGAAAAGAAGAATCGCCTCCCCCCTCGCGAGGAAAGTGAAAGACGCGGTTGGCGTTGTTTAGACGTAGTTCGCCAGTCGCGAAAACTCGTTTCGAAGGTTAAAACCGTAACGCGGTTCTATCTGGGGGCTGTTGCGCCGCCGCGGATGCCCACACGAGCTTAACATCGGCAAGGCCCCTTGCCCAGACCGCAATTACATCCCATAAAGCACGATTGAGACACGGTTCGACCATTATTCTCCCATACAGGGCCGTACAAAAGGCCCTGGCCGTTTAACGCGCCCCCCTCCTCCACACGAGCTTCTTGCTTTCGGAATTTATATACCTACACGAGTGCGTACACACACACTCTTTCTCTCTCTCTTTCCCTTTCTCTCTCTTTGTCCATCTCGAACGAAACCATGGAAAATCGTTACCATGGAGAATCGCCCGTTTCCCACGTAATTGCGGACGACATTGTCGGCAGTTCGTTGTTCCTCGCTCGGGATGGCCCGAGGGAAGTCGAGAGCTAGCTCTCTTCTTCTTCTTCTTGTTCTTCTTCTTCGAGGGAGAACATTCTCCTCGAATATTCCACTCGTTGGTTCTCCAGCGGCGAAATATCCAAGGACGTAGGGACGGAACGAGCCTCTTCTCTGTCTCTCCCCGGCGCTTGGGATGCAAATGGCTGTAGCATACGTCCGTTTCCCTAATCCCGGCCTCGAAGGTGACACGGCGTTCTTTCTACTCCTGCGTGTCGTCTTCCAGTTCGATCGGTCCGAATTTCCCAAATTCGTCCACGAACGAGAGACGAAATCGCCGGGAATAAAGGGGTTGAAACGTCGCGGTGGATCGTAGTGGAGACGAAAGGGACAGCAGTGGTCGGTGAAGTCGACGCAGAGAGAAGGAGAGAGAGAAAAAAAAGGAGTAAAACTGGCCGGAGACCGACTTTCACTCCAAAGACGTAGGAACTCACGATCTTCTGCGCGTCGCTGCGTGTATTCCCGTTGATATTCGCCAGAGAGAGAGAGAGAGAGAGAGAAATGACGCAATCGCTTCATTGAGTAACCGCGCAAGATAAATTACCGCCGCGTACCGCGTACGCTACCTGGTCCAACGGCGATCTTTTACCGATCTTTTACCGATCTTTTGCCGATCTTTTGACAATCTTTTGACAATCTTTTACCGATCTTTTGACGATCTTTTGCAGATCTTTTGACGATCTTTTACCGATCTTTTGCCGATCTTTTGACGATCTTTTGACGATCTTTTACCGATCTTTTACCGATCTTTTACCGATCTTTTACCGATCTTTTACCGATCTTTTGACGATCTTTTGCCGATCTTTTGACAATCTTTTGACAATCTTTTACCGATCTTTTGACGATCTTTTACCGATCTTTTGACGATCTTTTACCGATCTTTTGCCGATCTTTTAACGATCTTTTACCGATCTTTTACCGATCTTTTGACGATCTTTTGCAGATCTTTTGACGATCTTTTACCGATCTTTTGTCGATTTTTTGACGATCTTTTGCCGAACGATCGAGTAGCGAGGACAGGGTAGGTGGAGGAAGTTGCATGATAAAGATAATATTGTCTTTCGACCGGTCCCTTCCACTTTCTTACGCCATTTTCGTTCCGTCGACGAAACTGGAGTCTACCGATTCTTGAGACTATTACGAAGCGCGATCACACCGCGCCGCTAATTGCAGCAGGCAATTATATTGGAGTATAACAACTAAACTATTGAAAGTATTGAGCGAAGTGCTCACAGTCCAGTCAGCTTGATTGAGAACAATTTGTGCTACGAAAGTAGCTTCTTTCTCGTTTTTTTTCTTTTGCAAAATCTTCAGTCGATGAAATTGAATTATTATTAATTTAATCATTATTATACGTATGTATTTACAATTATTAGAATGTAACTAAAACTATTGAAAATATTGCGCAAAGCGCTCACAGTCTAATCAATTTTGTTGAAAACAATTTGTGCTACGAAAGTAGCTTCTTTCTTTTTTTTTTCTTTTGCAAAATCCTCAGTCGATGAAATTGAATTATTATTAATTTAATCATTATTGTACGTATGTATTTACAATTGTTAAATTATAACAATTGAAACTATATAAAGTTATTGTGCCAAAAATTCATTATCTAATCAACGCAAGTTACTTTTAATTGAGAACAATCTGTATGTCACGAAAATAATCCCCTCTTGGATTTCCAGTCAACAGGTTTAATAATCGTTGTTATATGTCCCACATTTTTGCCCACGGACGCAATTCGTCACTTCAATTTCGATCGCGACCTCGACGATTTCGTTTCTTCGCCGCGGCGCGCACCCTTAATTCACGTCGCACGAATGACAAAGTAGAGCGGCTCTAGAGCGAAGGGAGGAAAGATGGACGGGGGAGAGAGCGTAGCGAGTGGTTTAAACGAGGGTGGATTTAGCCGGAGCCCACCGGTGGATTTCGAACGATTTATAAAGCCAACTTGGCAAGCGACGCGTGTCCACGTGTTCTCATTCACCTCGTCGAGTCACGACAAGGAATTTTGAATTTTGAAAAGAAAGAGAAGGAAAGAACAAGAGAGATTCCAATTGTGTATTATCGTATTACATTTACAAGCAGACGAATCCGACGTTTTTTTCGTTCATTTCTTCTCTATCGTTCTAAATATAAATATCGCAATGTCGTTTTTTCGATACTGTACAAAATTTTCTTTTATTTAAGAGTTGATACAGCTTTTGATCTGCAATATAATTTAACAATAAGCACACTAAATATGTTAGTCAATATATTTAACTAGAATATAGGTTATGTTACGTTAGAGTCTGGAATATAGGTTATGTTACGTTAGAACGTAGAATATAGGTAATGTTACGTTAGAATGTAGAATATAGGTTATGTTAAGTTAAATTATTGCCACTGGCAATGTTTATGAAATTTGAAGAGAGCGACATTACTTATGAGTATCTCTAATATAAATATAAATATAAGTATAAGTATAAATATAAATATAATTTTGTATCGCGTAATAAACAGTCATCGTTTTTCAAAAATTCCATCGTCATTAGATATTTACATAATATACAATAGTGGGCTAATTAAAATTATTCTGGATAATCTGCCAATTGCCACGAGTAAAAAATTTGCGTCCAACGTGCTCGTGGATGGAAACGTCATCTGCTCGCAGTCGATCGAGTGATAAGAACGGGGCCAAGTGATCCCGGTTTCCAGGAGATTCTCCCAGGAGAACGAGCCGAGCACGAAGATTCAGGCGCGTCGTTAAACGTCCCGGGCAAAATCAACATTTGCCTTTCCTCCCTCGCGCTTGCCCCACTCTGGAAAAAGAGCCTCTCCGGTTTCTCTCGCTCGGGGAAATTGTTTCATTCTTCGTGGCCGAAGAGAAGCTCGCGCGAGAAACCGAAAATTAAGGAACGTCTGCCAGCCCTCTTTCTACTTACGTTCGAACGAGCACTTACTGTCCGAGGCAGCAGACACGCGTTTGGCGGCCGTTCGATTATCGCCACGAAGCAGGTAGCTTCGCCCTCGATAATTCACGCGCTGGCAAGCTGCCCGCGATACTCGACGGGAATCTCTCCCGTTAAATACCCGGGCGATGAAATCGCCGCGTCATATTCCTCGAAGCGACCGGCTCTCTTTCTCTCACGGGCTTCGCCGATGATCCTCGAAAACAACCGTTTCGCTCGTTTCACCCGGGAAGCCTTGCTCGCGCGCGGCGCTCGTTAACCTATTAACCGGGTCACTCGTTAAGTCCGCTCCAATCCGTCTCTCTGTTCTCCGTTCTTCCTCTCTCGGGCGAGAATTCAATGAGACGAAACGTGAATTGAAAGAAATCGCGGCGAAACTCTGAGCCAAGTCACGGACGAACAGCGATCCGAGGGATTAGGGAGAGAGAGAGAGAGAGAGGCTGCTTTGTCAGGATCAGACCCGTGTACAAATTGGTACAGAGAGCGTAAAAACCGCGTGGATGGAGGAGCATAAGCTGGACGACTGGTTGAGATGGCTCGCTTTTGTCCGTTTTCCTTCCTTTCCCTGGCTTTTTCCTCAGAGCCACACACCCTCCCTCTTCCCCATCACTGTGCATCACAGAGAGGTTTTAAACTGGGGACCCAGACGCGCTCGTGCACCTCGCTACATCTTTGGTTCGAGGCCTTTAATTTGGCACGTGTTCCACTCTTGGCTATTGTTGCCGGTGATTGTTGGGTAGATCACTCTCTCTCTCTCTCTCTCTTCTCGCTCTCTGTCACGGTTTTTGTGCGGCAAACGGCACGACACGCTGATAATGCACCAGTCCTCCGCGTCTCTGCGTGCACCTATGCACGCCCGGCACGTGTTTTCGCCTCCTCGTGGCCGTTTTTCGCGCCGGCGGCCACTTTCCGCCACCGTCCACTACGTTTCCGACAAGCTGTACAAGCGTCTAGCTTGTGGCTGACTGGAAATCGAGGGATCTCCCAGTTTGTGTCGATCTCGTTAACTCTCGGCGGTTCTCTCGCAGAGACTGAAAACCGAAATATTTTGACGTTTAGGTACCATACCCAGAGACTGAAAGCGAAATATTGTGAGGTTTAGGTATTTGGGAAATCGATTTTAATACCGGTACAAGACGATCATGCCGGTATTTTCATACGTATTTTATCGGTATTTGACGTCCACAAAAATACCGAAATATATACCGCTTTACCGACGAAAACACATTTCTCATTTTCTACGTACAGCGACTCTTATTAATATTCCGACATCGTGCTATTACAAAATATTGTTGTGGATTTCGATTGTTTATAATAGGAAATTTGGATTAATTTTTGAATAATATAACAGAACGTTCATTATAGTTTATAGTAGCATGAATTTTATTTATTTATTGCACGTACTATTCTTAATGTCAAACAATAAACCGAACAATGTCGAAATGTAGCATGGCAAAAATATTCGGACATTCGAAGAACTACAATATTCGAACCTGAAAATTGTTGTCATGAACGATCATTAATATTTTGTTTGGTAGCCCTTAACTTCAATGATACATCGCAGACGCTTAGGCAGATTTCCAGTAATTTTTTTCAAGTAATTCAGCGGAATATTCTTCCATTCTACGATCAATCGTTGCTTCAACTCCTCTTTCGATTTATCGACCTACGACAATTAGTCATTTTTCACCGAGAAAAAGGGAAAACGTATGGAGAAATCGGTCATCGTTTTAAAATTAAGTAAGAGCATCGTGGCTGATATTGTACGGAGATACAACGATGAATTAGTATTAGAAATAATAAAGGACACGTGTATAAGCGTCATCGAATTTACTATCGGCAGCTTTATGAAAACATTTGAATCATTGTCTCCTTTTCCTTTTCTAGTATATTAATATTTTATTTACCGGCATTATACCGAAATACGTCCACCGACCTAACATCGTTTTGATAGCATCGTACCGGTATTCGCACCATCTCCGTTTCATCAAACATAATCGAACAGTAACTTAAAAATACCAGTATTTTACCGATTCGGTCTCTGTTCCTATGTTTTTCTTCCTTTCTCTTTTGGTGACAGCAACGTTCAAATTGAACGATGATTCTTCATGATTCTCCCAGACGATTGCCAAAGTCCATCGTTCGATGTTTCATTCTCCGCTTACCGTACAGCAATGAATTGAACGTTTAATTTAGTTTGACCCTCGTTGCTCTGCCAGAGAGCACTGTGCTCGACGAGCAGCGTTCCAAGTGTCTCGAAAAGTGTCACGCTTTTAAAAGTTTGTATCTACGTTGTGTTGCAAAAGAATATGTGCAGCTACTGTGAAATTACAAGTTTTCTATGAAAGATCAAAAATTCTTAAATCGTTCAGTTTAATTAATATCACTTGGAAAACTTGAACATTCGTAATTTTCTTGTTAAACGGAAAGATCAAATTTGGAAGGAACGAAAAGAAATTGAAAATTAAATTTAATAATAGATATTTCTTGACGACACACAACGGCAGTTTGCACGTCGAGCAAACCAGTATCTAGATGAAATAAATAATTTAATAATATTAATTATTAATGATTTTACTAAAAATGCACAATTTTTTACACGTTAATCAAAATAAACAGTTATTGTTATAGTTTCTTGTTAAATCTCGTAATACATTTATTCAAAAGACCAAACCTGCAATATCGTGGCAAGAAAATATTTGAAAATGATGTGAGAGGAACTGTAGAAGTCAAGTCTAGTCCCGAAATACTCAAAAACTGTCTGAAAAAAATCTTGCAAATCGGTTTTACTTTCCACAAAAAGAAAAAAAGAAAAAAAAATTTTATTCAAGTAAACAACAAATTGCAATTACTTTTCACGACGAGCATTCACAGTCCAAGAGACGAGTAACGTTTAACTTTCGTTTCTCACGGCGACTGGTCTTTCGCGACGTTCTCGAAATTCTCGATCTCGCGGGATTAACATCTCGCGCGTCATTTGGTAAGAACGTCCAACCAGTTTCAGCAACTTGCACGACGCTTGTTCAGGCCCTGGAAAAATGTCCGCAACACTCCTCGCTGAGAGAAGAGAAAACGAAACGAACGAATTGTAACGATTACAGTGATCGTCAACAAAATGGCGGACGCGCGTCGCACCTACGCTCGTGGGCAAAGTAAAGACGCACGAGGCCAAAGATTGGCGCGTACGCGAAGAAAATCTGCTGGCACGCAGCGCGCGAGTAGATGAACGATGCGACGGGGAAATTCTCAGCGAACAGGAGGGTTGGGGGGAGGGGAGGGGGTCCTGTGGATTCCACAGCTCTGGTGGCTGTCGTCGGCGAAATCGAGGCGCATTATTTCAGCGAGGGAGGCACGTGGAACGAGCTCTTGGGTGCCTGTGGAACGACCGACGTTCCGTCTTTCGTTGCGTCTCGTCGCGAAAGGAATTCTCCTCTCCGCTGGCAGATGAGATAACCGATCGAGACGTATCTCGTTCTCCAGCGAAAATATCCATCCACGCGGATGGAGAGAGTTGCACGACGACGGGGATACATTCCTCCACCGTCGTTTATTACCTCCCTCTTACCGAGAGCCATTGGAAACGACGTTGCACGCGTTGAAACTGCTCCGCGCGAGTTCGTCCCGAAGGTATCGATCCCCTGCACTCTGTCTTGGGGAATTGTTGTAGCCGCAGATTGTCGCGCGCGCGTTGGGACAGCGTTTAGCCTCATGCGCCTGGAATGACATGCAACTCACGTCGAGAAATTTTTGTTCGAAAATTGCATGTATTTTCTGAGTTTTTAAGTATATTTAAGCAAAACAAATAATAAATTTATTACTTGTCAATAATCTCCATCGACGAGTTCGAAAAGAAAGCGACGGATTATTGGTATACGGTTCGGTCGCTCGTTACGGTCCGCAATCAGTTGCCAGCGCGAGTGGTTAACCTCTCTTGCGTTGAAACAACGTGCCACGCACGTCGAGAATTTTTGAAAAGATTGAAGTTCCTTCTTGGCGATGACAATTTTTTCTTTGGTATTTCATTGAACGTTGAAAGCATCAAAATTAAACAACAAAAATCTAAGAAATCCTAACCTCAGCTTGCTCCAAGTTCAACAAAATGGCGGAAATGAAAACGATTGTACACCGAGTTTCAAGAGGTCGTTCTAAAGAAAACAATTTCATCAGGACCATGGTGGATTTAGTCACGAAGAAAATCTTTCTACACGCTTTGTACGAATTGTACAATTTTCGAGGGAAATGTATCCTCGAAAAGAACGAATTCACGACTGTCAGAGGACAAGTGGAAGTTTCACACTTTATAACCTCTTAACGTCAAGAATTTTTTGTCCCAAAATTACAATATTTCCTCAGTTTTAAATATATTTAAGCAAAACAAATAATACTTTATTACTTGTCAATAATCTCCATCGACGAGTTCGAAAAGAAAGCGACGGATTATTGGTATACGGTTCGGTCGCTCGTTACGGTCCGCAATCAGTTGCCAGCGCGAGTGGTTAACTTCTCTTGCGTTGAAACAATGCCACGCACGTCGAGAATTTTTGAAAAGATTGAAGTTCCTTCTTGGCCATGACAATTTTTCCTTTGGTATTTCATTGAACGTTGAAAGCATCAGAGTTAGACAACAAAAATCTAAGAAATCCTAACCTCAGCTTGCTCCAAGTTCAACAAAATGGCGGAAATGAAAACGATTGTACACCGAGTTTCAAGAGGTCGCTCTAAAGAAAACAATTTCAATCGTCGATACCATGGTGGATTTAGTCATAAAAAAAAAACTTTCTACACGCTTTGTACGAATTGTACAATTTTCGAGGGAAAAGAACGAATTCACGACTGTCAGAGGAAGTTTCACACTTTAAAACCTGTTAACGTCAAGAATTCTTTGCCCCAAAATTGCAATATTTTCTCAATTTTAAGTATATTTAAGTATAACCCAGGCAAAACAAATAACAAATTTATTACTTCTCGATAATTTCTATCTAGTCACAATATACGAGTATTGACGAGTTCAAAAAGAAAGCGACGAATTATTGTGTACAGTTTGGTCACTCGTTATGGTCCGCAATTAGTTGCCAGCGAAAATGGTTGAATACAACGTTCTAAAAAAACCGTCAAATTTGGCTGATCTTTATACTCTTAACCTCTTGCTCAGGAATGACGTGTGCCACGCGTGTCGAAAATTCTTCTTGTCCCGAAATTGCAATATTTTCTCAGTTTTAAGTATAACCTAGGCAGAACAAACAATAAATTTATTACTTCTCAATAATTTCTATCCAACGATGTCGTACCGACGAGCTCGGGAAGAAGGCGACGAGTTATTGTGTACGGTTCGGCCGCTCGTTACGGTCCGCAGTCAGTCGCGGGCGCAAGTTAAATTCCCCCCCACCGCGAGTTAATCGACTGGAGGCGAGGGAAACGTTTCGCAACCCTGCGAGGGAGTGGTTTCGATTCGATTTCGAATTTCTACTGAGTTTCTTCTACGCTCCTTGTTGCATGAAAATAGTATAGTGGTGTTCAGTAGAACACGGGGGTGGCGGGCCGCGCTGCACGCGGCGGAATGGGTTTTCGATTAATTCGGTGGCTGGTGTGCTGGTTTGCAGGAGCTGAAGGAGAGCTTCAATTACGGCTTGTTCTGCCCGCCCGTGAATGGAAAAGCCGGGAAATTCTTGGACGAGGAACGCCGCCTCGGCGATTATCCCTTCAATGGACCCGTCGGCTACTTGGAGGTAAGACACCTTTCTTTACTTTCTGCTTCTGCTCGCGACAGCCTGTCCACATCGTTGTTTCACGTTGCCTGTTTTGAAGAACACCTACCATCTTGCGGTGGAAGGCTGTCAGAACGCGTATTTCGATATTTATTAACGCGGTATGCTCGAAAAATTTACATGTGAAAATTGTGTTTACGTAATTTCAGTTCGTTGAAATGTACGACGTCATCTCCGAAGTGTACACTTATTTTCCGAAATTGGGCTGCAGCTGTTGAAATTGCTTTTGCTCGTCCTCGTTCTTGTTTCATCGTGTCTACCGATTCCCAGAAAGCTAATCAAAACGTTTTCTTTCTTTGGATAACAAGGAAATTGTGAGTTACAAATACCAGAGGCATGATATTACATTCGTGTCCTCGACAGACTGCGTAATCGTGCTAATCGCGTGATTTTGGATAGAAAAGAGTTGGATTCTCCACCGTGACTTTGCCATGATTCAACGCCATAATCTCGCTCCACTGACGTGACATTCTTTTGTTCCCTAAAATAAAAAAGATATCGCGCGGGGACAGCACGAAACAAATAAACGACGAGGCAATGACGAAAGCAATCTCAAACAGTTGTTTCGCCCAATTTCGATCTGGAACGAGTGTTACCACATTCGGCAGAGCTGTACACGACGAACAATTAATTGCTTAATAAATTTTATAAATTTATAAACATTAAAAATTATAATATTTAATATTTAATTATAAATTATAAATACAAAGTTGCATGAGTCATAATAGTATCAATAATATTAATTATTAATTAGACATTTCCTTGTCAATTCTTTCATCTTGGAATATACGTTACATCTATTCACTGCTCTTGTTAGATACAGTCCCATTTTATTTACAAATTTTCCGCAGAAATTGTAAATATATAAAGTTGTATAAGTCATAATAATATCAGTAATATTAATTATTAATTAGACATTTCCTTGTCAATTCTTTCATCTTGGAATATACGTTACATCTATTCACTGCTCTTGTTAGATACAGTTCCATTTTATTTACAAATTTTCCGCAGAAATTCTAAATATATAAAGTTGTATAAGTCATAATAATATCAGTAATATTAATTATTAATTAGACATTTCCTTGTCAATTCTTTCATCTTGGAATATACGTTACATCTATTCACTGCTCTTGTTAGATACAGTCCCATTTTATTTACAAATTTTCCGCAGAAATTGTAAATATATAAAGTTGTATAAGTCATAATAATACCAGTAATATTAATTATTAATTAGACATTTCCTTGTCAATTCTTTCATCTTGGAAATACGTTACATCTATTCACTGCCCTTGTCAAACACAATCCCATTTTATTCATAAATTCTTCGCAGAACTTCTCGGGCGTATTTATAGCGAAACATAAGCACATGACCGGAAACCAACCTTTTCTTGCAGCTGTAGGACGTTAAATTCACAAAATCACTAAATATCAATGAGAAAGACGGTTCGTATCCTCAGAGTATGCAAAGTACTACCCAAAGGGGATGTACGAGTGAATAAACGTAGACTGGCGCATGATCGGGAGGGAAAAGGGTGGTAGGTCGATTCTAAGGAGGGGGGGGAGGCCGCTAATAGGTTAATTTGAATTTTCATCCCTGACCTCGGGACTATTCTCGTCCCGGGAGGAATAATGGCCGCGCGAGGGCAGTTGAATGCGATGCCTAAATGGGTTGGCTCGAGGCTCTCTCTCTCTCGGGGGCGAATGAGGGGGAGGACGGGGGGGAGAGGAGCGCATTGACGCGGACGAAAAGGTTACTTCAGCACCGGGAGATTGCCCGGAGTCCATTGACGTGTCCTACGGCGCGCTCGTCAAAGGAAAGAAGAGAAGAAGAAAGAAAGAAAAAAAGAAAGAAAGGAAGAATGGCGGAAGAGGTTTGCTCCGGGTTGCGAAGAATCGCGACTCCCCTCGTGATGTCGCATCAGCAGGGGGTTCCCTGGCATCCTCCCTCTCTCTCTCTCTCTCTCTCTCTCTGGATCTTTGTCTCTCCTCCCTCTTGCGCGCGCGCATGTTTCTTGGCGCGCCTCGGGTCAAGGAGGGACCCGCGTGGCTATTTTTCCCCCCTCGCGAGCTTTTTTTTTTTTGCACTCCACCTCGACCAGGTGAGAAGCGATCCGTGAGAAAGAGAGAGGGAGAGAGAGAGAGTGGAAAACATCGGCGACGACCGGTCGTCGTCGACGTCGTCCTCCACGGCGGACGCGAGAGCGGAAGGTTACAACGCGACCGTGAAGAGGAGAGCGAGTATCGTCTCGCGAATTTCCCTCTTTCTCGTTTCGTGAGAACGCGTTTGTCAGTTCACGATACGCGTCACCGCGTGTGTACGATGAGAAGCGCGACGCGACGCCTGGAAGAATGCGATCGCCCGTGCCCTTTCGGATCACCTGCGACGCGACCCGACGACGAACGACACTCGAAGGTATGGTAGAAGAGACCTTGCGAATCTGTCAGAGAAATATACGAAGAAGGGGTAAGTCGAGTGAGGAGAGGTCACCGCGTCAGTCGCAGGTTGGATAAATTTGCAAAAACATCTTGCAGCGACTCAACGAGTTTTTTAACCAGTTTGACAGTCTGAATATTCTTCTTGTCGCCTTTATGTATGCAACTGCTAATTTCACAATTAGTCGAATGATTTCGTAGAATGATTAGCAACTGCACCATACTTGTTGACAAAAGTTAGCCTGTCAGATCAGAGATTTCTTTACAGTTTTACCATTTTTCAAGATAACAATCGTCACATGGCCCGAGCCAAGTGAGTGGTACCTCTTCAGAAACATGTATCGGAATATGAACGTTCGATCGAATTTTGTACATCGTGAGTCGCGTACGTGACAGACAAAATGGCCGACAATGTGTTGACCAAGAGTTGATCGAATCGCTACGCATAGCATAATCGCCATAAGTAGAGTAGAAATAATCTCACCCCGAACTCGACACAGACTCGACTCGAAAATAAAACTCGTTTCGTCAGTCGCCATCGAAATGTTCCATCGAGATCGTTGGATCGCGTCCGGGTGTCGATGCACCGTCGACTGTTGAAACGGGGGTTCGCGAAAAACAAATAATCCCGCGCGTTGGTTAACGAGATCTGGATCTTGCCCGCGGTTTTCTTGCGTAACCGGATCTAGTTCTCATCTCGACGCTGTCCTCTCCTTCTTCTTCTTCTTCTTCTTCTTCTTCTTCTTCGTCGTAAGGATTCACTTTCTGGGGTAGGTCGCGTAACTCGTTCACCTCGCACCCGTTACAAATTACCCGGGCCATTTATCGTCCGCGTTCGACAGAGAGGGACCTTCCTTTTGCGTACACACCACCGTCTAAATAAATATTTATTATAAATTCGAAATTAGTCGTCTCGATCGTTGCCTGATTAACTTTTGCACCGCAAGTCTATCCGACAATGTTGATCGAAAACGTCGAGGGTATTTTTTTACTCCTCGACCTCGGGATTTGTCTTCTTCTTCTTCGTCTTCTTCTTCTTCTTCTTCTTCTTCTTCTTCTTCTTCTTCTTCTTCTTCTTCTTCTTCTTCTTCTTCTTCTTCTTCTTCTTCTTCTTCTTCTTCTTCTTCTTCTTCTTCTTCTTCTTTTTCCTTTTCTTTTTTTCGTTTTCGTTTCGAGCAAACGACCTTGAGCCGCGTTCGGACAGCGGGGATTTTCAGCTCGTCCATTTCGTGAAATATTTCAACGTCGGGCCGGATGATGTAGATAAAGTGCGAACGTCCGAAGATGGTACGCGCCCGCGGCTTGTTTTACTTTTTCTGCCTCCGCTCAACTTGGCGCGCAATAACACGGGGCCCGCCGTACAGGGGCCCCGGATAGAAATAAATACGCGGGGTTAGACAGAGCCATAGATCACCTGTATTCGGTACCATCGGTGTTCGCTGTGGTGCGGCACGTTCCTTTTCTTCTTCTTCTTCTTCTTCTTCTTCTTCGTCTTCTTCTTTTTTTCTGCCTCGTACCGTACTCGTCGATCGAGCCAGCCAGCACACGCTCGATCTTGCTCGTCACGCGAGATTCACTTTCAGAAACTTTCAGAGCGAGGGAAAGAAGAGCCCAGGACGACTCGATCCTCCGACTCGCGAATCTTGGCCATTGTTCTCCCACGACTTTCGAAATTCTCGGGACTGACGAGCCCGTAGGTTTCTCCATTGCTCTCTTCGAGCGATTAAACGAGTATCGACACGGATTAAAGTATAGCACCAGAGGGGCTCGCGATACGACTGTCGCCTTTGTAATAACTGGAACTACCGAAATGGACAAAAGTGAACGTTTGAATATTTTTGTTATGTATTCTGTAGATGTAAAACTGTATTTTTGGGAAACTCGACAGAGCTACCAAAATGATCGTTTGAATATTCTTGTTACATATTTTATTACATGTATATATATATAAAACAGTGTATTTTTGGGAACTCGACAGAACTACCAAAATGGTCAAAAAGATCGTTTGAATATTCCTGTTATATATTTTGTAGATATAAAACAGTGTATCGTTGGGAACTCGAAAGAAACTAAAGTAATTTATGCACTCGTGTTTCTGTCCAAACAGAAGTTAATACTAATTATCTTTTAAGTTAATTCAAACGATAGTCTGAAATCAGTCACATCGATCAGGGTTCGATTGTCATGTCACATTCATAAAATTAAAATTAGTTAAATACAACAAAATTAGTTATACGTATACAATAGTATAATAAAATCAATAGTATAATATAATTAAAATTAATAACGTATAATATTATATTGTATAATATAATACAATTAAAATTAGTAAAATACAATAAAATTAGTTATACTTGTACAATAAAATTAAAATTAATATAATATAATATTATATTATGCGATATAATAATTTATAGTATAATATAATATAATTAAAATTAGTTACACATTTACAATAGTGTAATAAAATTAATAGTATAATATAATATAATAAATTATAGTATAATATAATTAAAATTAGTTAAATACAACAAAATTAGTTATACGTATACAATAGTATAATAAAATCAATAGTATAATATAATTAAAATTAATAACGTATAATATTATATTGTATAATATAATACAATTAAAATTAGTAAAATACAATAAAATTAGTTATACTTGTACAATAAAATTAAAATTAATATAATATAATAAATACAGTAAAATTAAAATTAGTTAAATACAGCAAAATTAAAATTAGTTATACATATACAATAGTATAATAAAATTAAAATTAATATAATATAATAACTTATAGTATAATGCAATATAACTAAAATTAGTTGAATACAGTAAAATTAGTTATACATATACAATAAAATTAAAATTAGTCATACATATACACATACAACAAAATTAAAATTAGTCAAATACAGTACAATAACGAAATTTGCACGATTATTTATAACAAAAAAAGAAAAACGTACATAATAATATCTCTTACATGTCATTTTAAATATTCCGCCAGTAAAGGGTTGAGCTTCGCGTGAAAACACGACGCCAACTAATCAAAGTTCTTCAGACGTTGCGTTCCTGAAAAAGAAAGATACAACGGGGGACAGCCGAACGATTCGTTGGACGTTTTTATGAGGACGTGGATCGTACGCGCGCGTAATTTCCATGCGGATGGCGGCCTATCTCTAATTTACGTTGCAACTTCGGTTCCCCCCGATCGGGTGATCATAATTGCTGGTAACGGTAGTCGTTAGCGCTTGGTCGTGGCTGCGGCATTGCCTATCCGTCAGTAATCTAACGCCGTGAAGCGCGACGCCTCCGATAATTACAATGAAGCTGTAACCACCTGTACCAGGAAGCGAGAGGGTGAATCCACCTCCCATTAGGCCCGAGATAATTTTACATTTTACGCTTCGCCCCACCCTCTCGGTGTTTTCCGGCTGTGTCACCTGTTTGCCTTTTAGGAGAAAACGAACGAATCACCGAAACTTGGGACCGCGTTGAAATCTGAATCCGCGATCAACCCCCTCCTTGAGAGTATAGTCGTTGTGAAAAGATGAAATTTTTTTCGAAAAGAAAAAAACAAAATTTGCTTCTGCTGTTTATTGTAAAATTTGGATAAAAGACATTGTGTATATGTGTAATTTTAGAATATTTCAAAATGGCAACAAGGAAAATACGCACTTGAAAGTAAAGGGGATTGTTGACAAATTGAATTCATTTCTAATTTTGATCTTGCGATTATTTGATATTTTATGAATTGATGAAAATTTCACATTTCTTTTGGCTTTTTTTTTTTGTGGGATAATTTTCGAGAAATAAAAAAATCAAGTTCTGTATATAAAAAATTAAATAATTATTCAAAAAATGAAGAAATAAAATCACGTTCTGTAATACTGTAAATAAAATTAAAAATTTAAAAAAAAAAACACCGAAAGAATTTATCTTAACTCTGTTATAATTTAACTCGATCTTGTCTCGAGTGTGTTTACTATGTTCTCGTAGTCAACTCGAGTCATCTCCCAGAAATAATTAAGCACACCAGTGCACGTTCACAAAACGAAACCAAGCGTTACAACTACTTCACGTTCGATGTTGTAACTTAACGGATATAATTTTCGTTCGCAGCTCAAGTACAAAAGGCGGGTGTACAAGATGCTGCATCTGGACGAGAAACAACTGAAGGCGATGCACACGAGGACGAACCTGCGAAGGCTACTGGAGTACGTGGCAAACAGCCAGGTGGAGAAGATCGCGAAAATGTGCAGCAAGGGCCTCGATCCGAATTTCCACTGCCAGGAGACCGGAGGTAAAAAGAAAAAAAAAAAAAACAGCCGATTATAGCAATCGAGAATTGAGAATCTCTCCGAAGGAAGAATTGGCTCGAATTGTTTTTTTTTTTACATAAAAACTTCGTGGCATCGAATTTTTACACTGCGTTATACAAAATTTTTTATTAATTATATATATATATATTTTTGAGTTGAGTATTCCATTGTAAATTACATGACAAATTTCGATACACTGATCGAGGATTTCAAGCTACTAGAACAGATTATCATTGATAATGTAATAAATAGTAATAATAATAATATAGTAACACAGTATAGCAATAATAATAATAATAATAATATAATAACATAGTATAGCTATAATAATAATAATAATAATAATAATAATATAGTAATATAGTATAGTAATAATAATAATATAGTAATATAGTATAGTAATAATAATGTCTTTATTTATATTTGTTATAAGGTGAAACTGAAATTTTCAAGGTCATGTTCTTTACATATCTGGACGTATTTTTTTTTTTTTTTGACCAACTGCACGATACAATAAAAAAGAAATATATATATATATATATATAATTATATGAGAAAAAACATCAGTCAAAAAGTACTTTGAAAAGTCCTTGAAAAAAATATGAAAAACAATTCGATAATTTTTAAAAATTCAATTATCGGCCATTCACGTTAAATATTTTCTGCATCGTCACGCGTTCGAAAAGTGCATATATTTGAGAAATTACAATCTCACATTTGTTTAACAATTTAAACGAAATGGCGTCGGGGGAAATCCCCCCTCGAGTGACGGATCCGTTGCTTCGAAAATTCCATTTGCAGAAACTCCGTTGACCCTGGCCACGACCCTGAAGAAGCCGTCGAAGGTGATAATAGCGCTGGTGAACGGCGGCGCGTTGCTCGACTATCGGACGAAGGAGGGGCTGACGGCGATGCACCGCGCCGTCGAGCGGAACAGCTTGGAGGCGGTGAAGACGCTGCTCGAGCTCGGCGCCAGCCCCAACTACAAGGACACCAAGGGACTGACGCCCCTCTACTACAGCGTCATATACAAGACCGACCCGATGCTATGCGAGACGCTTCTCCACGACCACGCGACCATCGGCGCCCAGGATTTGCAAGGGTGGCAGGAAGTGCATCAGGTCTTTCTCTTTTCTTCTCTGCGTACGCGACAGTCGGCGACATTTTCAAACAAGAAAAAAAAAAAAGAAAGCACGTGGGGCACGTAGCAAAAGATTGAGAGAGCAGAGCTTTAGACATTTAGGCGTGTAGGAACACGTGGTGTGAGGGTTGAAGGACAGGAAACGTAGAGAAAAAGGGAAAAAAAAGAGTACGGTTTAATTATAATCGCGGTCCCTCCCCCGTCCCCCCCTCCCCTCCCCTCTCCCTTCGATAATCGATACTCGGTTGTGTTCGCAGGCCTGTCGCAACAACCTGGTCCAACACCTGGATCACTTGCTCTTTTACGGTGCGGACATGAACGCGCGTAACGCGTCCGGCAATACGCCGTTGCACGTTTGCGCAGTGAACAACACGGACTCCTCTTGCATACGCCAGTTGCTGTTCAGAGGCGCGCAGAAGGACAGCCTGAACTACGCGAACCAAACGCCGTACCAGGTCGCGGTGATCGCCGGGAACATGGAGCTGGCCGAGGTCATCAAGAACTACCAGCCGGAGGAAGTTGGTGAGTGCCCAGCCCGCCACCGACAGATAGGCGAGAGACACGCCGTGATTAGACATCTGGAGGGAGTTTTTGTTACTCTTTCGATCGATCGAGCAAGTATACATATACACGCTGCACCGGGTCGATTCATTCTCCGATCGTTCGACTAACGCTGCTTGTACGATGACAGCTGAGATCGTTGCTCGGTCAGTAGGCAAACCTCGCGGAGGACTCGACTTTTACGAACAACGACGACGAGAAATGTGCTCGCGCGAGACTTTTTGGTCGACAGTGAAAAACTTCTTAAATACAGCACGTCACGAATTTACAATAGCATTGGCATGTGCATGTACGTAGAACGCTTCTTTTCCATTCTGTTTTTTTTTTTTTTTTTTTCTTTTTCTTCGTTTCTTTTCCAAGAGAAACACGCTTCAACGCTTGCCCGTAACGTAGCGAAGAGTACCTAGCTGGCTAGCGAACTCCATAGACTAGTCTAACGATGTAAATATATAACACGCAAATATATATCACATACATATATACATATATATATGTATATGTATTTTCGTATGTATAATTGTGCGTATGTATCTGTGTCTGTGCTGTATGACAAATGTACATGAAATTGTAACAGTCTGATGGGATCTTTGGTGGTGATGGTCTTGTAAGACGTCGAGTATCTCTGTAACGATATAACGATGAAACGTAATACGAGCTGAAGTTTGAAACTGCTTTCTGAGTAACTATACTAACGATGCCGTGTCATTTTTGGTCTCGATCGTCGATCGACTCGGCCAGCTGCGTCGGATCCGATCCGAGCTTGCTTTCCAACATTCGTTTTTTCCTTTGGGGCGAGAAACGTCGGCCGCTTGCGCTGGCAAACCGATTGCGGACCATAACGAGCGACCCGAAAACCGTGCACGAACGATTCGTCGCTTTCTCTTCGAACCCGTCGGTACGATGTCACTGGATAGAAATTACACTTGTTTCGCTTGAATCTACTTAAAACTGAGAGGATGTGAAAATTTTGGAGCAAAAGATTCCGGCGCAAGTGGTTGGAACAAAGTCGAGAGCAGCGGCCAAGTCGTGAGAGCGAGTCGACTAGTAATGTTTGGTAGTTTCTTTTCGACGTATTTTGTGAATTTACGTACCCACATTACGTACGCCACGTGTTCGCGGGCCGCTGGAACCTCCTTGAAGCGGGAACGTAGGCTGATCGTTTGATCGATCGACGCTTCGGAGACGTGTCCGGCGCCTCGTCGACGCGGCAACCGCGAGATCACTGGTGCACATGTGCTATGTCTGTTTTGAACAAAAAAAAAAAAAAAAAAAAAGACGAAAGTACAGACGATGTGATTGTGTATCTCGGTGGCACCCTCGCCGCACTGTATCGTACGAAACGGATACAAGCAACCGCGACGAATGCGTGACTCTTGCGTGTGCTTTTTCTTCACCGCTTTCCTGTATACAGAGACTAACGGATGATAACGTCGTCGTTCCTTGCCCATTGCGCGTGACGTAACCGCGTGTTGTGTGTATGCGTGTGTGGCCCGGCAGCTTGTGAAAACGAAAAGGAAAACGAAAGAGAGAAAGAGAGAGAGCGCGCGCATTTGGAGAGGGAGAGACGCGGGAGAAAAAAGAAAAAAAAGAAAAGAAAGAAAGAAAGAAAGAAAGAGACGCCATTGGTCTCGCTCCAATGAGGAAGACGAATCACTACGTTGGGAGAGCGGCGTCTACTTGTAAGGCTAAGTAATCCTTTCTTTACTTAACCTTGCAACCCTCGATTTTCCAGTACCGTTTAAAGGGCCGCCACGCTACAACCCGAAACGACGCTCGGTGGCCTTCGGCGGCGCGTCGACGATGACCACGAGCTGCTCGGCCAGTAACTTGGGCACCCTGACCAGGATACCGTCCGCGGAACAGCAGCACGGCTCCGGTGGATGTATGACCCCCGGAGGAGGTGGCTCCGGCGGTGGTACCCTCACCAGAACGATCTCGGTGGAGCAGTACTCGGCGACCGGTGTCAACGCGGTCACGCGAGTACCGTCCGCCGAGCAATACGCGTCCGGCAACCTCACCAGAGTACCGTCCACCGAGCAACAGTATCCATCCACTGGCACCACCAGCCGAGTACCGTCCGCGGAACAATACGCCGGCGCTATAGCTACCGCCACCGTCGCCGTCGCCGCCGCCACCGCCGCCGCCACCACCACAGTGAGCACCAGGGTGTCGCACACAGTTGGGGAACAATACTCGTCCGCGACTGGAGCTGGTACGCCGGCCAGAGTACCGTCCACCGAGCAATATCCGACCGGCACCCTCGTCAGAGTACCGTCCGCCGAGCAGTACGCGAACAATATCGCGAGGACCGGCGCCGATCATCATCATCATCATCATCATCATCATCATCATCATCACGCCGCCACCCTCGCCCGAGTACCGTCCCACGAACCAACCGCACGAAACAACACCGAGCTACAGAGAATACCGTCCGAGCAGCAGCAGAACGGCCTACCTCGGATTACCTCGGACTACCAGAGCCCCAATTCGCTGAGGGATCCTAACGCGAGGTAAGCATAAACTGTCTTTGCGAGACTCTAACTTTACGCGATCGCGATCTTCGTTTTCTTCCTCTTTTCTTTTCTTTTTTTCTTTTTTTTGTTTCTCCCTACTCTGTCTGTCGAGATCAATCGGATCGATCAAGGTTCCCGTTTCGTTATCTCCGTGGAGAAACCTGGATTTCTAATCTCTCTGTGATCTCTCGTATTCGATATCGTAATTCGTATCCAACAGGCCTTCATTCTCTCTTCGCGTTCCTCGATAATCAATTCGATCGACTGATAGAGTATCGCCTCGCGCGCGCGCGCTCTCGCGCTGAAGCAAAGACAATTTACGCTAATCTCGTGAGATTTAGTATGGAACTTTAGGGTCGAACGTTGAGCCGCGTTCGGCCGCTACATACGAGTATATACGCTCCATTTCAAGATTACCGACCGCCGCGGAGAACTATCAGAACGTAAGAATGGAGGGTCTGACGAGGCTGCAAGAGCACCGGCTGGAGCTGCAACACCGTCTCGACATGCACCGAACGATGGAGATGCCGCCGTCGCCGTCGCCGAGCAGCAGGAGCCTAGCTCCTTTCAGCTCGGCTAGCTCGAGCCTCTCCGAAGGCAGCAATCAACCGTCCGGCGAAGATTCCGCCAGCATCGTCACAGGTATATTCATGCACACAGTAGGTTTATTTACCATCGCCGCTTCTCGCGGCACTTGGCCACTTGTTTGTCGCGATTCAAGAGAGAGGGAGAGAGAGAAAGAGAGTGTGTGTGTGTATGTTTGCGTGTGTGACAGAAAGAAAGAAAGAAAGAAAGTGAGAGAGAGAGAGAGAGAGATCTAGCCACGATGTGACACGAAGGGAAAAAGAGAAAAAGAGAAAAAGAGGGAGAGAGTGAGAGAAACAGCTGGGTGTATTTGTGTATTTTGACGCGACTCGAACGTCGAACCATCACCATCAGAAAATGGTATACGCGACGTTTTGGACAGGCTGATCTCTCGAGACGACGACGGAGAGGCACAACGAGCCTCCGTGACTCGATTGTTAACATCAGCAGCAACTCTCTCTGCGTACATGCACTTGTGCTCGTTCATGGCGATTTTGAGACAGCGTTCAGCGCCAGCGACTGTTGTTCCACCGTTGTTGACGAATCTACGCGTTGCATGACGCGCGTTCGGCCGATCGACGAAGATCAATCCGCGAACCCTTTGTTCCCCCGTGGGTTTTGTTTTTCTAGACAAGAGTCTCGGCGATACAGCCTCCGACGTGATTAGCGACAGTTCCGGGGTCGGGACCTCGCAGTCGGACACTACCAATTCACTCTCGATACCGGGCACCACGGTCGTCTGCGTCGAGAGCTACAACAGCGGGATTCTAGGCCACCTGAACATCAATCAAGGAGATATCTTGGAAGGTATTTGTCACTCCACCTTCTCGCGGCCTAAGCTACGAATTTATATCGTTTGTAGAGGCTGGCCGAATTTTTCCACCGGTTGGAGTTTAACTTACGACAGAGGACAGTTTCCTGTTACGATAACGTTGAATTTCGATAATCCGCTCCAAGTGTCCGTCCGATATTTTAATTGCTTTGTCGATCTGAAAGAACCTTCTTTATCTTATCGGCCCTCTCGCGAGGAAGCTTTTCACCGTGAAGAATTGAACAGACTTTCGTCATGCGGAAGAATGTCTATTTTGTTGATCATTTGGAATCCATGTCTGGAATGGATAAAGACCACCCTGTGAGGAATAAGCTCGTTGAAATTAGAGAGTCAAATGTATTAACACTAGACCGATTCATAATTTTTGTTGGATACTTTACAGGCGTTTTTCGTAAAATATACACTTCATTATGATATAAAGTATAATATCAAATATAGTGTAAAACTTTTTACTTTTTCATTTTAACATCTCTGATGGGTTCATTTTTGTTCGACATTTACACAGATGTAAAACAGAGATTTAGATGATTTTCCCGTATAAAATGTATAAACAAAAGTTTGTATACTTCTTCGCACTGCAAAGTCTTTATCTTTTTTTTTTCCTTTTTACTTTGACATTCGCCGGCAGTTAACTGTTAAGTAAGAGTTGCGTCTCTACTTCCCTCAGTCACCGGGGCGACCGACTGCGGCCTCCTCGAGGGAGTGCTTCGAGGACAGGGTACCGGCCTGTTTCCGGCGCACTGCGTGCAAGAGGTCAGACTTCGTCACACGAACATCCCGCTGGGTCCTCAGCCTGCCAGGGACGGTCGGAACAGAGTGCTGGGCCGTAGAGAATCGCAGCATAAGTATTTCGCTACTGCTCCCAGACTGAAGAAACCGTGAGTCACATTACCTTACATACGTATACGTCACTTTACATTATATACGTGAAACAGCATGAAACAGTTGGACGGACTTTTAGAAACTAAGAGGCGATTATCTTGTACCTGCCCGAGACGACAAGCTAGTTTAATCCACTGAATGAACCGTTGTTCAATTCTCCAGAGTTACGTCGGAACCTCGCACCGTGGTACTGCATCGCTCGAGAAAAGGTTTCGGATTCGTGCTGCGTGGCGCCAAGGCAACCTCGCCACTGATGGAGCTGACGCCGTCGGCTAGGTATCCCGCGTTGCAGTACCTGGACGACGTCGATCAAGGAGGCGTGGCCGACCTAGCTGGCCTCCGAAAAGGAGATTACCTTATCCAAGTGAGTGATCGTCCTAGAAGAAAAAAGTCAAATTTGATCTATACATTCTTAAATATAACGTCCCAGAAAAAGAAACTTAAGTCAGACTTGGCTGATTCTTTATATTCTTAAATAGGATCTTAAATATATTTATAATCTTCCATGTTCTTAAATATATTTATAATCTTCCATGTTCTTAAATATATTTACAATCTTCCATGTTCTTAAATATATTTATAATCTTCTACCTTCTTAAATATATTTATAATCTTCCATGTTCTTAAATATATTTATAATCTTCCATGTTCTTAAATATATTTACAATCTTCCATGTTCTTAAATATATTTATAATCTTCCACGTTCTTAAATATATTTATAATCTTCCATGTTCTTAAATATATTTATAATCTTCTACGTTCTTAAATATATTTACAATCTTCCATGTTCTTAAATATATTTATAATCTTCCACGTTCTTAAATATATTTATAATCTTCCATGTTCTTAAATATATTTATAATCTTCCATGTTCTTAAATATATTTACAATCTTCCATGTTCTTAAATATATTTATAATCTTCTACGTTCTTAAATACAATTTGTAGCTTGCGTTCTTGAATGTAATTTCCTCGTCGATTTCTTTTCTCTCTGTAGATCAACGGTGAGGATGTGACAACAGCGTCGCACGAGCACGTGGTCGACTTGATCCGAAAGTCCGGGGAGCTGGTGAGAATGACGGTAGTGTCCCCGGTGATCAGCCTTCCGAATTCGCAATCGGCAGCACTTCTGCCAACTAGTCAACCCATTCAGAGGCAGTATGCGACACTACCGCGCAAGGGCAACAACAACGTGGTGATCGGCGGCACCCTTGGCAGATCACCGGCACCGATGCCACCGCGGAGAGATCCGAAGACCACTCTGAGCGTTGGCCGGGCGCGTGCAAGATCGATGGTCGCGGGATTAGGTAAAGTTTCGTCGAATATGCGAGAGATGGACGTATCCTCGAGAAGGGTGAAAAGACGCAGTTAGCTTGAATAGAACTTGCTCTTGATAGAACTGTTTCGCTGAAACTCAACGCTAGAACTATCAAAGGAGACGAAATTTCCATCAGAGACATTCAAAATTCAAAATGACAGAGAAACTTTAAGAAAAATTATTCAAATCTCTGAAATACGCTGAGATATCTGACAAAAATAAGTCATTTTGACTTTGGTAGTTCTACCACAATTGGTAGTTCTAGATGATCAAAGCACAGAAAGATAGAGAAACATTTCATATTTGACGAAAAGTCATTTAAATCTTTAAAGCACGCTACCTGGTCTATAAGATATCTAACAAAATTGGTCATTTTGACCACAATTGGTAGTTGTAGATGATCAAAGCACAGAAAAATAGAAAAACATTTCACATTTGACGAAAAGTCATTTAAATCTTTAAAGCACGCTACCTTGTCTATAAGATATCTAACAAAATTGGTCATTTTGACCAGAATTGGTAGTTGTAGATGATCAAAGCACAGAAAGATAGAGAAACATTTCACATTTGACGAAAAGTCATTTAAATCTTTAAAGCACGCTACCTTGTCTATAAGATATTTAACAAAATTGGTGATTTTGACTACAATTGGTAATTCTAAATGATCAAAGCACAGAAATTGGTCATTTTGACCACTTTGGTAGTTCTAGTCTTCCAGTGATCTTTTTCTATCAGTGGTCAATGTAATCTGAATTTGTTTGTGAAGATCAGACGCGAAGTTCGAAGCATTTCGGTTTTGGTCTTCAGCTTCTGATTGCCGAATGTCACACGTTCTGAAAATTGACTGCAGAAGGCGGTGGCGAGAGGGACGATCGGGACGAGATAACGTCGACGGGAGCGAAGTCGAGCAGCGCGGAATCGATCCATCTTCCTCAGCAGCCGTCGACCGGGCCCAACACCGGGCAGAACACGCCGGTTCAGCCGCGAACGGCCAGTATCCGATCGAGACCTACCTCCAGCAGGATCACCGCCGCTGAGCTGGAGGTACAGTATCGCGGGGCGTGTCGCCTCGTTGCTCGAGAAATCACGACGCGCTTCTTGTTTCTCCTCGAATGGCAATTGCACGAACCAACCGAGGCTTCAGCTTCGTCCTTCCTTTCTTCCAGGAACTGTTTCAGCGGCAGCAAGGTAGCACCAGTGGTCAGTACAGCTCGTCCATGATGAGCTCTCACTTTCAGACTGGTCAAGCTACCAAGTCGCATCCCTCCTCGCCTGCTAAGACCGGCAGGGTATACGCGAGCGTAGCGGAAATGAAACGCAAAGGCAAAGTAAGGATACACAATCACCCTGGAAAAATTGATTGTACACTCTCTTTTTTTGATCTGCCTCCAGTAGTGGATCCGTTTCTTTTTATTTTTTTTTTTTTTTTTATCTTCGCGCGGCCTCTTCCCGTTCGATCTCGATGGTGATCAGAGTCTTTGGTGTTTAACAGCCGTAGAAACTTGAGCAAACCACCAACCTGTCTCTTCTAAGGATTTTGATCTCGCGAAAACAGACGATCAAATTCTTCTGGTGATACGTAACATCTGCACGTCCTGGAGACAATTGGTAAAAAGAAATTGTTAAAAGTGATATGCAATCTTGGAAAAGACGTCGAACGACCCGACCGTACAGTTTTCTGGCCAGAGAAATCCCTAGAAGCGGCAAAACTCTCTTTAAAACGCGACTCTGTCCCGAAACTTGGGCAAATTGTTTGTCGTTGTGGTAGACCCGTGTTGTCGTTGGTAGAGTATTTCTGGCCAAGTTTAACTTAGTCGCTACCCTCCCCACCTTTCGTTCGATCGACTCTGTACGAATACATCCGGTTTTCTCGGCTCAGAAAGTACTCCGGAAGAATTTTTCAGAGTGGCTAATGCTCCTCGACGCATGCTACCTCGAGGTGGTGATGGTGGCTGTTTTTACGCATGTGTGTTATAGTTTTCTCGCAAGCCAGCACGAGTGTACAGCAAGGGGCGCTCCTGGTACGAGAGAGACAACGAGGACGACTTATATTACTGATCGAAAATACTTTGTTTCTAGCGCGTCCGTGACTTGCATGATTCCAGGTGACTAAGCCATTTGCTAATGAAAATCCGATGCTCGAAAGGGTATCGGATATCACTTTTCAGCTTTATGAACACGCCTCGCAGATAACTAACGAACGTGTATATCCATGAAACGAACATTTTAATTACTTTGCTTACACGTTGTTTTTTGCATGACCGTGCAAGCTTCCCACCTCGCCCCTTCCCTTGTCTCGTCCGTGCAAAGTCGGGCCAAATACACTCCGACTCTGGTGTTGTCAATCACCTTGAAAAAAAAAAAAAAAAAGAAAAGAAATTCTCACGTGTCACTAAGACTTTAACTTGAGACAGACTTGTAAACGTACGTACGTAGATGCAGATCGAAAACGGTGCATTGAACAAAATAATGCTTTTTATCTCCGGTGCTTCTCCGAGCTCGCATTGCGTTGCAATGTGACGATAGTAGACCGAGCTATGTACATACACGCGACCAGCTATATATGTTGTTTTCTGTGAACGCTGCTCATTCAAAGAAAAAAGAGAAAAGAAAACAAAAAGAAAAAGAAAACTCGCCGGATTCGTCGATCCCAATAGAGCTCTGCCGGTTTGTTCACAGTTGAACTCGAGAGTGCGATTCTTCGGTGGATTGGGCGGTGGTTCCGATCTTCACCGTGACTTTCACAGTACGCCGGACCTGAACGTGCAGGTGCAGTCGTCCATTCTGGCGCCAAAGGGGCACAGAAGCCAGGAGGACGTGAACGCGTTGAACGGGCGAAACGGGCTTCCGCCACCGAATCATCCGCCGCCACCGCCTCCGGTCGGTCAGGTCGTGAAGGTGAACGTGGGCGCCAACGTGCCGGACGTGGTCACGCCAGCTTCTGTGTACGATAACATGGCTCACATACAGCAAGTGAAAGGTATACTGGCTTGTTTGTGATGGATAAAGTAAATCGGTAGGAGAAGGTGGAGGATGTGCATGTATTTCACACGCGTCTGTCTATTTTTTTCTAGAGCTGGCAGCGGCAACGGCAGACGGAGGTTACGGCGTGATGTCGAGCTTCCGGCCGTCGAACAGCGCGAAGCTGTACGCCTCGCCGGAGGACATGAAGACGGTGGGGTATCGATCACGCAGCCTGCCAGCGCACACGACCCGCTGTCACGTGAGGAAGTCGCACAGCCTGCGCACCACCAACAACACCACGTTCAAGCCGTTGAACAACCAGCAGACCGTGAACAACACCGTCAGCAACAACAACCAAGTGAACAACAATCAGTCGGCCAACAACCAGTACGCGCAACCACTGAAGACCAACAGGAGCCACAGCACCGCCGGCATCAGGGAGAGGAAGAAGAAGACCATCATCAGCACCAGCTCCTCCATCACGAATCTCTCCTCGGTGACGAACAACAACGCCGGGAACAACGCGGGGACAAACACCGCCGCGCCGCCGATCCCCGAACCGGATTACAGCCTGTCCGAGTCGGAGAACGACGAGGGAGAAGAGGAGACGGACGACGACGGCGAGTCGGAGATCGCGAAGGAACTGGAGAAAGCAGCGGCGAGGGAGAAACTGGAGTCGACGCGCGAAACGTCCGGCAACTCGAACACGTCCGGCTCGAGCTCGTCCGGCAGCAGTTCGCTGCCGCACTCGTTCAGCGTCGAGGAGATCCAGAAGGTGAGGACGCAGCTGAAGTCGTCCAAGAGCCACCCGAACGACTTTCTGCTGCAACAGACGCAGCAGTCGCTCGTCGAGGACGGCGACAACAGCTCGAGCGGCGTGAGCTCCGACCAGGACGTGCCGGTCGGGCCGCCCACCGGTTTCGACGACACGGCCGCGAGGAACCTCGCCAACGAGGCCGCGCAACACCCGGCCACCATGCTCTCGGTTACCAGCGTGGAGAAGGAGGCGAACCCGAAGAGGACGAGCTACGGCGGCAGCGGTTTGTTGACGCGGCACGCGGTCAGCCTAGCGCAGTTACCACCGCCGATCGAGGCCGACGCCGAGGAGCAAAGCAACGACCTGTTCGTCCCACCGCCGCCAGAGTTCAACGCCGGCCCCTCCGGCCCCGCCAACCCGGACGAATTGGTGTTCGCCCCTCCGCCCCAGTTCTGCGACAACAAGCAACAACCGCAGCAGCAGCAGCAGCAGCAGCAACAGCAACAGCAACAGAACCGCGTGAAGATCATCGGGGCGATACCGAAGGTCACCAACAATCAAGTAAAGGCCTCCGGCGGACGGTTGCACAACCAGTGAGGGAGAATCGCTGCGAACGATCGCCGATGAACGGGGACGAGTTCGAGTCGCCGCGGATCGCGCCGATCCCGGCTTACCAGAGTCAATTTATTATCTCTCCGTTATTCAACACTTTCACCAACCCTCCTCCCCCGAGATATGATTGTCTACACGCGTACACACACACACACACACACACACAGCGTGGCGCGTTGAACACCCTGTTTCGTCACTCGGATCGAACGCAGAAGACTCGCTCGGTCGAAACGCACGACGTTGCGATTCTTTGCAATAAAGGATGATATTGTCGAGAGATGACTCGAGAGGCGTTCAGACCGCGTTAACTCTGTCAAAAGCGTCTGTGGTAAACGAACAAGGTACTCCAGTGAATTTTTACTAGTAAACCAGTAGAGTACGAGTCTCGTACCGACCGCCAGACACGGTTAGGTTTCAAAATGAAAGGGCGTACGTGCGATGCGACTCCACTTGCCAAGTCGTTCGTGAGCGTCGAAATTCCATAGCCGTCTCGCGGAATGGCCTAAAGAGATGAGCGAGAAAAGGAAAAAGAAAAAAAAAAAAAGATCTATAAACTGTACTGTAGCTCGTAATTAGAAAGATGAGAGAAGGAGAAAACGAACGAGAGAGAGAGAGAGAGAGAGAGAGAGAGAGAAAGAAGAATGAGAGTGAGATAGAGAAAAATAAAGTGGAAGAATAATTCTATGCGATGCACGCTCTCCGTGTGTGCGTCCGTATGCGTGCGTGCGTGTGTGAGAAACGTAGAGTACGAACGTGTAGCGTATATCGGTTTGTTTTTCATATTTCTATCGAAAGACGTACGACGCGTGTTTAATACTTTTACATGTAACGACAACCCTTATCCATAAAACGCCGTCAAACTTCTCTCATTCCACCCGCGGAAACCAAGCAGAACGAAATGAAAGGGAGGCATTCTCTCGAGGTGCGAACGCGAAACGAAATGTAAGATCCCAGTTGAGATACGAAACCGGCGCTGCTGACCGTTTGATAGACCTGTTTAGTGAATTCACGACGTGGAAGAAAAGAAAGAAAGAGGGAAGAATCGAAGGTGCCGGATCAATGGACGATTAGCTGGCGAAGCGTGCGTGAGATTGAGTTCGATTTCGTTTCACTCGCGTGTTTAGACACTGCTCAAGAGCCTAATTACAAAGTTCTACTCGCAAAAAGTCATTAGAGATTGTTTCTAGTTTGTAATAACGAGTAATAGCATTACGACGAGTATGAATTTATCTCTAAGCTCTCGTAACCGCGTTAATAGAGGCGCACTGTACTACGTTAACGCACCAACATTATTCAGCTTGTAAGATAGATCGTATTCCTTCCATTTGAATCAGGCTCTCTGAGAGCCGCGAGGTGTTGCAGCCACCCCGCCACTTCCGCGACCTCGATCACCAGAAACGGAGTATTTATTCGCCCCCCAAAAAAAAAAGAAAAAAAAAAGGCACCGCACCGGTGTGCATTTTTGCGCCCCTTGCGTCGGAGGAGAAAATCAAAAACGTTGGCCCCTCTCCGCGTACATGTGTTGATTTGTCCTTTGTACATAGTATACGACCGATCGGCAAAAACGAGGAAACTAATAATGGAAGAAAAGATCTCGCGACTCTCGGCGATACTGCTACATACTTGTATATATATACCGGACAACATTGCTACGTATTGAATATCTATAACGATGGAACGATTATTATCATCACTTTTACGATCACACCGCGATAGATTTAAGCGATTTATCCATGAGAGCAACGTCCTTCCTAATTATTGTTTCTATGCCTTTTCAAGTTAAATCATATTCATATACAAAACAGTGAACTATGATGTTAAGTCAGCGGCATGCTTGTTCGAAGCATGAAACGAAACAGTTTTTTGAGTCGAAGGAAATCATATTAAAGATAAGTATTAAATGTTCCTTAAATATTTTATTGTTTGTTTTCGATCGGTAAAAGAGAAGGAGAGAGAGAGAGAGAGAGAGAAAGATCGCTGATGCGTGTATATCGTTTCAAAAACTTGATCGACTGGTTAATTCGGGTCAGTAAAGCAACATTGTACGCGTTACAACGGCTCGTGTAATAATAAACGGTTTCAAGAATAGAGTTTTATCTTTGTCTGCGATCTTGAACAAATGGCATTTTCCTCTTACGTTTACAAGCAAACGCATAAAGATTGAAAGATGTCGAGTTTACCGAGTAAAAAACGCGCAGTTTCTCCAGTAAAAATATGATTTTTACACGTTGGATACGTTCTCCTTTCACATGATTTTTGCCTTAAAGGCAAATTATTCGCTCGATGGTATATGTTTCCATCGAAGGTTACTTACACGAGATTATCCAAAATTCCAGGGTCATTGGAAAGCCGCTCGAGATTTCAAATATCATTGCAACGTTTCTGCATCTTATCGTCTCGAAATCGGAGGTCCAACTGTAAGATCGTTTCGGAATAAAATTGTTAGATATTGGTCTTAAAGTTACTTTAAAAAAGAAAATACTGAATTTACAGCAAAGAATAAAAAATAGTTCAGAAATGATAAAGAAACTTTCGTGACGGCCCAGCGGTTGTAACATTTCTGCCAAGACTAATTACGATAGCGTGTAATGTGTCAAAATTTATGGAGAAAGAGTCATCACCATTGCATCTGTTACTGGGCAAATAATCCTCGTGAGCTCCCCCGTAATGTTGTACTTTTCAATCCATTCTCCCTGCTTTGTCTGAACAATATGATTCCTACACAATTCGAAAGTGATTCATTCTTGTACGAGACTGCTCGAAAGATAGACCCACCTGATTATCCGTGTCATTAGAATTTGTCACTAAACAAACCTCGCTTTACGAGGTGGTAGAATGTTTTGCAGCTTATTCCAACAAAGAGATGACGCGTAATTATGTCTTCCCAAGTGAAGGCGGTACGTGATCGTTATCAACGGTGACAACCTTAAAGAAAAACATTGAAGGAAATTAAGTAAATTCGTAAGCACTTGGATAGCTGAACAAACGTTTGTCATCCAGACACAACGAATATATCGCGACAGATTCGATCCATTTGTTGAACTAAAATCTGAAAGTTTGAGCTTTCGATATAATCGCCATAATCGGGGTACGTGATATTTCCGTGGATCTTGCCGATGAAAATACTAATGGCATACGTACCTAATAAATGTTTGCGTCATTGTCAGACTGAATGCGAAAGAACAGAAACTCGAATTGAATTTTAAATGAGCTTTCCTTTCGATCTTTATCGCATACACCTGTTTTAGTCACATTTCTCTTTAATCTTAATTGTCATTCTGCGAATACTGTTAGTACCTTTTGTACAACAATTATTGTATGAGTTGCAAAGTACGTGCAATTTTTCGATGATAAATAATAATCGATCATGTTCAAATAATGATAGCATACTTCACTGAATACCTCACACTCATCTGTTTAACCGTTGCTTTGACCATTCTGTTGCCAAAACGATTTAATCGATGAAGCCACTGAACGTTTGAAAAAGAAAAGGGACGAGAAATGATTTATAAAATGCAGCGCTACCTATCACGATCCATGGCAACAATCGCATACACAATTTGAAATTGATCGAAACCTATCGAAACGTAAACAACATGGCGAATAAAAGAAATACAACTTTACATGTAAAATATCTCTCGTTTAATAAATTAATATTTTAACTATGCGCCGTTATAGCATTTTTGTACATTCTTAGGCAATCAGCTTTCTCTATGTTAAACAGTTTAATCTCAAAAAATGTCGACTGAAAAGGTTGGTTATGCAATATCTTTGCTTATTATTTAAGATTTAAGTTATGAAAAGAACGTTTATAAATATTTATACGTTTTGACTCGGAAGATGCTTATCTGCTCGAAATATATATAAGAAAAAATCAGTATTCATTTTATTTGTACATATCTGTCAGCATATAGTATATGTACATTTATTCAATTATTTTGATGTAGGTTCTTTATCAATTGTATCAACCCCATGGTACTGGTACCGTTTTCATATCCTGGCGTCCTGGTAATAGCACTCATTTAGCAACTACTGGTTATGATTCTTCAGTTGCTATTTTTGATAGACAAGGCGATTTGCAAGAACGTATCCAAATTGCTGGTCTATGCACTGGTTTTGGATGGGATTCTGATGGAGATCTATTGGCTATCATATCGCAGAATTCCTCTGCCATCACATTATGGGATGCAACAACTGGAAAAAAGACACAAATAGATGCTGGCGTAAGAGATGGATTAACATGCATGATATGGGCGAAAAGAACTTGTCTGTTAGCAGTAGGAACACAGAAAGGGAATCTAGTGCTTTATGATCATTTAAATGCCAAGTATGGTATCAGTCTTTTTGATGCAAAATATTTCTAAATATTATTACATTGTTATAATCACGTATTGAATTATGAATTACTCTGTAGACGAATACCGATTTTGGGGAAACACAGAAAGAAGATAACTTGTGGTGCTTGGTCTTATGAAGGACTCCTTGCATTAGCCAGTGAAGACAAGGTTTTAACTATCAGCACAAGTGATGGGGATACAAAACGTGAAATACCTCTTCAAGGTGATGCATCTGACATTCAGTTTAATGAGATGAAAATGGATCACAGAGTTGGGGGTGAAAATACAGTATGATTCTTTCATAAAGCAGCGATATATAAAATATTGTGTCTGTAAAGTATTAATTTTCTTATTGTTTGCTAGGTATCTCTTATTATTAGTAAAACTACTTTATTTCTATACAATATTTTGGATCCAGAAAATCCTATTGAATTAGCTTTTCAAAAACGTTATGGTTCTATTGTTACTTATAAATGGTAAGAAGATCTAGATTGTTAGAAATTGATTTAAACTCAATTATTTTTGCTCTTATTATATATCCTGTTTTAGGTATGGGGATGGCTATATTTTAGTCGGTTTCCAAACTGGATATTTCACTGCAATATCCACGCATATTAAAGAGGTTGGTCAAGAACTATTTCAAGTTAAGAATCATAAAGATTCCTTGACTGACTTGGCTATAAGTCAAATAATAGGGAAAATTGCTACATGTGGAGATAATACCATAAAAATACATAATCTGCAAAATTTAGAAGAAACTGAAAAATTAATTTCAGTGAGTGGTGAAACTGGAATTAGTACAGTAGAATGGTCAATGGATGGTACAATGATAGCAACTGTGACTCACAGTGGCAATGTTTTAGTCTATTTAATACAAATCCCTAAATTATCCAGCGTCTGTGGAAATAGAATTGCACTACTTACCAGTTTAACGGAAGTTACAGTCCATCTCTATACGTTAGATAAGGTAAAACTCGATGCATAATACAGAATATTAACCATGTAAAACTGCATGTAAATATTTAAAATTAATTTTTAGGAAAAATCAGAACCAATAATAATTAACAGTATAATAGAACCGTCGGTATTAACAATAGGTCCCATGCATGCAGCAGTAGGATTAAACAACAGAGCATTGTTCTGGGATATAACTGAAAGCCATTATAATACTACAGTGCACTTCGAAAGAGATTATTTAGCAACAATAGATAGTATAAGATTGAATGAAGCCTATGCATCTGTTTTATTCGATGGCAAATTACAGTTGCATTCGGTAACAAGTATATCAAAACATATATAAATTGATATTACAACGTATTAATGAATCGATTGTGTATTAACATATCGTCCTTGCAGATTAAAATGGATCAAACACTAACAAAAGAAGGGAAAGACACGAAAATGTTTCCAGACTTAAATGCTTCAGACTTTAAAGTAACGTGCCATGCTCTTAGTAACGACTTTTTAATCTATGGCAGTGATGTAAGTTATTTATATAAATGTATGGAATTCTAAGTGAATATTGAAATAATTAACTTACATTTGTGATATATTTAGATGGGCCACATAATTTATTTTTGTTTAGAAGTCTTTACTCAATGCACTGAACATGTACATGATAATGGCATAAAGGAAATCTATTTAGATACAAATGGAACACAATTGTGTTTTATAGATAATAAGTTTGACGCCTATATGTATAATCCTGTCCAAGAAACTGTTTTACAAATTCCTGATTGTCTAGATTACATTCAAGGTGTAATTTGGGATCAAAATATTATGGAACGTAATATATTTGCTATTTACAATAAAACTGTCATTACTACATATATGTTTGTGAAATACTTTATTGAAGGTAAACTAAAACTTAAAAATTATACAATATATGTTAAACAAATATATTCTACACATATATTTGAAACATGCTAGGTACAAAAATTATAAAGATAAATACAACAAAACTGCCATCTGAAACATTACCACTACTGATGTATTCTGGAGAATTGACATTAAGTTCAACAAGTAACAAATTAATGCAAATTACATTGTCTTCTCATGAAGATATAGGAAATATAGTAGAATATACAAAAATGAAAGAAATATTAGAAAATCAGATTCTTTGCAGAAGGTAAATATCTCATTTCCTTTTTTTATTTATTAACAATAAAATATTTACTTAATATTTTAGATATCAACAAGCATGGGACACATGTGAAAGAATCAACGAAAAAGAGTCATGGTTAAAATTAGGAGAAAGTGCAATTGCAAATTTGAATATTAATTTTGGTATTTATCATTAGTAATAATGAATTTATCATTATTATTATTATTATTATTATTATTATTATTATTGTTGTTATTATTATTACTACATAAAATATACACAAAATATATAAATTATAAGAATGTATTATTTTCAAATAATCATTTTCCATTATAGCAATTCGAATTTATCGCTACCTGGAAGATGCTGCAATGGTTTGGGCATTACAAAATATGGAAAATATTGATGAATTGCCATTGTTATGTGGACATGCTTGTATTTTACTTGGTAATTATAATGAGGCAGAACAATTTTTTTTACAATCATCAGAACCAGTACAAGCTTTGTATTTAAGAAGGGACTTAATGCAATGGGAACAAGCATTGAATTTAGCACAGAAGTTGAAAGCTGATGAAATTCCTTATATTGCTAGAGAATATGCTCAACAGTTAGAGTTTACGTAAGAATATAATGTTAAATGTATAAATTATTTATATACTAGTATTTAAATTTAAATTTTGAATTGTTTTCCTAGAGGTAATTATCCAAAAGCGTTAACAAATTACGAACGTGGATTAATAGATTCAAATAATATGTCTAATACAACTGCACATAATCCGCATCATCGAAATTTATGTCTTGCTGGAATTGCGAGAATGTCTATCAGATGTGGAGATAGTCGAAAAGGAGTAAGCATAGCTATGGATAATGAAAGTTCAAGACAGTTACGAAAAGAATGTGCAGAAATACTAGAATCAATGAAAGTATGTATTATAAATATATACATGCATTTTATAAATATTTCAATTTGATCACTGTTACAGCAATTTAATGAAGCTGCATTGTTATATGAAAAAGCTGAATATTTTGATAAAGCAGCTTCTGCATACATAAAATTAAAAAATTGGCAAAAAGTGGGGCAACTTTTACCACAAATTTCATCTGCCAAAATTAATATACAATATGCCAAAGCCAAAGAAGCTGAAGGCAAATATGAAGAAGCAGCTAAAGCATATGAGACTGCAAAAGATTATGAGAATATAATTAGAATTAATTTGGAATATTTAAATAATCCTGGTAAAGTAATTAATATTAAAACATCTTGTATCTAGTATTAAATTTGCATCTAAAATATATATCTATGACTACTAATTCTAGCTCGAAGTGTTGAAGTAGTACAACAAACTAAAAGTATAGAAGGAGCTAAACTAGTCGCAAAATACTTTCAAAAAATGAATGACTATAATTCAGCAATTAAATTTCTGATTTTATCAAATTGTCACGAAGAAGCGTTCCAGTTGGCTAATCAACACGGAAAAATGGAGTTGTATGGTGAAATCCTAATAAATACGATTGACGATAGCAATGCACGAAGGGAAGATTTCAAAAGTCTTGCAATGCATTTCGAATCTCAGAAAAATAATTTTTTAGCTGGAAAATATTACTTTCATGCTAAGGAATATCAAAAAGCATTGCGGCATTTGTTAAAAGCTGCTCAATTAGTAACAGATGAAAATGAAGTCCTGTCATTAGCTATTGATGCAGTTGCTTCTTCAAAAGATGACAAATTAGCAAATCAATTAATTGATTTTTTATTAGGTGGAGATGGATTACCTAAGGTAATAATATTTAGTTTAATAAAGATATATCGACTTAATGCTCAATTATTCACATTCATTACAGGATCCTAAATATCTATTTAGATTATACATGGCTAGAAAACAATATAAAGAAGCTGCAAAAACAGCAATTATAATTGCAAATGAAGAACAAATTAATGGTATTTTTTGTTTTTATATAACTAATATTTATTTAATGAATATTAAAGTATTTATATAACTAATATTAAAGAAATTCTGTACCGGTTTGTTTTATAGGAAATTATAGAAGCGCTCATGATGTTTTATTTGGCATGTATCAAGAACTGAAAAAGAATAAAATCAATATACCTTCAGAGATGCAAGATAATTTAAGACTTTTGCATTCATATATTCTTGTCAGACTTCATGTAAAAAAAAATGATCATCTACGTGGTGCTCGTATGTTAATAAGAGTAGCTAACAACATATCAAAATTTCCATCGCGTTAGTAAAAGATATTTAAATATTTCGGAATTATATGAACAATGTTTGATACACATATTCTTTTCGCTTCAGATATTGTTCCAATTTTGACCTCAACTGTAATAGAATGTCAAAGAGCTGGATTGAAATATGCCGCATTTAATTACGCCGCTATGTTGATGCGTCCGGAATATAGAAGCCAAATTGATGCTAAGTACAGTAAAAAGATTGAAGCAATTGTAAGAAAACCACCAAAATCAAAAGATAACGAAATTGAAGACGAACCTCTAACTCCATGCCCGTATTGCAAGAATAAACTTCCAGAAACAGAGATTAATTGCAACAAATGCAAAAATACAATACCTTTTTGTATAGTTACAGTTAGTGTGTTTAGAGCATTCTTGTATTGATTTTAAAATGTAATTCATATATTGTTTTTTTAATAATACAACAATTTTCAGGGACGACATATCATTGAAAATGACTTTACAGCGTGTCCACAGTGTGATTTTCCTTGTATAAAAAGTGAATTTTTAAGGTACGTACGACATTTTATTTTAAAGATAATGCATTTAATTATTCTCTATTGAATTAGGATCATTGAATCTGAAAAGACGTGCCCCATGTGCTCAGAAAAAGTAGATATTAACATGGTTTCATCTACTCTTGACATCCGTCTGTATCTCGATTTTCAAGAAGAAAAACCGCCAATGAAAACCTAGAGTTTTAGCTATAATTTAATAGAAGATAGAAAAGTTATTATTTTTATCAAACAGTGCCGTCCAATATGAGTACAACATAATTAAGTACAAGTAGCTTATATAAATTCATATATTATTTATAAAATTTGTGCACAAATCAAATAATGATCACATGAAAACATCAATAGTATGTAGATATTGCCAATAAACTAGTCTCCAGCAAGTATAATTGATTCAATTCCACTACTACTATTCTGGCTACTTGCCATGATCAAAAGTTGCAGAATTGTTACGTGGTTTTATTCGATTTTAGACCTGAGTAATTTATTAACACGCATATCTACACTCATATAGATTTAAGATATGCTGTATACGCAAGAATTTGATAAATACTGATAAGGCACAATAAAGCGACATCTAACGGGTTTGCATCAATTAAAATTCAATTTATCAAGATATTTTCGCACAAACACGTAGAAATATATACGTATCAGAAGAATGACAACATAGCATGACTTTGAAAAATTGAACTCAATATAATGACGTTGAATATCTTGCAATATTCGTCCTAATAGACTCTTTAAAGTACATGTTTATATCTCTACTATATTAAATTGATTAAAATAAAATACACTGAAGACGAAAATGCATAATAATTGTTATATTTATTTTACTTTTATAAAAAGTAATTTGTTTAAAAAGATGAAATATGTTTGAATAATTAATACAACGTATTTTTATTAAAATAGAAAATAACCTTTCAGCTTATATTTAATATCTTTTAGTCTTATATTTTTAATAAAATGATACAACTTATTAAAAATCTACAAGAGCATAATTTTCAAGTTTCAAAGCGACATACTTATTTATACGCATGTGCCGAATTTAAATTTGCACCTATTGTACTGTATAAAAAATTCCTTATTAAAGTTTCGATAAAATGTATCATTGGTATTGATGTGAAAATGCTGATAACAATTTTTGCTTAAGTAGCAATAATAACAAATTTCTAAAATTAGGTACTTACAATGATAAATCTTTTCGTATCATTGTAAAATGATAAAAAATTATTGCAAAATATAAATGATAATTGTTAAAGGTATTGTTTTCAACTTAGCAAATTCTATTATTTTAACTTGTGTTAAAAGAATACATAAGAAACTTCTATATACATAGTTGTTTCGTACATGCAGTTTAGTAGTGGGGTAGTGTATGTTAAAGAACATAATGATATCAGTGTAGGCACTAGTATAACCAGTACCGGTATGTAAGCAGTTGGCGATTGAGGTTGTACGCGATACAGTTTAAGCGGTATATTTGACAGATACTGATTTATCTTTCTGAAACATTATTGAAAATTTTTTTTAAACTTTTAATACATACATAACGCGAGGTTAATCAATAGTAAGCAAGAAATATTATTTTATTCTTCCATCATCCAAGAACTGGTGGTCAAAATGGCGGAAAAGAATGACTCGCCGGGTTCCACCTCAAGTTCTACCGGGCAGGAAAGTCAACAACTACTTTCAAGCTTCATCGCTGAAATCATAAAGAGTCCTATAAATCTCCTTTTAGTAGGTGTGATCGCTTTTTTAGTTTACAAAATTGTTAAAAGCAAGACGAAGGTTGAAGAACCCGTGAAAGAGATAAAAAAACTGCCAAAAATACGACGTGACTTTACAGTTGAGGAGTTGAAAAAATATAATGGCAAGGGACCAGATGGACGAATATTAATTGCTATAAACGGTAGTGTTTACGACTGTACTCTTGGTGCCCACTTTTATGGCCCTGGTAAGCATACAACCACTTCTAATCGTTTATCTCGCATGATAGTTAACTACTAGTTTATGTCGTACACAAAATTGCTGTGTAATCGCGACTTTATATTGCGTATCTCAATTTTCCAGTATTGTTAGTTAACTTGTAACTTCCATTATCTGTTGTTTATCATTAGTCTTAGTTTGTGCGAAAATAGATCTGCAAACGTTACAATATTGTGATAATTGAGAAAGCTATGAAATAACTTTCAAATAGCAGAATGTATGTAGATTACTCTAATAATTTATACACCATTGAAATGCAAGATTCAGTCATGAATTATAAAAGGTTTCAATGAATATATATTAATGATCAATTGAAAAAAAATTATAAAAGTATTTAATTTAATAAAACAATAGTTTTTATGTTTTTTTAGAACTGTAATACTTTACATGACTAACATATTGTTTTATCAATTTTATTATAGGTGCTCCATATGAGGTATTTGGTGGGAAAGATATTAGTAGAGCCCTAGCAAAATTTTCACTGGAAACATCACAAGAATATGATGATTTAAGTGATTTGAAAACTGGAGAGATGGAATCTATGAGAGAGTGGGAGGAACAATTTAAAGGTAATAACTTCATAAAATATAAGTTTTTTTAATAGAAAATCAAAGATAAAATCTTATGAATAAATACTAAAAAGTTGAAAGAGATGTTTGTTAATTATTGTTAATATTAATATGCAACAAATCTTTGTGCAACAAAATTTAATATTTATAATTTAAAATCAAAATTCAATACATATAGTTTGAGAAAAGAAGAAATATAAATGCCATACAAACATCATTACGTTTGTCTTTTTTTATTTTAGAAAAATATGATTATGTGGGAAAATTATTGAAACCCGGTGAAGCCCCTACAAATTATTCAGATGAGGAAGATGAAGGTAGTCAACTAGAAAATGAAACAAAATCTAAAAATGATTGACTGCTTGATTGTACATCAAATGCCAAACAGTCTCAGAAGGATATTTCGCGCACACCATTAAAAAAACTCTTAAAATCGTGGCTCATGAATATAATTATGGACATTTATCTGGATATTTTATTACATCATAATAATATTAAAATAAACACTAAAATGGTATCTTTTGATCAAGTTAAAAGTATATAACTGTTCAAAACTGGTGTTTATGTGTGAAGGTCTTTTTTAAGTATCCAATTTTTCAATCAGTAAGGATACTCCAATAGTATAATGTTTTTATATATGACTAGACATAAGAGAGAAAACTTTGAGCCATTAAATATCTTGGTTTATATTATTCGCATTTTTGCAACATAGCATTTCGTACATACATATAATATATGTATTTGGAATCTGTAAACTTTAATAAAATGATGTTATATTTGACATGCATTCGAAATTTAATATTAAGTTAATGCAATAAAATGCATATTTATATTGTAATAGCAGAAAATATTTTCTTAACATAAAAACATTATGCTTTCTAAAAACAAAATGATACCATCTAAGAGGTACAGAGTAACTTCAGTTCTTTTTAGCTATATCTATTCTACGGAATAAAGTATAAATCAAATATCAGTCTCAATTTTGAAACATTTTTGCATACAAAGCAACATTAAAATTCTATTTGAAAGTTTATAAAGAATGATGCACGTTAACTAGTCTTTTTTATATGAAAGGAAATGAGTACATGTGAATCTTACTATAAATTTTAATACGTTATGTAATTGTTTGAAAATTGAAATTTGCGATATTGTTCATATTACGTGATTATTTATCAGTTAAATTTAAAAGACGTAAAAATATATACACATATATATTGTTTATTTTTAAAATATATGCATTTTCTTAATTATTTGTGTGATTTATCCTATTACAGTTGACACTATTTCTATAATAAAAAGGTATATAGATATTAATTAAAGTAAATTATAAATTTGAATTTTTAAATAATGTTGTTAAAAGAAGTAAAGTCTAAACAACTACATGTAATTTAATAAAATCTAATTTGTTTTGTTTACAAATTATTATGAAAGAAAGGAAGCATTCTGCTGTTGTGTATAATTATCCAAAAATTAATATGTGAATGATACTCTGTAGATAAAACAATTCCGTATCATTCCCACAAAACAAAAATATTTGTAAACTTTTTGTAATTGTATCATATCACAAACATTTCGTATTTGTAAGTAATATTCATTCTAAATTGATTTGAAATTGATTTCAATTTCAAAAAGCGATATTGAAAGAAACTGCATTTTTTCTATAACACTATGATACAGATGATATTCACTCAATCTTTGATACAGTCATCATGTAATAAGAGACTGAGTTTTTTTGTGAAAATTTTTATTGTTTATAAAATTTATGAGAATAATGCATATTATATATATTTATTCCAATTTGTACAAAAACAGTTTGCTCAGATTAAAATTTTAATCAAGTACTTGACCAAATTAAACGTGCTTTATACCAACATATGTTATTTTCTTATATGTTAAATATGTGATTTATTAATTAATTACGGAATATTTTATTCTTATTATTGTCAATATGATTTATTACAAATGTTATATCATATCTATGTATGTTGTTATACTTTTTCTGTTAAATGGTACGTATGTTTGTGTGTTAATTATTCCAATAATTATAATACCGACCAGTTAGAATTTTATGTAAGATTATTTATAGAAAATGTTATGTATTGATATGTACTTTCTGTTATTATTAAAAAACGAGTGGATAGTTCGTAAGGTGCAGGTTTGAATGACCCTACTATTATATGCAATAATATGCAGATCATATTAATTCTTGTTTATATTAAAAAAAATAATTTCTTTCAAACACATTTGTAATTCTGACTTAATTTATTGCACTTATTTACGTGATTTTATTTTTTCTCATTTTCAATGAAGAATATGTAGAAAAGTAAAACATGTAATGGTTTTGGTTCTAAAGTATGTATTATTAAAAATCCAATAAAAGTTCAATTTTATTTTATTAATTTAATACTATAATGTTTCTTTGTTAAGAGTTCATTGAATTACATGTTGCAAATACATACATATATTGCAAATACATATATATTGGAAATACATACATAAAAATTATTAAATTACATAAATAAAACTATATAATTCCTAATTTTTAAAATGTTTGTATAATATGTATGTATATATGTCATTGCATATGATATTATACACAAGAATGAGAATATGCATAATTCAGCCAAATAAATTTATTGTTTAAAGTTTCACAAATTTTTGAAAATTATTTTATTTTATAATTTTTTTTATTATTTGTGAAATTTTAAATACCTAACTTTTTCATAAAAAAATATATTTAATTTTTATAAAAACTGATTTTCGTTCCTCAATTATACCACGATAAAAATAAATATGCTTATTTTATGAAAATAATAAGGGACAAAAAAGTTATTCAAAGCTCATTTCTTTTCACAGTCAGATTATATAGGTCCCATTAAGCGAACACATGAAATCAAAATTTCACTACTTATATTTAAACCATGTTTCCTTACATCGCAAAGAAAAAAAATATTCTCGATGTATTCTTAAGATACAGCATGCAAGCAGAGCTAGGACTAAGCATCTTTGACTTACAATGATACTAAACTTGGAATCTGTTAAAAATCTTTTCGAAATAAATGGTGTTAAAATGTATTTACATATATAGGTACGTATATATGTATAATCAACTTCATTTTTATTATTGAATTATTTTGAACATAGTATTGCCATTCTTTTTCACAAATTTTTTTTTTTAGATAGCACCATGTTATGAAATATTCTCAAAAGATATACATATTTTATTTATTGCTTCAATCTTTTATTGTGACAACATGTTATTGTTGTACCATTTTTTCGTAATATCTAGTAGGAAATATTATGAAATGTAACAGACATCGGAATTTAATACATGACCTTGCTTCTTTAACCTATTACAATTACTTTATTACACAGATACATAATCGATAGATTAATATTGAGTAATCAGAATTTCTACATTAAACTATTTCAAAACGAAATATATTTCCCTCTTCTTTAACGCATATATGTATGAGAAAATTACTTTTTCTATATATAATTTATTTGTATTAGAATGGGTAACAAATCAAATTCATAATTATTATAAATAATACAGAATGAAATCGTATCATATCGACGGCAAGATTACGAAAACTGCGTCTGTTATCATGGTAGATAACGATGATATCAGTAAGTAGAAGCTTGCGTGAAAATAACTCATTTAATTTGTAATAATCAAAATGCAATACAATTTCGAATCAATTTTTTTAGTAAATTGATATATTGGTAAACGTTAGATCATCTTTATGGATATGCATCTTTTATAAACGCCTTTATTTCTATTCCGTCATATAAAAATGAACAATGCGTAATTAAATAATATATTGTAATCTCATAGTTATGAACTATATGTGTTTGCCTTATAAAATATAATTTAAAGAAAAGGGATAAGAAACAAAAAATTAATCATCAAATAGATCAAATTAAACACTTAATAATAGTTCTAATTAATAGCATTGTTTAACTGTAGCGTTTTGTCTTAGTCTTGTGAGTAGTTACGTAACATTTGAATAAAGATTATCAACAGATTTTCGTGATTTTTTTTGCTCTATTGCAGTGAGTGTACATTTGCTACTTCTCGAGAAGGATAATCTGAAACTAATATTCAACTTAATAGTAGATTAAGTGTTTGAAAGATATTTAGAAACATATTTAGAATATTAAACACAAACGATTCTATTCAGTATCAGCCGTATTGAACATAAATGTGGCAACAATGCAAGGGTTCAGTTTCGATGTAAACATAACCTAGCTAGTATGGCTTCCCGCGATTTTATGAAATGTTTGTAGTAATATGTTGTCATGGTAAATGACAGTAAATAGTGATACGACGAAACAACTATAATGCAGGACAATGGAATGTGCAATAGTATGTATAATATAACTCAGGTTTGTTTCCTATTTATATTAATTAATTAATTTTTTCTTATTTTCATATGCACAATTGCCTAAATGGTCCAAACTCAAATCTCTCAATTATCTTGTATCTTTCATTTTAGTTTTTTAAATAATTATGTTCCTAGTTTACATTTACAATAAATGAAAAAATAGATAACTGTTGCTTAAAAATTTCTTCTCTTTATAATTTACTTATTTCTTTCGTTTTTTTTTGAACATGCAATTTTTTTCAATTCCAAAACATGTACTATTAAAAAATAAAAATCGTAAAAAACATATACAACAAATTATTCAAAATCGCGAAAATTTATTTCAATAATTTGAAAATTTCAGTCCAATGATAAAGAAAGATTAATAAATGTAACTTACAAAGGAATGTAACTTATATAGAAATATTAAATTTATTTAGTAAAATTATAATTAATGATCAAATGAATCATATTCTTCGCGATTTTCTATTAATTTCTATTAATTATTTCAAAACAAATACCGCTTGATAACATAAAATCGTCTAAGTGACCTCGACATAATTTGAAATTTATTGACACCATATAAATTTATGCACCATGTACCTACTAATGTTGATAAATTAATACATTTGATAAGAACAGAACAAATTTCTTCTCAAAACTAAAAACGATAAATGTTCGACGTAGTAAAAATTCCTCTGAAAAAAAAACCATTTATTGCGCATTTACTTGTTACCAAGAGATCATCGAAGGGACCGTAAGATTATAGTTGAAGGAAATAACGCGATGTAAGCGACTAGCAACACTCCACAAAGAGTCGCTGTCACCGAGATGGGTGGCTAGGTGGCTGCTGCCACGGCGTCATCCAATTCCCGTCCCATTTCCAATACTCCCTCTCTTCTCACGTTCACCTCTTTCTTTACACAATTCTCTGTATCTGACACTATCGCGCGCGCGCACGAGCGCACTACAAATGCATGACCGAAAGAGAGAAACGCAGAGAGTGAGAAAGAACAGAGCAGGAAAAGGGAGATGGAAGCAAGTTCACGCACAATATATGCGTGCAGCGAGTCGCGTGCCGTTCGCACCTATCCACGAGTCAGATTCTCTTTCTCGAAGAGAGGACGTTCTGCGCAACGCAATCTCCCCACCTTGTGTACATTCTTCCTTTTAATCTGTCGATCGAGAAATCCCTGGCCATCTTGTAATGATATCCCTTTGACACTCTCGGTTTTGTGAACGTACTAAACAAAGACGATTTTTGGTTTTCTTAATGATCACGATGTACGGTTTATGGATCTGTATCGGAAAAAAATATTTCTGCACGCAGGTTATTTATTATGAACATGAAATCACGCGAACATTTTAGTCTTGCAATTTCAAAAGAGAAAGTGATCATTAATACAAATGTATACATATATGTATGCAATTTAGGAATTTTAGTTAATGAAACGTACTTAGAGGTATATTTAAGAATAATAAAATTTTCCGAGCATCGATATTGTCACTATTTGGAAAAACTGACTGGTAAATGGTAACTTTTTAACAGAGAAGTCATCTATTTACAAGACAAAATGATACGTAGTGTATTTATGCATCGAATGATTCAGTTATTTGTATTACATAATACTGGCGAAAATTCTGAAGGTTATGTTAAGTGAACATACGTATAGTCATACAATCGAATACAATGTAGATTGTAAAAATGTTTTGTCTCAATAAAGACATTTTGTATACGTAGAATTTACGTTTGCAAATGTTTTACTTGCAATACACTATAATGAACGTTGAAAGACTTCTACTTTATATATATATATATATATATATATATATATATATATATATATATATATATATATATATATATAGAAACAAAATAAAATTACGTTTGTAAAGCATATGGAGAAAATTCGAAATTGCGAAAGCCTGAGTTTGTCTATTCGATATCTCGAATCGCGGGGATCACTGTCTCAATGTTTTCCGGCAACAAGAAGCAATTAAGGCTGGGATATCTTTCTCAAGTTTGTGAAATTGTGAACACCACTAAAGCGAAGAATAGCGTGATAAATGATAAAAATATACCGTCATGTAACTCTCGTTTCGTGAAACTTGGCCAGAAACGTACTCTGATAGGAATAAAGAATCTAATTCAAAGAGCATCTTACAACCACTGTGCAAGACCGGCCTTTATCAAATGGCGGCAGAGGAATAAACGAAATTCTCGCGGCTGTTAGACCGGCGGCGTGAACGTAATCGGAGCGTTCGTGGCCTCGCAGCGGCTTGGCCAATAATAGAGAGAGTTCAGGTCACATGATCACGGGAGCCAATCAGATGGCTGGTCTGAAATCACGGCGACTATACGGAACCAGTCGGACATTTTCTGACAAGCGTAGAAAAACTCTCGTCAACAGCAGCCGCCATTTTACGTTAGCCGATACTCGTGCGGTGCGGAACTCTCGCGATCGCTTTTCTCGAGCGAATTTCTGCGGCGCGCGGTGGCTGCCCCGAAGCCGACTCATTTGATCGTCTTCGCCTCCTGGCGTCCGTGATTACCTCGAATGTGTGGGGAAAGCGAGCCGCGTCCGCGGTGATCATTCGCGCGCCCCGTGTCGCAGTGTGCCAAGGCGAGAGAAGAGGAGAGAAAGATGGTGCCAGCGGGCCTCGAGAGCGATATCGTTGCTGCGAGCTAGCGCCGTGCGCGCAGCCAGTCCGCCACACTCGAGTGTTTGACGAGTCGTGTGCGACCGACTGAACGAAATATAACGTGAGAACTGGTTTGGTGGTTTTGTGCATTTAAATCGAATTGGTGATCGTCGGTATTGCGATATCGATAGTCTAGTTAACTCGTCGGTCTGTCCCGTTGTCGCGCGAGTGGCCAGTGCGCCCATCGAAAAATTTACTGTGTGTGTGGGCTTTGAGCGCGGGGTTCGACGTACCCCCGACGATGCCCAATGGTTGATCGTGTACCGAAGCGTGCTCGGGGACGCTCCACGCGCCGCGGTTTTCATTGTTATTGTCATGCTTGCGAATATGTTAGGAGCTTGGTGAATTTTCGCGGTTTCACCGAAGAGGAGGAGGCAGCAGCAATAGCAGCAGTGGTAAAAGTATCATCAGCATCAGCACCGATCTTCCTAGTGGCGTAGTGCAGCGTTTTCGTCCGTGTGTGTATACCCGTGTATACGTGCCTGCGTGCGTGCCTGCCTGCGTGCGTGCGTGCGTGCGGTCGTCCCGACTTGCTGCCGCCGCCGCCGCTTACTTGCTACCGGGAGTAAACAGCCTGAAACAAGAAATAATTAACCCTGAAAAGGAACCATGGCCGACCACCTGGTGGACGGCCCGCCGAATAAGCGGCCGAAGCTCGGCGATCCTTTCCAGGGGACTTCGGATTCCGCGGGTAAGTTCTTTCATTTTTCGTCGCGACAAAACTTTGCTCAACCCTAGTCGAAGTCGCTGCCGCGACTAACCTTTCGAGGATAAACGTCGCAAGTAGCATATACCAGTTTTTCTAATTACATGATATCGCACATATATCTTCCTTATTACATTAAGAAATGTATGCTCGCTAATTTATCGAAGGCACACTGTCAATTAGCTGTTGACGGGACAACCTTTGAGCAAAATTGCCCACGTATCTCGGATGCTTCGGTTTTTCTTAAGAGACGCACCTTTTTGTTGTTGTCTTCGTGTCATTTATCTTTACCAAAAACAATGTGTCCAATAGATAATCACGCTCTCTCTCTCTCTCTCTCTCTCTCTCTCTCTCTCTCTCTCTCCCCCCCCCTCTCTCTTTCCCCCTACTACATTTTTTGTACAGGTTTTCAACATTTAGGAAAGTGCTGTGGTTGTAGCTGATTATATCGTTTTATGTTACGAGTATTACCTTTTGACAGGGCCCTGTATTATTCAGCGTATTCTAAAATTGTACGATTTTACTTTGCTTATGCGTTATGTGGAACGATTGAAATCTGTTTCTGGTTGTTAGTTAATTGTTTATAAACTAACCTAAATTATTCAAGAAATACGGTCGCGGGAGTTACACTATATCATGAATTGTCTAATGTGTTTTTATTAATGCGATCAATCATTTAAAATCGTTCTACGTACTTGTAATTATTCTTGTAAATTTATGCGAAAACTTATGTCAGTAAATACTGATACTCGAGAAATATCTTCAGTTGTGACAGCATTGGTATTAATGAGTGTTTTGTGTAATTTTTGCTTTATGGTATTTTTACGTGCGTTTTGAAATTAAGTCATTCCGTATATGTGTTAATAAAAAATAATTTATTTAAAAGCTGAAAATTTGTAAATCGCCGAAAATTTAGGCAATTTGGATATAGTGTATAAATTTTGCTCAGAGGTTATAGAACTACACCGTGTTTAAAAAATAACCGTTTGTACTAAATAATCTATAACATCTGTCTTGTTGCACGTTCTTTCTCTTATTTAAATTTAACCTAAATAAATAATAGTATTTTATAAATTTTTTAGTTACCTTTGAATTTAGTTTTCATTTTATTTTTGTAGTGCATGGCAAATGCATGGAAGTTTGAATAATTAAAAAAAGACATTATGCTAGCATGATTGATGCGCTAACCATCTCTTGATTCTTATTTGCTATCTGATCACCTTAACAGTTTCTGAACTCAATAATATCTCATGTAATCTCATATCAAATCAGTAATGACTGTCACTTAAATACTTGATGTATCAATCACGAGATTTAGTCAGGTTACATAAAGTGGCAGACATAGTCTTTGATATTGTAAATATTAATTCATCTAATATCTGTCAGTAGTTGCATTTTAAACGAAATTTAGACCATTTCTGCTGCTTAAAAGCTGTGATTCAGAAAGCATAGACAGTTTTTCCACAATCTGAAATAAAAACTGTGATATATGTAGTGGGTATGGCGCCTCTAATGATGCACCATGCTTATACAAACTACGGGGGAGGTGGCAGTGGTAACATGCAACAAATGCAGGGCCCGCCACAACAGCAGCTACATCTGCAACAGCATCAGCTGCAGCCACATTGGAACAACCATACCATCCAGAAAAGAAGTAAATATTATTACAAAACCCAGCAAAAAAGTTCAAAAATAATAAGTCCAGCACTACAGAATTTGTTTGTCTGTCCATTCATCTCATTTATTAGTATCATAAAGTTGTAAAATCATTTAATTACTTCCAATTTGTGTCATAATTTACTGCTAAAATAATTCACAAGTGTTTGTATTCTTAAAAGAAAAAATGTACATAGTTTTAGCATATTGTCACTATGGTTCTATAAAGTTGATTTATTATTGCTATTTGTAAAACCCATAATGAGAATTATATTCTATATTTATATCATAGAACTTAAGAACAAATAAATGTAATAAGTATCATGCCTCAAATTGAGAGAAATTTATTTCTTTTACATAATATTGGAGAAAAATTGGATCATTCTAAGTGTTACAGAAAAAAAATGTTTTAATTTAACATATACTATGAAAATATAAATAGATATATTATGAGCTTCAAATGCATTTATGAGTGATAAATATAATATGGACATGCGACACACATGTATAGAGCTCTAAAACTTCGTATTAGGATGAAGTGATGTTAATTATTGTGTATAAATTTCGAAATAAAATGTGATTATATCTTCAATGAGATAAAATTAAACTAGGTTATTAGGTAGGTAACAATGATGTTTTGTACATAATTGTTTTTATACTTTACAGATAATTGATATCTTAATTGAAATAAACTGACTTACATTATTTATAAGAGTTTCAGAAACTTTTTTTTTTAATGTTACAACATTAAAAAATATTTCATTTATAAATAGTTGTAAATAGTCTTTAGAGTGACTGATTTCTTCGCATGACTGTCTACTCTAAAATTTGCCATCAGTAGCTTTGCTGCTTTTGTAGTTTAGCACGTCTTTATTGTGAAGAAATTTTTATTCTGCTGTAGTATAAACTCCTTTAAGTTATGCTCACACAGTGTATGTCTCATGTCTTATTTATTTATGTATTTGTTTGTTTATATTTACATGTAGTTTGTGTAGAATCTTTTTATTGTTTTATTTTCTTTTTTCCATTTTTTTTTAAATCTGCATTTGACCCCTTTTTTCTCCGTTGTTATATGGTCAATCATGGATAGTCAAGTAAGTTAAAGAGATACTTTCATATGACAAATATATTTTTCAAACACTGTAGGTTAGTATAATTTGAACAAATGTAATTTTCTGTAATTCAAACTATAATGTATATAAATATCATAAAATATATGCATGTATGCATATATTTTATGTACATACATATTTACATGCAGGTATATTATACAATATGCAATACATTACATTACAGTACAAAGATTTTATTGTTAAATCTTTAGATAAAAGCTATGGTGACGGTGCTGAATCTTACCTTTATATCATTTACTAATGGTTCTTTGGTCTCTATGGTATATGTTATATTTAATATCATAATCTGAAAATAATATTTTAAACTGGTTATTTAAGGAAGTAATTAGTCATTGTGTTGAACTTTTTTCAACAAATTTGTTATTTATATGCAGCTTATAAAAAAGATGTTTAATATCATTAATTATTAAACAATTTACTTCTTTAATAACTAGTATCTTTCACAGCAGTGTATATATTAAAATGCTGTTACTAATGCAAATGTTTATTCTCAGATTATATAACAAACACAGATATGTTTGATCTTGAGAATGATCTACCTGATGATCTATTATCATCGGGTTCTTGGGGTTCTGCAACTGAAAGTGCTAAACCACCAGCGACAGGACCAGGTCCAGGGCAGCAAAATGGTGCCCTTGATTCAGAACTTAGACAGCACGTTCAACAACAACAACTTTCACATCATTTAATACAACAACAAGTTCGTATATATATAGAAATATATTATATGTATTTTATATGCATGTACAAGAAGTTCTGTCTAATCTTGAGTTTTTCCAAAACAGGGCAACAAAAATTTGGTTGCAAATTCTTTAGTAATGGCTGCTGGAACTTTGGGTAATAAAAGTCCAAATATGCAATCACCACCAAATGTTTCTGTCTCTAAAGTAGTTGATCCACAAATGGTCGTGAGTCTGGGAAATTTACCAAGTAGTATAGCCAGCTCCTTGGCAAATAATCAAATGTCCATTGCAAATTCAATGGGAGGCCTTCAATCGTCAATGAGTATGGCTGGAAGTAATCCTACTATGTCAATGCCAGGTGGAATAAATTCTGCTTTAGTTATGACCAGCAGTGCTAGTGGAAATAACAATATGGGTGGAATGGCAGGTGGAAGTTTAATTGTAACCAATAGTTTGAACAAACAACCTTTAAACACTGTGAGTTACATTGAAATTGAAGTATTATGTATATGAAAGTAGCATATTTTGTATGGAATATACAATCAAATTATTCTCTGGTTAGGTAACCATGATGGGTCCTAATACTCAAGGAATTCATCATCCCAGTGGACCACATGGTGTTGCTCAAATGCAAAATGGACCTGGAATAATGAATACTAGAGCTGTAGCTATGCAACAACAGCAACAAGCTCATATGGTTGGTCCAGCAAGGGGTCAAAGTCCACATCAACAAGTACATCAAGTTGGTATTGTTGGTCCTGGTCAAGGAGGCCCAAGAATCCAAGCTCCTCCAAACATGACAAATATGCCAAATATGGGACAAATAGGTGCATCAAGTCCTTATGGTTATGGTAATTATATCAATTACATAGAGTGTTTATGTGAGATGTCTCTATATATAATTGATAAATTGTAGAATATCATTAAATACACAATTTTTAAATATCTATAGGATCTCCAGCTAGTGGACAAGGGCCTGGAGTCACTGTATGTACTAACAGTCCTGTTGGAGTTGTTACGCCGCAACCAAAAGGAGTTGGTACAAACATGACTGCCATGCAAGGTGGTAGATTTGGAGGAACGGCTGGTCCCATTGGTTCCACAAATGTTGTGGGTGGTCAAGAAGGTGGTATGGCACAGCAAGCTCAACCACCTGCTCCAAGTCCAGCTCAACCTCAGTCTGGTGCACCAAGTGGTGGTCAACCTGGTCCACAGCAAGCTACTCAGGGTCAAATACCCGGTACCGGTGCTCCAACTGGTAATTATTCGTTTTTGCTCTTAAATAAATTTATTTTATTAATGAAATGTAATTAAGTAATATCTATGTGTCACTAGGTGCTACAAAATCAACCGCTGATCCAGAAAAACGTAAACTTATTCAGCAACAATTAGTTCTCTTACTTCATGCGCATAAATGTCAACGACGCGAAAGTCAAGCAAACGGTGATGTTTGGCAATGTTCATTGCCAGATTGTAAAACTATGAAAAATGTATTGACTCATATGACCGCTTGTCAAGCAGGGAAAAACTGTACGGTGCCACATTGTAGCTCTTCCAGACAAATTATTAGTCACTGGAAACATTGCAACCGTAATGATTGTCCTGTGTGTTTACCTTTGAAGCAAGCGAACAAAAATAAAACAACAAATACTGCTGCAGCATCTACAACACAACCAAATAGTCAACCAAATCCAAGTCAAACCGAGATGAGAAGAGCATACGACGCGTTAGGTATTCCATGTCCTACTACAACAGCTGGTTTAGTAGCTAGTCAATGTGTTGCTAGAAGAATGCCTACACCTAACATGCAGGGAGCACCTGGTGCGATAGGGAATGTCAGATTAGCTCAGCCTCCAACTCAGAGTGCACAAGGGCAGTCAGTAGTTGGTGCTGGGCAACAAGTTGTTGCTCCAAATGTGTCTCTTCCTTTAAATTCTGATCCCAACACAGTCGGAGTTGCTGGTAATCAAGCAGCACCTACCAGTGGTCCCACGCCTGCTGCTGCAGCGACTGCCGCAAATATACAGCAGTCGGTTAACATGCAGCAATTATTTGGTTTGAATGATTCAGCACAACTTAGTGTTCCAAATGAAAATAGGTTAGCTAACCTTCAGCTTCCAGCTGGACTTCAACCAGGTCAAGTAACAGCAACATCAGTACAGGAATCAAAAGATTGGCATCAAACTGTGACACCGGATCTTAGAAATCATCTTGTTCATAAATTGGTTCAAGCAATATTTCCAACTCCCGATCCGCAGGCTATGCTCGACAAGAGAATGCATAATCTCGTTGCATATGCAAGAAAAGTTGAAGGCGACATGTACGAAATGGCCAATTCAAGATCAGAATATTATCATTTGCTTGCCGAAAAAATATACAAAATTCAGAAAGAATTGGAAGAAAAACGACAAAAGCGGAAAGAACAACAGCAACAGCAATTACAAGCACAGCAGCAGCAGCAACAACAACCACAACCTGCGGGAACATCCACATGTCCCGGTTTAAGGCCATGTGCTCCCCCAGGTGTAGGCACTGTTCCACCATCACGACCAGTTGGAACAGTTACTCCTAGTTTACGTAGTCATTCGCCAGGGATGGGACAGCTTGGAGCTTTACCTGCAATGACCAATATTCAGCACAATAGAATGCAGTTTCCCCAGCAACAACAAGCGCAACAACAACAACAAATACAGGTTCAGGCCCAAACGAACGTCCAAGCCCAGGCTCAAGCACAGGCTCAGGCTCAAGCCCAGGCTCAGGCTCAAGTGCAAGTTCAACAACAAATGCAACAACAGCAACAACAACAGCAACAGCAGGCAGGAATTCTGGTCGGTCCACCTGGCCCTAGTCCAAATGGACAATCAACTTCTAATCCCAACGTCGTGTCAAATCCTGGTCTCAGTCCTTTTGGACAACCGCAAATGTCGCAACCAAGTTTAACAACAACCACTACGTCTGCAACAACTAGTCAATTTCCAACCTCAAACGGTACTTCTGGTTTACCTAACAGCTCTCCTGTACAGAATCAACATCAATTTTCCGACATTATGAAAGTTAGATTGGTGCAAGCTCAGGCAGCAATTGCACATCAACATCAACAGCAACAACAACAACAGCCAACGCAACAGCCTCAACAACAACCAAGTCAGTCACAACCGCAACAACCAACAAGTACTTCGAATCAAAGTGCTACTACGACCTCAATGCCGCAGGCGCCGTCACCATTTAGCGGTATGCAACAGCAAAGTAATCAGCAGCAAAATCAATTCAACAATAGTCGGCCTTTGTCAGTTTCAACGCCTAGCGACAGTGGCATCAGCACATCAACTCCGCAAACAATACCACCTCCTGCTTCTAGTGGACCTAGCCCTGGCCCAGCAACAACAACGAATGGACCTCAATCTACAACTTCCACACCTAATACACCACTAGTTCCTTCACTGATAACTCCAAATCAGACAGTTTCTTCCGCCAATCAAACACCACCTCATCCTGCTACTACACCGTCTCCTGCTGGCCTTGCAAGTCTTGGAAAAGGCATGACATCTCAGGAGAGGGCTGCATTAAATGCACCAAGAACTTCGTCCATGTCTTCGCAAATGGCTGCTATTACAGCTGCTTTAGGTCGTGATAATTCTCCTAGTCCACCAATGAATAACAATAAGGGAAAATTGGATTCTATTAAGGAAGAGAATATAAAAATGGAAATCAAAACAGAGGATGGTTCTGAGAATCACAGAATGGATGGCGGTAAAAGCGTCAATAACGATGTGTCTATTAAAACTGAAATCAAAACAGAACCAATGGAAGAGGGATCCGGTGAAAGCATTGTAAAAGAAGAACCTCCCACTATTAAAGAAGAGCCTGTGACACCAATATCCAGTCAAGATACAACAACGCCAGATATTAAACCATTAGTTCCTGAACCGATACAACCAACCGGAACATCAACGGATAAGAAACGGTTGTGTTTGTTCAAACCAGATGAACTGCGTCAAGCATTAATGCCAACATTAGAAAAACTTTATCGTCAAGACCCGGAATCTATACCATTTAGACAGCCTGTCGATCCCCAAGCATTAGGAATTCCCGATTACTTTGACATTGTCAAGAAACCGATGGACCTTTCAACAATCAAAAGAAAATTGGACACAGGTCAATACAGTGACCCATGGGAATACGTTGATGATGTATGGATGATGTTTGACAATGCATGGCTTTACAATCGTAAAACATCACGTGTTTACAGATATTGTACAAAGGTATATTTATTTCAAAATTATGCCATCATATCGATATCAATAATGACTCGCGAATTATAAATCTTTTCATTAATTTTAGCTTTCTGAAGTCTTTGAGCAAGAAATTGATCCTGTGATGCAAGCCTTGGGATATTGTTGTGGAAGAAAATACACGTTCAATCCACAAGTACTATGTTGTTATGGAAAACAGCTTTGTACAATACCAAGGGATGCAAAATATTATTCCTACCAAAATAGGTCAGTATACGGAGGAGTTCTAATTAAATAACTATGTAAAACAGGAAAATTTATTTAATAATTGAAAAATTATTCTGCATGAAGGGAATATGTTAGTAGGTTTTTCTCCATCTTGCCCTTTAGTAATTTCTTTACTTAGACAACTAGATATCTTGTTAATGACTTCTGTTGCTCCCAACTGTCTTCAAAGATTACTGACATTAGTTGAATTTTAGAAAATTCGAGTTACCTTTAGGCGCATTCGACTTTCATAGTACATTTTTATTTCAAAAAGAAAATGTTCTGTAACCGAATACGCCAGATTAAATTGGCAGGCTAAATTAGCCTGTTTCGGTCATACCAGTCGATACAGGCCAGTCTCCTGACCTACACGTTTTCTCTTTTGTTTTTTTTCTTTTCTTTTTTATATTTATGAAATATTTGTCAATGAATGCATTTTTCGTAACGTTCGCACATATGAAGTTGAAATTTTATTACGCATATACTTAAGGGATATAGAGCTTTCTATAGTAATCCTTAAAGTTTAGATGCTTCTTAATTATGTATTTTGCTTTATAAATAATTTAGAAAGTGCAAAATAATTTTTAACAAGAGAAATTTATTAAATGCTCTTGAGTATATGCATTTAAGTAATTTATGTATATATTATACGGTGTCTAACTATGGCACTCTTCTCTTCTTTGTATGTTACCTTCGCTCTACCCATGGGTTGCGCACGCACACACAAATCCTTGTTTGCTGCTTGCTTCTTGTGTTGCCCGCGCCCCTTGCTTCTTTCTGACTCTACTACTTCATGCCACGAAAATTGATACTTGGAAATTGGACGATTGAAATTGGATACCTGATACTTAAAATGAAAACATAAATAATGTAAAACAAATTGTATTTATGATAAATGAAAAATAATGAAAAAAAATATGTTAATTACACGAAAAATGATGACTCTCTACAATTTTTGGAATAAAAATATAATATTAAAAAAAAAAAAAAAAACTGAACGGATCTGAACATATAATTGGCAAAACACTACTTGCATGTGTATAATTGCAAATACAAACAAATATTTGTCAAAATTGGATAATCGACGTTTGGATACATCTATTGGGGTGAAAAAAATTGATCTTCGTATGATGCACGCATGACATTGACGAATTGAAATTTGGATCTAAATACTATCGATTGGAACAGTAGTTTAAAGGCATATGGTCTTGTTTCCGACAGATACACCTTCTGTCAGAAATGTTTCAACGACATTCCTGGTGACACTGTGACGTTAGGAGATGATCCAACTCAACCACAAACGTAAGTTTCGAAATATAAATACGTTATCAACGTATGTCGTACACGAAATTAAATTGTTATATTTTATTGCAGTGCCATTAAAAAGGAACAGTTCCAGGAAATGAAGAATGATCATTTGGAATTGGAGCCTTTCGTCGTGTGTACAGATTGCGGTAGAAAGGTGCATCAGATTTGTGTGCTTCACATGGAATCAATTTGGCCATTAGGGTAAGTAAAATTTCTTCTCAGAAAATAAATGTATATGTATGTATGTAATTTTTATACTTGAACTTTTCCTAACAGATTTACTTGTGATAATTGCTTGAAGAAGAAAGGTCAAAAACGGAAAGAGAATAAATTTAATGCTAAACGTTTACCAGTTACTAAATTAGGTACCTATATCGAAACACGTGTGAACAATTTCTTAAAGAAAAAGGAAGCTGGTGCTGGCGAAGTTGCAATCAGAGTTGTAGCATCCAGCGATAAAGTTGTCGAAGTGAAACCAGGAATGAGAAGTCGATTTGTAGAAAATGGTGAAATGCCTGGTGAATTTCCATACAGAGCGAAAGCCTTGTTTGCATTTGAAGAAGTCGATGGTACCGATGTATGTTTTTTCGGCATGCATGTGCAAGAATATGGTAGCGAATGTACACCACCTAATACTCGAAGAGTCTATATTGCGTATTTGGATTCTGTACACTTTTTCCGGCCTAGACAGTTCCGTACAGCGGTATATCACGAAATTCTTCTCGGATATTTAGATTATGCAAAACAATTGGGGTAAATTAAATATTGTTTGTAAAATTTATACAATGATGGCTTCTCTCAATGTTGATGCTTATTACGAACTTTCTCTGTACAGATATACTATGGCTCATATTTGGGCTTGTCCTCCCTCAGAAGGTGACGATTACATTTTCCACTGCCATCCCCAAGAACAAAAAATTCCAAAGCCTAAAAGATTACAAGAATGGTATAAGAAAATGTTGGACAAAGGCATGGTTGAAAGGATCGTACTTGATTACAAAGTTAGTATCAATGCGCGATTAATAAATGATACAGTCTCGAGTGTTATCTAAGAATTCATTATTATTCTTGGGTGTCAAATGAGACTAAAATTAATGTCTGCAAAAGCTAATGTTTTCTTTTAATGTATAAATTTAAACATAGGATTAGCAGACTACAATTAAAATTAAATGTTTAATTAATTGTTGTTTAAAAAATTAAATGAAAATTAATTTTTTTTTTTACTTGTTAATTCTAGGACATTTTAAAACAAGCGATGGAAGACAAACTTACATCAGCAGCTGATTTACCATATTTTGAAGGTGATTTTTGGCCGAATGTGTTAGAAGAAAGTATCAAAGAATTAGATCAGGAAGAAGAAGAAAAACGCAAGCAAGCGGAGGCTGCGGAAGCTGCGGCAGCTAATAAAGTAAGTACAGTTTTAGTGATATATTGCTAAAGATGGTAGCCGACAAAAAATTGATCGTATTGCACATGGCTGTTTTGTTACAGATTTTCTCTTTGTCGGAAGATTCTGAAACAGGACCAGACGGCAAAAAGAAAGGACAAAAGAAAGCCAAGAAATCCAACAAGTCTAAAGCAAATCAAAGAAAAAATAGTAAAAAGTCTAATACCCCACAAACAGGAAATGATCTTTCCGCGAAAATTTTTGCCACTATGGAAAAACATAAAGAAGTATTCTTTGTTATTAGGTTGCATAGCGCTCAAAGTGCAGCCAGTTTAGCAGTAAGTGTTTGAGAATTATTTTATGTTTTTTGCTTTTTAAATAACTAATTCGTGTTCTTATCCTCGACAATGTAGCCTATTCAAGATCCTGACCCAGTTATTAATTGTGATCTTATGGACGGTCGTGATGCTTTCCTTACAATGGCCAGAGAAAGACATTACGAATTCTCTTCCTTAAGGCGTGCGAAATTTAGTTCTATGTCTATGCTATATGAATTGCACAACCAAGGTCAAGACAAATTTGTTTATACCTGTAATAATTGTAAGAGTCATGTAGAAACAAGATATCATTGTACGGTTTGCGATGTAAGTATCAGATTAATTATCTTTACACGTGTACATGTTACAAATGATTACCCATCACATATTACAATCGTCCATTTCCCAGGACTTTGACCTGTGTATAAGCTGTAAAGAGAAAGACGGTCATCCGCATCACATGGAGAAACTTGGTTTAGATTTGGATGACGGTTCATCGCCGGCCGATGCCAAACAAGCTAATCCACAGGTAAAAATATATTTTTACAAAAGAAATTATTGATTATTCATTGCTACGGATATTCATAACAAATATTTTAATTTTACAATAGGAGGCGCGCAAACTTTCAATACAAAGATGTATTCAGTCGTTGGTACATGCATGTCAGTGTAGAGATGCTAATTGTCGTTTAACAAGTTGTCAGAAGATGAAGAGAGTAGTAACGCATACTAAAGTTTGCAAACGAAAAACGAATGGTGGTTGTCCAATATGTAAACAGTTGATCGCGTTGTGCTGTTATCATGCTAAACACTGCCAAGAGACTAAATGTCTTGTACCATTCTGTTCGAACATTAAGCATAAATTGAAGCAACAACAGCTTCAACAACGGTTGCAACAAGCGCAGTTGTTAAGGTGAATATGTTAATAATATACGATAACAATAGTATTAATTTAGATTAACAATTTCCAAAGGTGCTTACATATGTTTTCAATTTGTTTTAGGAGACGAATGGCTGTGATGAATACCAGACCTACAGGTCCAGTTGGAGCGATGCAATCTGGACAACAGAGTTCCAACGTTACTATGACCACAGGTGTTGCTATGAAACCAGGTGTCAGTCCTACCAATTTACCTTCGCCGCATCAACCTGGAATTGGTTTAAAACCTGGAACTCAAACGCCACCTGCTCACGTTTTGCAAGTTGTTAAACAAGTACAAGAAGAAGCTGCACGGCAACAAGTGCCGCACGGTTACGGTAAAGTAACACCAAGTGGTGGCGTTGGTGTTGGAGTTGGTGTAGGAGGACAAACGGGTGGTGTAATGCCTCCACCTCAGATGCAACGGCCAATGCCTGTTCAAATGCCGAATCCTGGTGGTACGCACCTTATTCCAATGGATCAATGGACAGCGAGGTAAGCCTTTGAAAAGAATAGCTAAAATGTTGAAAGTCGTGAAGAGATACAGTATATTAAACTATGTACATGTTTATTTGCAGTAGGTATCAGCCGAATGCTGTGATGCAACAGAATCCTGGCTTGCGACAACAAACGCCACAACAATTAATGCAGCAACAACAGCAGCATCAAGGACAACCAGGAATAGCTATGGGTCAGATGCCAAGGCAAGCGGGAGTTCTCGGTGGTCCAGTTAGTCAAGTTGGACCACAGACTCAAAGTAACATGCACAAGCACGTACTGCAGCAACTTATGCAAACTCTTAAGAATCCACATACTCCTGAACAGCAGAATCAAATACTTCAAATACTCAAAAGCAATCCACCTATTATGGCTGCTTTTATCAAACAACGGGTATGATGATTAATTATTTTCTATATTGTTTGCTATCGTCACTTTCGGTTTTGATAATTTCTGTTATCGTACAATTTTTTAAATAAAAAGGCGCTTGCTCTAAATCAGCAACAAAGTGGTCAGTACGGCGGAGGAGTTGGACCTTTGGGTCCTAATCAGCCGCAGCAACAACCTGGTTTGCAGCATATGATGTCTCAACAGCAACAGCAGCAGCAGCAACATCAGCAGCAGCAGCAGCAGCAACACCAACAGCAGCAGCAACAGCAAGGCAGAATGCAAATACAGGCGATGCTGAATCAACAGCAACAGCAGCAGCAGCAGCAGCAGCAGCCTGTTCAACAGCAATCGCAATGGTATAAACAGCAAATGCTGGTAATGCAGAGACAGCAGCAAGCGCAACAGCAGCAGCAGCAGCAGCAACAACAACAGCAGCAACAGCAGCAGCAACAA
>JAWNGG020000345.1:0-189201 GCA_036937485.2 Tetragonisca angustula | reverse complement strand
CTTAAATCAATACCAAGGCAAATGGTTACCGAGTATGCCGAGTGATAAAACGCAGCAACAGAAACCGTTAAATCGGTACCAAGGCATCCACAAATATAAATCGAGGTTTATATAATCGAGTCATTAATGAAACTACTCAAAGACGTGGATAATAAAAACTTTACCTTAAAGCAACTAAAGAATAATGAGGTCAAAATGCAAACAAACACAGCGAAAATTTACCACAACCAAATTTCTAGTTGTAAGCTAAGGAAGAAAACACAACTTTTCACACATACCAGATAAAGAAACTGCTATAGAGTAGTACTAAGAAGCTATGTTAACTTAAATGATTGTTACCTTGTAATATTGTATTATATGGTACAGTGTGCAATTATTTGTTATAGTATAGAAGCAAATGTGGTTCTGTGTGGAATTTGTATCAATCTGTACTACGACAAAATTTGTTTAACATGATATTGCACTGCATCGAAAGCTACTGAATCATGTGAAATCGTTTTAATATGGCGTAATATATTCTAATTTGTCATTACTGATTGCACTAATGCATAGTTTGTTATATTACTGTTTAAGAGTGTTCGTGACGTTAGCAAATGCTGTATCATGTTATAACATGATCGTTACCCAATAACATGGTACAATATGATACAATACGGTATTACTTCGTAAAATATAGTTACAAATGTGGTAGTCACAATATGGTAGACAACAATAAAACCGCATTATATGCGTAATATGTCATTGTACTGAATCTAATGTTGCTGAAGCGTATACAACCGAGTAATACGTCATAATATTTTCTAATTTTACATTGCTGATTACACTGTTGCACAATTTGTTATACTATTGCGTAATATGGTAAATGAGATGCATGGAGTATTACTGTTCGTAATGATAGTAATTGCAGTATTACGTTATAATACGGTACTATATCTTATAATACGCCATAATATGGTACAATATAGATGTGTTAAGTCAAATGTGGTAGTAATTTGTAGAAAAGAATACAACGACATAAACGTAATATGACATTATAATGTATGGAACGTTGCTGAATCATGTAGAAACATTTAATAAGTAATTATAGATTGTATGTGTTCATTAGGGATCACTCAGCAGAATAATTTGATGTATTACTGCATATTCTGGTAAATGAGTTGCAAATTTTGTTACCGTTCATGACGGTAGTATTCGCTATATAATTATAAAGTATGATTGTTACCCTATATCTTAGTTCTGAATTGTGCAATACGACATAATTTGATATAATATAATTACAAATGTCGCAGTAATGTGTAGATAACACATAAATACAACATAATATGCGTAATATGCCATTACAGAGTTTTAATGTTGCTGAGCTGTGTAGAATCGTGTTATAACTCGTAATATATTGTAATTTGTCACTGATTTCACTGTTCCATACTTTGTCATGTTATTGCATACTGTTGTCAATGAGATGCGTATAGTATTGCTGTTTGTAAAGTTAGTAATGGCTATATCACGTTATAACATGTTTGTTAGCATATAACTTGTTATTATATGGTATGATACGGCATAATTTGTTATAAAATAGTTACAAGTGTGGTGCTTACGTGTAGACAACTTTAACATGACATAATATGCGTATTACGTTATTATACTGTACCGAATGTTGCTAATGCGTCTAGTTTCGTGTTACACGTAATAATACATAGTAATTTGTCATTACACAATACGCTGTTTGATGATCTGCTATATTATTGCATAATACGGTAAATGAGATGCATACATTGTTGCTGTTCGTCAAGACAGTAATGGCTATATCATATTGTAAAGTTATTGTTACTAGGAAACTGGGTACTCCAATGTATAATACAGCATAATTTGTATAATATAGTTACAAATGCGGACGTTATGTGTAGATATCCATAATGCGGCATAATAAGCGTAATACGTCATTCTGCTCCACCCAATGATGCTGAAGAGTCTAAAATAGTATAATATGTCGTAACATATTTAAATTTGTCATTACACACTATTGCATTGTTAGTTATGTTATTGCACAATATGTTAAATTAGATGCACAGAATTTTGCTGCTCGTCACGACTGTGGCTACATCACGACTGTGGCTATATCACGTTATAATATAACTGTCACCCCGTAACTTGGTTCTAGATGGAACAATGCGGCATAATTTGGTATATAAATGAGGTTGTCCTGTGTAGACAATTATAATGCGACATAATGTGCGTAATACCTAATTATGCTCAATCGAATATTGCTGAAGTGTATAGAATCGATTAACAAGTAGTAATGCATTGTAATTTACATTATACAATGCGCTGTTGCATAATATGTTATATCATTTCATAATACGTAGAATGCGTAGAATGCTGCTTTTCATCACGAAATTAATGTTACGTTATAATATAATTTTTACCCGGTAACTTGGAACAACATGGTATAGTATATACGTCATAATTTGGTACAATACAGCTAAAAACGTGGTAGTTATGTGTAGACTAATATAAAATGAGTTATCTAACGCAATATGAGTTATACGTCATTATACTTTATCGAATGATGCTGAAGCATGTAGAATCGTGTAAAAAGTCGTAATGTATTGTAATTTGACATTACATATTACATCAAAAGCAAAGAATTACTGATGATTTTGCCACTGATATAGGTATGGTACAACATGGCAAGAAATCGAGTACAGCAATTATTTGCTTCGTGCAACTAATGATACCCATATAGGTAAGCATTAAAGGAGGCGACAAGGAACTAGAATTCATTCTCCTCATTCTGGAAGAATATCCGCTCATCTGCATTTACATTTGCTTCTGTAACAAGTTTTTGAAATTGTAAAGACACCTTTGGATGTTTACGCGTGGTTATTGAAAGACATCGTGTATCAAAAGCAAATGATCACTTATGCCATTGCCATTGTTATGTGTATGGTACAACGAATGTGGCAATAAATCGATTACCGTATTTATGTGCTTCGTGAAGTTAGTGATGCCCATATAGGTGTATATTAAACGATGGGATGTGAAACTTGAATATATTCTCCTAAATCTTTAACAAACTCCACCCATCTGTCTCTTCATTTGCCTTTGTAATAAATTTATGAAATTGTAAAGAGACTTTACGTGTTTTAAAATTGTAAATAGACTGCATGTGTTGAACGCATCCACACTTTTAAAAATTATTCTTCCTGCTCCGATATGCATAGTAACTCTGTTAGATTGTTGCATGATTCCTTGTTTTGTAAATAAGTTTTATTAAATTGCAAATTCTTATGCTTCTTTCCAAGAACGAAATTAATACATGAAAAAAGTGCATGAAATATTTGTAGTAAATACAATACTTAAAACACTTCATAAGTAAAATAATTTCCTAGATTCTCCCCTATTCAAAATCTATTTACATGAAAATATAGAGTTCCATGAACGTTATTCATTTGTGAATTCATTCGTATATACAGTAATAACTACTTTGCCTTTCTACAATTAATCATGCTGCACAATTATCTGTTAAACAGAAGAAGGCCGTCTTATGATAGAAATCTTTCACTCAGACTATTCTACGAAATATCTAACAAAGAATAATGAGTTAAGTCTTTATTACAGATATCGGAGACAGTATTCAAGCCCTTTCATTATTAAAAATAATAATAATTATACGATAATCCTTCTTTACTATTATCAAGTAGATCTATCCGCTTCCAAAGGTGTCATTGAAACACGTAAGAGAATTATCCCTTTCGCTGAATATATACACATTTTCGATAATATCTTCTTTACCTTGTTGCAGAGATGTTTCGCAAATCTTCATCGGTAGATTTTCAGAAGTTCTGTATACTCATGAACAGACACGGCGCCAGATAGTGAAAAATATATCTGTTGTGCCTTGGATAGGATGCTGCATAAATATCCTTCAAGTAACCACATTCATATTATCGGCCACGAGTTATTCACATACAAAGGAGTCTCTCCGAATCACCTACGAGATATCGCTCAAATAATACACATCACCGAGAATACACGGTTCTTGTCCGAATCCCTCCTAGATATTAATTTTTTCTCCTTTCTCAAACAGACATGTTCGTCGCGATTAAATTAATTTTAACTAGCTACGAAGACGAGTAAGCTCGCTTCCTCGCCGAGCGTAGGAACAGCACCATCCACTGAAGTCGTCCCGTCGTGAAGGATGATTAGCTGACGAGGGCTTCGGTAGAGTTGCTAACTTCATATACTGGTTACGAACACAATTCGCTTAGAAGCTGGTTCAGACTCCGCCACTCACCGGTATCTATAATGTTTCAGCGATTCCCAGACCTGATGTGGTTTCCTGTAGTGTTCATAGGAAGGAAAGAATATTTATAGTACGCCTCTAATGCAAAACGAGTCCGCGACACATATTTGACGGGCGCATCACTCGAAGCTATTCGCGTATAATCCATGGTGGTCAGGATAGATGTGGAGAACGGTCGATCGCCGTTGGAAAATGAATGAAATTTAATTCTTTCAAATATACAAAGCCTTTTCTGACGGGACATCGTTCATAAATACAGCTACGAACTCGGACTAACAATTTAATATTATTTGATGATAATTATATCACATGTATATATTTGCTGTTGTACAATGTGTTATAAAGCAATCCTAACAGATACCTGGACTGAGTGCTATAATAACGACGTAACAGAAAGGAAGTTTTAGAAGAAAAAATTTATGAAGAATTTTCCAAGTCAATTAACAAACAATAAATCACACAATTCGGAATAATTCGCATAAACTGGACATCTTATTACTTCTGACGAAAGATTAAATAGAAATGGAAGATACCACATTTCCAGAGATAGAAACTATGTATCATTAACTCTAGAACATTTAATTGTATGTTCTAGAAAACCCGCAATGAAACTGGGATAAGTGTGTCCCTAAATTTGAAGTGTATTACATATTAAAACGATTATAAGCAACAAACTTTCGAGAAAAATAGCATTAGTATGACTATATGCAATTTCAGCTATGTCACGATATGCATAGAAAAATTTAAAAACTAGGGAGTCCATTTTTCAGTTCGTCAATGTAATTCCCTTAAACAAAATTACGGCAGCTAAAATATACAATTTCTGCATAGTGTGATTGTCACCCTACATTAAAGTACGGGACACTTCTGTACAGATAATTCGAATGATAGAAAACTTGGATAATGGATATTGACACAATGGATAATAAAACAGAAGACTGTTCTGAAATCAAAGTTTTTTTATGTTATATTTCTGTATTCTGTACAAAATAATTGTAACTTAAAATATCACGCAACATTACAACACTACATATAATACATACAGTAACGAAAATATACACATAACGTAATTATTTCGAACTCTATATATAAATTTATAGTTAATAAATTTTAACGCAGTGTTCATAATAATAAAATACAACAACGACTTATGAATTATTTATACACACGATGCATGTACCTGTTAGACGTGCAAGCCACGTTATTCAGAGTGGTGTACATATTTAGATAAATATTGAAACTTAGATAACGAATGATTGCAACACGTTTCGCAGAACGTTCAGGGAATGTCCTCTTTTAAAGCGGAAAGCATCAAAATCTTTCTGATGAGACGAAACGTCGGCGGGGACACTGACTGTTTACACCCACCCTGAACGGAACATGTTAGCCAATGTCGTCGTCTCCTAAATTTTAGAAACGCATTACCATTACAGTTACAATACTTTTATATTTCTACAATCTTCAATTCCATTCACTCGCAGCCTCAGACAGATACAGAAGTTGGAACGTGGTTTAGTCTTAGAAAAGAGAAGGGAAAACAATGGATACTCTCTATGTGTCCAAGACAATCAATTAATAATCAAGATTCAAGAACGAAGCCACTATAAAACTAACACAAACCCTATAATCATCTGGATTCCAGCTTATCAAGGAATAGAAGGAAATGAAGTGGCCGACGCAGCAGCGAATGCTGCCATAGATTCCTCATCTACCAACAAACGCAACCATATTCCAGCTCCCTATGAAGTCCAAATAATCCACTGCAAAGGAGTAATGAAAAATAATTAGAACAAAATATGGATCACAACTAAAAGTACTCAACTACGTAAAAGTGTCCGAGATGCTTAGCAACAGACATTAAGCATTAGCGACGGGAAAGAAGAAATATATGTCACACGCCTAGGAACTGGTCATACTAAGTTGACAAACGCGCACAAAGTTGGAAACTCTGCACTACCCTCCTGCAGCCATTGCAGTAACAATCAGTTAACAGTTACACACATTCTGCAGGAATGCCGCACCACAGACTGAGCCAAAGACAGAGACACGGAAATAACTCAAACATAAACCTGAACCAGCAATATGAAGTGCAAAGAGTTTCAAAGTATCTCAAGAACACAAACAAAACACTACTCACAAGTTTAGAACCACCGTCGTTGCTGATGACCTTGCTGTCGATGCGACGTAAAGCAGAATCAAAGAAAACGAGTAGGAAGACGATAGTATGAAAAATTATAAATCCAATACATAGTGCTTTACACATTTAGTACATAAAATAACTGTTTCAATAAAGGTTCAATTTTATTAATTATATTCTCAAAATAAGAGTTTATATGAATATTTAATTATATGTATATAATACAACACTTCAAACTTGTTTCTATTATTATATTACACTGTCATGAAAGAGAAAGATGATACATGCTTACTAGAAAATTATCTTTCGCTTTTCGATGTCCCTCTTAATTAAGTACAGTTACTTGTTGTTAGGATATGAAAGCAATATTTTCTGGCGGATTAACCAATTTTATATTCTTATCTATTAAACTGAAGACATTCTATTTTTTAGTTGAAGACTTTCTATTCCATCTGTTTTAATTTGAATGTGTTTCATCTTGTTGCAAAAATAATTTTAAATATTTCTTGCACTGAATATGATTTAATCCAATCTAATAAATCCAAGAACTTTCATTAGTCCCAGATACGAACGTCCTTAAAGCTAATAATGTAATAAGGGCGGTGTGAATTATCTGCAAAGCAGATACTCTTTAGTTTTCAATACGAGAGAGATGCATATACTCTTCCTGCCGTATCTACAGAGATTCCCGCCTGATCAAAATAACACATATTTTGCACACTCTACTTATTACAAACCTTGAGATTCCTCAACGGTATCTACAAAAAAGGGTACGAACACTCATGCATAGATCATTTTCAAATCCCTCTTAACATTCCTTTCCGGCCACAGTAGCGTAGCAAATTATTACAAAAGTCATTAATTATTCGACAGAAAAAAAAATAAAACTGTTGAAATTTCTGATTGTAACATGCTATACGTGCAAAGTCAAATATACAAATGAGACAAATAGTGCAACAATAAAATAATATTATATGATTCTATTACTAAATAATAGTGAAGAAGATAATTAAAGAGAAAAAGATAACTTTTACTTACAAATTTAATATGTTATCGAATAGTAATGTTTCATAAATTTTTAAGTGGAAACTTACGTTAATTAAACAAAGTTAATGTTAAAGTGGTTATAATCAGTAAAGGTATAACAATGAAATTAATTGTCCGAATGTGTTAGTTAAAAAACTGTGCAGATACATCTTAACGTCTCCATTTTCGAAGATAAAACAACATTTCATGCAATAACTCGCATCATGAACTTACTAAAATGGGGAATCAAGCACACATATACACAGGAATTGGTTCGTTTCCTATGACTTCTATATACACTTTACGCTTATTAGTGTAAAATGTTTTGAAATTTTATTAGCATAGAAATACTGCACTATAGTGATTATATTGGTGAAATTTGGGATAAATCTGAAAATTCTTAGAGGAATTATTATATACATCCACACCAATGCTAACTATATAAGACACTAATCTTGATTAACGAAATAAGAACTAGAAAATTTTGAATAGTGATGTGCGACAATAGTGAACAATATACTGTATACACAGTAGTTAACAAAATAGAATATTGGGCAGTAATTATAAATAATATGAAGTATATAATTCTTTACAACAATTGTCAAATTCATATAAATCAAGATGAGCTTACAGTCACCAGTAATTCAATAATATAATCACAGTACATTAATACGATGGAAAAGAAGCGATATGATTGCTACATTTGATATATGACATGTCTCATAGCTGTACGAAAGAAACACAGTGTTACATAACACATATAATACATACATAAAGTAGACTGAAATACATTTCTGAGCACTGCATTTATTTTTAATCAACATCTGAATTGGAAAAACTTTTTAAAATAATGCACAATGCTCTTTCCAAATCACAAACGTATTTGACGCAGAAATATAAGCTATTGAATGTAACCTTTAACCGGGAATTCCGTTCAATTGTTTCTCTTGTGGTGCTTGTCACGTATAATTAACATCTCTATGTTACATTTACAATATTGTAGAATTTATTTATAATATAGATTATTTATAATATTTCCACATCGACAATATTTGAACATTCTGACAATAATAATAATAATCATATTTTAGGTTTTCATTGGTGCTGTAATCATGAACAAATATCACAGGTGCAATATAGGAAAGGCGTAGCACTTAATGCTTTCTGATGTTACATGTTCGAAACGATTCATAACACTTTTACTATTTTTGCTATTACTACTGTAGTGATTTAGGCAAATTTTGCACAGCAGCACTACAAGTGATAGGAATTAAAATAAAAAATATAGACTATATTGTTGCTTCTACATTGAAACTTATTTATTGAATTGAACGTGGTCAGAGTTCGCCAATAAAGAAATAAGATTTGAAACAGTGATTGAAGTTTTAAATGAAAAATTTACTATATATATATGATTATTTATATCTATTTAAAAGTATCATGTTATTGTATTCAATTCAACAAATAATTTTTGAAACAGATGTTGCATCACTGTCCGAATTTTTTTATTCCAATTCTTTCACTATCAGCGCTGCTTTCACTGTAAAACCTGCATAAATCGAAACGACAGGATATGACATGAAAATAGAAATCAGGTCTTACGAATGTAAGTGAAAAAAATATATTACGTGTTAAGTCAATAGATGTACGTTATCCGTGGTACACCCATTGTGGTATATGTCCGGTTTGGAAATACGCAAATTGTATAATCTTCTAAAACGTTTCTCAGATTTCATAAGTAGCGATATAAAATTCATAACGTTTCTAAATGTCAGTGTTACATTACATTTGTATCGCTATTACTGTGGAATAATGTTTTCAAATATGTACGTATGTTTCCTCAGAAAATAGCATAACCTATCGTCATTTTCAGTTCCACGTATTATAGTTTACAGAAGGAGTTTGTGTTTATAACTATTTAGTTATCTTATTGTTATTTTATTATCATATGGAACGTGTATCTAGAATGTGAAAACTCAGATCCTTATATTTAGAAGCCAATGAAAGGAAGACGGAGAAAGTAAGTTTATTTTAAATTCTCCATTATACCTTTACTTTGTACTTTGTGTTGCATCGTATTTTTCTAAAATTGTAAATAATTTTTCATTTATACATTTATCATATTTTGCTTCATTTTAGTACACTGTTTTTCAATTTTTACATATAAATATAAATCGTTCTTATATGTAATATGATCAAAATATTTGAAAGAAATTTAAAGAAAATTTTTATTTGCTATTATTTTGTGGTAATAATGAATCATTACTCTATATCACATAGTTTTAGAATTTAGTACTAAAAAGTCAAATACTTCTGTATAATATTGTATACATATGAAATAGGATAATAAAATTATGACATTGGAAATTTATACTTGAAAAAGAGATTAAACAGATTACTAGAAAAACTTAATTCAAGAGTCTATTAAACATGCAAAAATGTAAATGCTTCATGAATCCTGAAGGATTCAGCAGTTAATTAAATAAATGTTCTTTATTCCATAATTATTTGTTTTGCTTATATAAACATTCTGGAAAAGAAGTTCACAAGAGTATGATATTCCAAAGATATTTGAGACTTAAGAATAATGAAGTAATATCGCAGTTTTAGAGAAAATTGATGAATAATGCTGTTTACTTAATTTTTTTAAATAAATATGGGTTAATGCAGTTTCTTCTGTAAAAATATAGTTTTTTCTACGATAATTATGCATTTGCTCAAAACGTTCATAACATTCAATAATCTTCTTTACTGGAAGAGATAATTATTTGTATTTATACAATATTTGTATTCAAATATATAAATATAAATATATACTCAAGGTAATGTTTACATCCTGATTTAGGATTATTTAAAGGTTAATTGTATTTATTTCTTTTATAAACACATTTTAAACTTCCATATTATCATATACATCATTATTATTTCCTTTTTCTATCTCTAAGAAATATATAGCATTTGCGTGAAACAATTTTCCCTTCTATTTTATTTTGTTATAATGAGATAGTAAATTGACTTCATTTGGGTGTTTCGGGAAATAAATATCATTTCTTTCTTAAAGATGTTTATTTATTTCACAGATAGTCTCAAAGTTATCAAAAATAATATTTCTTTAAAACTAAATGATTTTGATGCATCTACTGCAGGTAAATAAAATTATTCCATCTTGAAGTGGAGCAACAAATTTTACATCATATTTCACATGTATTTTCTATCTTATTTCATTTGTATTATTCTTGTGTATCTGAATTGGTAATAATATGTTTTATTAATTATTTATTCATGTAAAAAATTTATGTATTACATTTATAAATTCTTCTATCATGTATTGTATACTAAATGATATGGTATTTATAAATTTGTCTGTCAAAATGTATAAATGTTGATTCGTATAATGAATTTCTGGACATGTGTAGGTTTGATCCAATCACTTCCGTTACGTTAGTAAATGATTAAATGTTAATTTTAAATTTAAACACTCCAAATATTGTATAATTCAATTCAACTTTAATAGTTTAATATCGTACTAGCATGTGTAAGGAAATATGTTCATTCATCTTTTTTTTCTGTTGAATAATGTGAACTATCTTGATGTGTATTAAACATAATTTATTAATTATTGAAATTTATATGTTGATACATATGAATTTAAGGGTATAAATATATATGTGGACACATGAAATTTACATGTATATAATTATAGATACATGTATATTTAAATTATTATTTATGAAATTCATCTTAATGCTGACTATAGGTATAAAATATTAATTTTACAATAATCATTTTAATTATTCCAAGCAAGGATTTCTCACATGTAAAAGTGGACTTTTAGTAAATTGTTTTTCCTTTATATCTTTTAACAGGTGGTCACAGCGATGTAAACTTATGCTAGATTACAGAATTGGTGAGCCAGCATTAAATTATGGGTAAGCTAATGTTAATCCTGCTCATGAGCAAGTAAAATAGAAATAGATATTTATCAGTATTAAATAAGATAATACATGCAGAAAATCACAATTATTATAAAATATGGTAAAATTATTCCAAAAATAATTCTTAGAAAATAGATATATTCATTTTTGATGCTTAAGAATTTGGTCTAAGGAAAGTATATAATAAAATAATTGAAAATTTATAGATCAAGGAACTGTACATGATTGTCATTATGCAGTTTGCGACCAATTTATTTGCATATTTAAATTTCAGATTAATGTTTTATATTTTACTGCTTCACAATGATTACTATTTTAGTTATAACTTTAGAAATTTATTTGGAAAATTTTTGCAACTATTAGAAGACCAATACGTAACAGCTAAAGAATAATCATTAATGATTACAGAATTATTGTTGTTACATATTAATTTGAAAAATTTTACTTTACCAAAAACATGCATATGTTTGAGGATATGTCATTAGACACATTTGTCATAGTAAAATTATTTATTTGAAACAAAATATATATGTACATGAAATGTATAAATGTGAGTTTGTAGCAAATAAAGTAAAATACTTTATATTAGTTAAAATTAGTAGTAATTAGGCTCCGGCTGTTTATGCAAATGCATATTTTTACAGAAAACAGGTAGAACAGTAGGATTTGGATAGAAATACGTTTTATGATTAAAAAATTCGAGAAATATATTTCTTATTTTGTTCTTTTTCCATAATGCACGTGTTTTTATGTTTTATGTTTGAAAGTATATGCATCTTATGGCATATGTGCCTTCCTCTGCTTATATACTTTGTGCTCATGTGGAATATCTTTCTGATAGAATTAATTTAGTCTATCGAGAAACTCTCTTATTATGACTGTATAGTGTCGATAACATAATTACTTTGTAATTATGGATACACATCAAAACATACTTATATGTAATAGGACTCAGTTACAGTATGATGTGACATTGTGACAGTATGTTTCGAACTCAGGTAGAATGATTTGATTTCCTCAGTGATATCAGCAATCCAGCTTCTGCTCGTTTCTGTTAAAGCTTATCTAATAATGCCGAGAACTCGGAAAAGTAAAATAGCAGTATTTAAATGCTGGAGTCTAATTTTTTTTTTAAATCAATTATTTTATGTCGCATCAACTTCATGGGTTATTAGCAACAACAGAAGGAAGGATTTTTTATATGTTTTTGCAGATCTTGGTGTGTTTCAGATATTGCAACAGGCTTGATTATGTCCCACTGCCCATTAGGCTGTCTTTTAGGATGGGTTTGACACTGAGTTGTTTTCTTAGCAGTAGATATACATCGCATTGTAATATGAGGTGGTCTATTGTTAGGGTCGTCTAGGCAGAGTGGTTGGCTTCCTTTGGTGGGTACGTATTTCTGTGTCATTTTCGTATATCTGACTATTATATTTGGCAATTACAACTTGGTCACGTATTTTTAGAGTTGGTGGTATTGTTCTTGAACAAGTCATTTTTTATGGTAAGCAGTCGTGGACTTACTAAGGTTTTCCACTCGCTGTTCCAACGGTGTTTGATTTTTTGCTTGGTGGGCAAGTAGAAAATCGAGTGGCAGGTTAGTGTTGTGGTAGGGGATTGCTGAATTTGCTGCTTCCTTAGCAGCTTTGTCTGTTCTCTGGTTTCACTTCACTTCCTGTGTGGGATGGGACCCATATGACTGTAATTGAGTTATGACTTTTTATTGATACGATGTAGGCGTTTTGGCATTCGCTCTATTATATGTCCATTGGCGTAGCATTGCGGTGATAGGATTTGTGGAGTCACTGGAAAAGGCGAATTTTCTATTGTGGTAATTAGATGTGGCTTCGAGGGCATGTTTTATTGCGTTAAGTTCACCGGTCAGGATGGACGTGTCTTGCTAAAACTTGTCTTCTGTGGTTGAATGTTCGAAGACGATCGAGTAGCCGGTGCCGTTTTTGGTTTTTGAGACATATGTATAGATATATGTATGGTCTTGGTATCTCTGGGATAGCTCCCAGAACAGAGAATTAAGAATGTTAGGGTTGCTATGCTTATTGTTATGTTTGCGTAAATCGGTGTTGGTTGTGGTTATAGGAACAGTTCACGGCTGAGAACTGGGTATATTTCTTGGGGTTGCCAAAATGACTTTGGTGTTGAGATCGTGTTCTTTTTGGGAAATTCTATAGAATGGGAGTGCGGTTTTCTTCACCGAGTGTATGGTAGGAGCTGCGTTCTGTCAGAAGGTGTTTATGAATACAATGTTCTGAAAGGTGCTAGAGATTTCAGCAGCAAAGTTGATGCTTAGATGCATTGTTCTGATTTTTAGAGGAACTTCCACTGCTTCGCTCAGGATGTTAATAATTAGGCTGGCTCGGAATGCTCCCATTGCTATCTTAATTGCATGGTGGTGTATGAGATCGAGTTTTATGAGGAACTAGTGGCTTGCAGAGTTGTAGTCTATCCATAATCTATCTTAGTTCTTACTATTGTTCTGTATCTTAGTAGCAGGGTGTTCATATTTGCACCCCAGTTGTTTGCTGCAATAGTTTATAGGATGTTGGGACGCTGGCAGCATTCCGAAATATGATTGTTCACATGAGGTTTGCACGTTATTCGGGAATCGAAAGTAAGGCCTAGTAGCTTCATTGTATGATGTCTCTTTTAGTTCTTGTCCGTTGCGGCTTAGGTGAATGTTGGTGTAGTGTCTGCCTTTGCTGAATGTTAACACTACCGATTAGAGTCCAAGAACATGAATCCAGTATTTAGTGACCACTTTTGGAGGCTGTTCTGTAGTAAAGTCTAGACGATGAGTGTGTTTCTTCCTCTGCATATTATAATGAGTTCACCAGGGAATAAGTATCCTTTGACCTGGTTAGATAAGTTTGTCATCACATCGTTTATGGCTATGAGAAATAGGCTAACGCTTAGGACTGATCCTTGTGGTACGTCGTTCTCTATGATTCTAGATGAAGATGATTTGCGACGGTCCTTGTATGGGGAAACTTTTTGATGAAGTTGAAGGTGTTTTTGATTCCGTGCATTTGTAGGAATTTAAGACTTCGGTATCTCCATACAATATGGTATACCTTTTCTATGTCAAGACATACAGCAGTTAATTTTGTTGGTTGGCGAAGATTTCCTGTATCTCGGTTTCTAGGTTGATTGAGTGATCGTAGGAATGGAGTTGCCGGAAGCCTCTTTGGAATTTGGTGATCAAGTGATATACTTGATACTTCTCGAGATACCACCGTAGGCGATGGTTTAGTATCTTTTCCATTAGCTAACACATTGTGTTCGTCAGTAAAATTGGTCGGTAACAATTGGGATCTGTGAAATTTTATCTGGTTTAGGTAGGAATTGTTATTGCTTTGTTCCATATTTCTTGAAAGACATTGTTATTCCATATGCAGATGAATATTGACAGTAGGTAGTTTATGTATTAGTGTTTCGTGGCAGTTTGGTAAGGAGAAGTTTTGGAATGCTGTCCAGTGCTGGGCTGGTACCACATTCACTTAAGGCATACATTAGTTTTTGGTAGGAGATTGATTCGTTAAGAGATTCTATTGACTGTGAGTCATCAGTATTTGGAAATAATGGTGGCTTGGCCTTGGTTTCTAGTTTATACTTCTGGAATTCTTTTAAATGTTGTTGATAGAGGTTTGCTGGAATGTGGATACTAGTATTTCTGAAATATTCGCTGGATCTGTGGTGTGAGTGTCTTCTTCTTTTAGGGCAGGGATTGTGTAGTATGTGTTTTGTTTCCTTTGATTGACCTGATCTTTTTCCATACTACTGCCGTTGGAATAGATAAGTTGCAAGATGAAATATACCTTAACGATGACTGTTTCTTGCTGTCTTTAATGATTTTCCGGGATAATGCTCTGTGCTTTTTGTAGTTAATGAGGTTTTCTTGAGAGTTAAATTTTTTGTATCGATTGTAAGCGTGCTCATTGTTTATGATTGCTTTAGAATTCTGTCCATTCTACTATGGAGTGAATTTGGATTTTGAGTTGCCTGAGGTAGTTTTGGTATTGGAAATGGCTATGTCAGCGGCTTCTGTAATGATTCGTATGAAATTGACGAGGGCGGAGTATATTGAGGCCGGTTGGATCGTGTTTGGTTCAGTGTAATGGAAGATGGAAAATGCTCGGTAAGTTGTCCAATCGGCTTTTTCAAATTTCCACTTAGAGGATATCTAGGCAGTAGCTAGTATATGATCTTGATCGTGAAGTGGTCACTATCGAATAGATTACTTTGCACGTTCCAAGAAATGTTTTGAGCGATTCTGCGGTTGCAGAGAGTTAGGTCAAGTGCACAAAGACGGACGGGTGCGGTCGTGAAGTGGGTTGGTTTGTTGGTGTTTAGAAGATTTTGTTAGTCTCGCTATGGTATGGTAGTTCGCTCCACTTGTGTCTGTTTTGTGGTATCTCCATAAAATGTTATAGCCATTGAAGTTTCCCGTGATGATGAATGTCTATGGTAATTGGCTAAAAATTAGGGTAAGTTTAACTTTATCAAGATGACTGATAGGCAGATAGATATTGCAGCATATCCCTTGTAGCCACAAATTCAAAGTTGGATGTGATCGCATTCTCTTGGCTGTGGATGTTGTCCTTGATATAGATGGCTATTCTGCCACCACCGTGGTCAGTGGAGCGATTTTTGGTGAACGCCTGGTAGTTTTTGAGTTTGACAGAGCTTAATCCTTTAAAATTCTTGTAAGCAAATGATTTCCAATTGCTCCTTATCTATCAGTGATTGTAAGTATTCCAATCAGCTGTAGAATCCGTTTAGATTGCACTGAACAATTATAATTGTCATATTTTGATTTTTAATTGATGATTGGAAAGATTTCATGCAGAAATGAGTCCGAGAACCAATTCGGGGAATGAACGGTAATTGAAAAGTCGTTTCTCGCAGCTATAGTGGTTTGTCGGGCTTGAGTTAGTTTTTTAGCTAGACGTCGTATTCTGTTCTTTAGGCTTCTATCTTTGAGTAAGGGGTGGATTGTTTCGATCATGTGGAGCAGAGCCCTACTGTCTTGAGTGTGGTCTTTGATAATGTCGATCGGGTTGCCTGTGCCGCAGGCGTTTTCCAAAAGACACTTGAATTGGCAGTAATTAAGGATAAAATTACTTTTTATGTCATCAAGGGTTGGCTTTACCGGTTTTAGCATTTCATCAAGTTTTTCGCTGAACTTTGTTAGAGGTTGGCTACGCTTAGGACGTTTTATAATGGTGTTAGACGTTGATTTCTTGATATTGCCGGTGGAGGTGGTCTTGGGGGTGGTCGGGAGTAAAAAAGGGTATTTGTTTCCGTCCTCTGAGCCGGAATCTGCAGCCACAGATGGTGTTGTAGTCGGTTATATAGTCTGTATCAGGTAGGGTCTTCCAGTGGTTGTTGGTAGCTTCGATTTCAGTTATGTTTGAAGTATTGGGGCATGTTTGCTGCATTTGTGTATTCGTGCGTTCTGTCTCGTGTCTGTTTGTTTCTACGTTCCATTATTTTTATCTGCTTTTTTGCTGTGTGTTATGTTAGGTTTGGGCTAGGTGGATTACTGCAATCTTTGGCGTCGTGGCATTCTTGTTTGAATAGAAAGCAGTAGGGTTTACTCGTAGACACTTCCGTACTGTGTACCATCGTGATTTACTAAAAAGGACTGGGGAATATTTGGGAGGACGTCTGGGTTGATGAAGACATGTCTACCAAAAATCATTATGTGAGCAAAGCCTGCTTCCTGTATACGTGCGAAGGACCGTTAGTTTTGATGTCATTCGGATGATGATGTTTGTGAGGTATTTTTCTATGTATTCGTGTGGTACAGATGATGAGACATTCGAAAACATTAACCTCTGGGATGGATTGATTAGCGATCTGACTGTACTATGTATTTTATTGATAGTTATTGCCCTTTAGTTAGTTATTCTTGCACTGTAGTCTGTTTTGTCGAGATAGATGCAGATACGACCGTTGAAGATTCGGGAAGCGAAACGGACAGCTACGGAGCTAGTGACTTTAGCGACCGCGAGTATGTAGTCTTCTATTGTTGTGTTGTTAATAGCGTCGATTAAGATTGCTTGACCATTAATTGGAAAAGAATTAATCATTGTAAGAATAACATAAAATTTTGCTTGTGTAGCTGGAACATTTGATGCGTCTATGGTAGACTGATTGTTGATATCTGTGTATAAGCATCTATGTGCAGAAGCCTCGTTGTCGGTCCACACTCTCTGACTCATGTTGTGTCGACGATGGCGAATCTGCCCATACTGTGACGCATACTATCACAGCACTTTATTATTGTACTCTGTACGATTGGCAGTCGCGTGCAAGGTAAACACGCCTGTTCGATTTTAACGCTCGAGAGCAACTGGATTCTAATTTTGTTATCGACGAGAGCAATGAAAGTTTTGTATTGTGAACCTTTTAGTAGAAGTATAAAATGCGAAAGAGAATCCCTGTTTGTGCAACATGTAAATACTGCCACACATAAAACACACTTTGAAAAAGCAGCAAACACGAGTGGAAACGATACTTCGCAGCAGCCACTTGTGAGTTCAAAACAAAATGCCTTTTACGAAGATTTAACCCGAGGAATGTTTGCTGTAGATATGCTTTTGCGTGCCTTAAACAACGATGTATAGAGACACTTTCTAACAAAATGTACAGATCGCAATATTCCAGATCAATCGACGCGACGAAGGAATTACATGGACGATTGCTACTATTAAGTACACAAAATATTAGGGAAGAAATTGCTTACCACTGTATGTGGATTTCTATGAATGAAACCACTAATGCAGTAGGCCAGTTCATCTTTGCAAATTTAGAAGTAGGAATACTATCCAAAGATCAAATAACGAAACTGCACTTACCGTGTTCCAAGCAATTAGAAGTGACAAATAATGCGACAGTATATAGTCTGTGAAAAATATTAAAAGATACTCCTCTGCTACCGAAATCTGTTTTAACTAGATAGGGTACGTAGATTGAAGTGCCATTATTTTATGCTGAACACTTTGAAAAAGTTAAAGAAGTTTGTTGAACTTCTGTTAAGCTAAATATGTTTATATAGAGTCCGATTAAAGACATATCTGTTCTATTTTTTATGTTAAAACGTAGTTTAAACATTCAAAGAACAAGATTCGGCAGCAATTAGGACAGCAGAAAATAAACTTACGTCAAACGTGATGAATTTACACAAAATTTATCATTTATTAAAGCCCGTTTAAACACATTACCTGCCACGGTACAAAAATTGGAAACAGTAGATTTGCCGTTAAACACTTCGACGAGGATATATATGAATTAGAGTAATCATTTAGAAACCTGGGAATTACGGAGAAGAAATTAGAAAAAAAAGTAACTGCGGCTGTAGAAAAAATTCTGGGTTAACGAAAATAATACAAATTGCAAATAGTTTAAATAATGATCTTGTACAAGATCTAATAGATATGCCAGAAATCTGCTGGTGTAAATATAAATACATCTACATCATGCGACGTGGAGCGAAAACTGTTCGCATATAAAATAATTTTGTCGATGGATAATCGTAGTGAATTAACGCCATTCTGTTTCGAGAAAATGCTTGTCTTTTATTGTAACTCAAATTACAATATGCCACAGTATCTCACAAAACTTACTGTTAATTTTGTATACTTTCCTTTCATATCAGCATGCATAGCATCTTTGTGCATATTTGCATACTTTTTGTGCACATTTGCATGATTTTCGTACATGTTTGCACATCTTTGGGTCATATGAATCATACGTCTCTTACATTTTTATTGGGCACAATCATCCGGAGTATGGTAATAATAATGTATCTGTATGGTACATTTACTCTGTTGATACTTAATGCTTTCTATAATTTTTACAGCAGTTAATCTCTTAAAACTAAAAGCAGTATATTTATACGGTTAATTTAGTCACTGTTGTATCGATATTGTGTTGAAGGAAACTTATAATTGTAAATTATAAGTATCGGGGATATGAGTGCTATATTGGAATTATATTATATGGTAGATAGTCATATGAGAATGAAGATTTTTCTAAAACAAATAAATAAATATTATCGAATGTATGCGAGAAAGAAACACGATATATTTAACGTTAGGTATTGATGATATACGTATGTATATGTGCGACAGATTCGTACCTTTAAAGAACCAAAAATATAATGACCTTATTAATTGTTATCGTTACTGTCATTCAAATTCACTGACAGTCTAACTTTTCTGCTTTTAACGGATATTTCGTAACTTGTAAGTAGCTTTGTTATGAACATTAGTGGTAACCATATAAGCATTCCTACTGAATATAAAGGCCATTCTTGTTTATTAAGAAATGGTTACATCGAAATACATTTATTCGTGTTATATGAGATTTTCGCTCCATGTTACATCGAAACCGTATATTGAAATTATACAGAAGTGTTACACGTGACCTTACTATATTCATATCACATTCTTGATATTATATCCCAAATAATTTTCTAATTTATTTAAATTTAATGCATAAGTATAATACTAGTATTATAGCAGTAATACTATATATATATATATATATATATATTATATAATAGTAATATTACTACTATAATAATAATATCTATAGAATGAATTCGGAACCAAAATGATTCGTCTTTTATTAATTGTGCTCGCAAATATTTTTACAGTCCTTTTCCAGTATTTAAATATTTTTGGTTCAAATTTTTCATTTATTATATTTTCTGAGGTATGAAAATGACCATGAATTTTCGGAATCGATTCATTTTCATTAATTCCTTTCGTTATGGTTATCATTCATGACGTGCGTCTACAATTGATAAATTGTGTCAATAACTTCGATATTAACAGTGCCATTGGTAGTGCCTTCAATGTTACTCAAACAATAAAATCTGATTAATCTTCATAAAGATATTATTATCCATACATACATACGAAGTTTATCGTGATTATCAAGAAAATTTTTCATGACTGTTAAATGTATGGTTACTGACGATTTATTCAATGAACAGAAATATCTTTTGTCTCGAAATGAATAATTGATTAGTAATATTTTAGCTTAATTTGTAAAATTAATGATGTTAATTTTGTGTTACTAATGTCTGGAAAATAATGACAAAGAATCATGTTTACTTCATCAGTTTAGGATTAATATGATTTAGTAATATTTTCTCATGAAATCATGATAGAAGTATTGATACTTATACAGCGTTGGTGATGCATTTACTCAATTGTTTGCATTTACTCAATTTGTTTCAATTTCTTTATTATATATATAGGTGAACTATAAATATAAATATATACTCAAGATGTATGCTTCCTGGAGTGGTTCAAAGAGTTGAGTTTCTTGATTCAGGGTTATTTATAGATTAACAGCATTCATTTCTTTCAGAAACATGTTTTAATGTTCTACATTGTATTTTGCTTTTAGTATGTTTCCTTTCTAAGAAATATAGTTCGAACCTTTGTCACAAAATAACTTTTCCTTATATTTTATTTTACTAAAATACTAACGTGACATTATCGTAACATGTCTCTAGAGAAATAAATTTCATTTTCTTTTAAGAATTTTCAAAATCATGTTTTTTTTAAATTTATTTCATTCAGATGGGCTTAAACTATTAAGAAGAGTAAGATTTCATTACAATTCACAGTCAGTAATGATTTTGGTATATGTCCCTCATGCCAAATAAAATTACCCTGAAATGAAGTAATATGCAATCTCTATCTTAATTCATTTGTATTATATCCGTTTGTGTAAATTTTTTTATAATAATATAATTCATATGTTTTTTATAAGTTTGCAGATTTCAACTAATAGTTGTGTTATTAAACGATGAAATGTTGATTTATTTGTAAATCATTGGTTATTGAAATCTATACTGAAATTTGTCAGATACATATTAATAGGGATTGTAGATATAATATATTAATGTTACAACAATCATTTTAATCTATAACTGCAATTTTAGTCTTTTAAAAATGGATAATCAATTGTTAGCATATTTTATAGTAAGTCAATGCAGTGAGATATATTTGCAGTTGACTGCATAGGTGGTTCTTCATTTGGTGTGCTTCAGGATGAGTAATAAAGGAGAATAATAATGCACTACTTACTATGTAATATGTAACAATTATATACCATGTTTAAACTTGATGTCTGGTATAATAAACCTTTATGTAACACTATTAATTTGTTCCGTACTGTACCAAAATTGTTACAAAAGTTTAGAATAGGAATTAGAGGAATAGTACCATATAATATCAAAATTATATTTTACATATGAATGTTAGTGGATCGAATGACAATCACACTGGTTGTTGACAAATTTAATATAAATTATGAAATACATATATAATATAACGTATAAATTTCACTCTCTATCTCGTCATACTCTGCTTCACACAAGTCTCGCGTCTTTCACACTCCCGTCACGGGATCTTCCCGATCAAACTTGTTTTTTCGTCACCACGCTCGCACTCAATTGTTTTTCGCATACATCTCCCTCATTGGCCCTTTTTTCTGCCATTAAATATATCAAACACTCAGATCTCAACACACAACAGTTATATAGCACAGTTATACAGCACATTCTCACCAAACTCATCCTTCCATACAAACATCATGTATATTCATTCATCTATGGTAACCACAATGAAATCATATTATAAGAGAGTCTAATAAAAATACAGATATCTTTCCATGAAACATAAATAAATAAATAATATAATATGAAAGAGGGAAGCACAATAAGTTTAATGTATTAAGGTATCATTTGATATGCTTAACGTATTAAGGTATTATTCGATGGGTACATTACATTTGATATTTGGAATCACATTCGGTCCAGTTCTTTTCCTCTTAATGGACTAAATGTCTTCAACACTGGTTTATCATTAAAAGTAATTGCTAGTATATAACATATACTCGTATATTAATTATAACTCTATAAATATTCGTGGTGTATAGGAAGGTCGTCCATGTTTATTAAGAAATGATTTTTTAGAAATTGCGTCATACGAATACCGTGTTATAAAAGATCTGGTATACTTTTCATTGCGATATACTGTTATTGCTATCATGTACCGTGTTGTACAAAGATTTACTGTATTGTAACACTTTCAGTACGATGTCCAAGTAATTTTCTAATTTTCTTGAATCTAATAATATATTTAATAATATCATGTGTAATATTACTATTATTGTAATATATAGTGAGTCACTAAAAACTGTTGTATAGAATAATTTGTCTTCTATTAGTTATATGGGAAAAATTGAATTATGTTACAATTCCGGATTGATAGGCGACGAAAAAGGTGTGATTTGGAATCTATGGGGTAGAGATGTATGTATGCAAAACCTATATACATATATATATATATATATGTAGGTACGTATATATGTATATATATTTATGTTTTATCAGATCTAGAGGTACCTTTCCTTTTAAATATAGGAAAATGCTAACGGAGATCAGATTTGAAGCTTACATATTTAAAAGTAATTGTACACATAATTACACGAGAAATAATTGTATCTCTTCGATTTGAGTATTCTACAAATTTTTTTTGAATGAACTGTTATGTCTTGTTCTTCTTGTAACATTAGAGGAACTATCACTGCACTGGTTCCTCGATCTTTTTCTATTTCTTTTAATCTTTTGAGCCCTATGGACCGATGTATGCATCCAGCGAAAGCTTTTTTTTGGTCTATAGGTGCAAATATGGTTTCGGCATCAGTTACCAGCATGGACTATGACACATATATGCGTTTGTCAATTTCTTCGATCACAAACGTAGTAAAATTATAATTATTTTTATATGTATAAGATGAATATTTGTGTATTCCGTGGCAACGATAATAAAGAACAGATGACACTCTGTTCCTGTCAGTCTTTTTTGGCAAAAAGCCGTGATTTGAGTTCTGTCATACACAAATAAATTATTAATAAGCCTAGCGATTCAAAAATGAATATTTTGCTGTTTGTAATATGAGTTTTAAGTTTATTATTTGTTATATATAAATATTGAGTTTGGTTTTAGTATTTTAAAATTAGATTATGTTGCAAATTTTACAGTTTCTAACAAATAATTAATGCTCAGATATGGTGTTCACTAATTATTAAATTTGATGTAAAAAATTATCATTTAAACTTATTGTTAGTTACGTCCGGTATACTCAATCAACAGAGTACGCACTAGCGTAAAAGTTTTCGGTCCAGAGCGATTGCAATTGCTAGACGCTCACCGTTCAAACGGAGCGTTTTGGCAGAAAGTTTTCCTGGGCTCAAGAGATTAATATGTAAACAGAAAAAAAAATAACAATTGATGATAGTACGGTTTTGTTGCTCATGTTACATATATAGTATGCCGTAATACAATGCATACATTTTCGTTTTATTATTAATGTTCTTTGTACATATATTGGAAGTACAGATGTTGAAAGCTAAAACATTCTTACGTCTGGCTTGACGGACAACGGTAGGATTATAGCTACAATCCAGCCAAAATGCGAAATAAGGATGTAACCTTCTGCTCAATCGGCACATACGTCCGATTCTGTTTCTGCGGAAGGCGGTGATTGCTGCTGACTGGAGAGCTTTCAAAATTGCGTTGCAGGTCGCGCCTAAATGACCCTAAAGACGGAATTTATTAGGGAACAGTCGCATTATATCGCGATCAAACTCGTATTACCGTTAGAGACATCAAATCTGAATGCATTTCACATCACTTTTCCCGCAATAATATTAGAAAAAATGACCCATGACTAACAAGTGCGATGCATTACGTTATATTTCTACGTATTACACGATTACACAAGGTTCTGCAGCATTCGATACACTGCAAGGACGAAATTCTGCATATTACAGTATATTAACATTGTCCACACATACTAACCACGTTTATGACTATATTACACCTAATTACACCTCAATAACCCATAGAAGAATTTATTAGGGAACAGTCGCATTGTAACGCGATCTAACACGTATAACCGTTAGTGACAGCAAAACTGAAGGCATTTCACACCACGTTTCACGCAATAATATCAGAAATAATGAACATGACTGACAGGTACAATGATTTACGATACATATCCACGTGAAACACTATTACACACGGTCCTGCTGCATTCGATACATTGCAAGGATGAATTGCGCGTATTTCAGGATATCAAATTTCTCAACACATACTAAACACGTTTGTGACAATATAACACTTTATTACATTCCAATGTCCCAGAGATTCGGAATTTATTAGGGAACAGTCGCATTTTATCGCGAACCAACACGTATAACCGTTAGTGACATCAAACCTGAATGCATTTCACATCACGTTTCCCGCAATAATATTAGGAAAAATGACACAGGACTAACAGGTGCGATGCATTACGATATACTTCCACGTTTTACACGATTACACACGGATCTGCTGCATTCGATACACTGCAAGGACGAATTCCGCATATTACAGTATATTAACTTCGTCCACACATACTAACCACGTTTGTGACTATATCACACCCAGTTACACCTCAATCACCTATAGAGTCGGAATTTATTAGGGAAGAGTCGCATTATAACGGGATCTAACATGTATAACCGTTAGTGACAGCAAAACTGAACGCATTTCACATGACGTTTCCCGCAATATTATCAGAAATAATGAAACAGGACTTTCAGGTACAAAGATTTACGATACATTTCCAGGTAAAACACTATTACACACGGTTCTGCTGCGTTCGATACTCTTCAATGATGTATTCCGCGTATTTCAGGATATCAACGTTGTCCACAGACACTAAACACATTTGTGACTATATAATACCTAATTATACCTCAATGACCCATAGAGTCGGAATTTATTAGGGAACAGTCGCATTATATCGCGATCTAACACGAATAACCGTTATTGACGTCAAATCTGAATGCATTTCTCCTCACGTTTCCCGCAATAATATCAGAAATAATGAAACAGGATGGTCGAGTACAATGATTTACGATACATTTCGACGTAAAACACTATTACACACGGTTCTGCTGCATTGGATACACTGCAAGTATGAATTCCGCGTATTTCAGGATATCAACTATGTCCACACATACTAAACAAGTTTGTGACTGTATAGCACCTAATTATACCTCAATGGCCGAAAGAGTCGGAATTTATTAGGGAACAGTCCCATTACGTCGCGATCTAGCACGTATAACTGTTAGTGACAGCAAGACTGGATGCATTTCACATCACGTTTCCCGCAATAATATCTGAAATAATGAAACAAGTCAGAGAGGTACAATAATTTACGATAAATTTCCACGTAAATACTATTACACACGGTTCTGCTGCATTCGATACGCTGCAGGGAAGAATTACGCGTATTCCAGGACATCAATTTTATCCACACATACTAAACACGTTTGTGACTATGAAACACCTAATTATACCTCAATGACTCATAGAGTCTGTATTTATTACGGAACTGTCGCATTAGTACGCGATCTAACACGTATAACCGTTAGTGACAGCAAGACTGAATGCATTTCACATCACGTTTCCGTCAATAATATCAGAAATAATGGAACAAAACTGTCAGGTACAACGTTTTACGATACATTTCCACGTTAAACTCTATTACAATCGGTTCTGCTGCGTTACATACACTGCAAGGCAAAATTACGGTTATTTCAGGATATCAACTTTGTCCACACATACTAAACTCGTTTGTGACTATATAAAACCTAATTATACTTCAATGACCCATAGAGTCGGAATTTATTAGGAAACAGTCGCATTATATCGCGATTTGACACGTATAAAAGTTAGTAACAGCAAAACTGAATGCTATTCACATCGCAATAATATTAGAAATAATTGAACAAGACGGTCAGGTACAACGAATTACCATACATTTCAACGTATCTCACTATTAAACACGGTTCTGCCGCATTCTCTATAATGCAAGGATGAATTCCGCGTATTTCAGGATATTAACTTTGTCTACACATACTAAACACGTTTGTGATTATATAATACCTAATTGTACTTCAATGATACGTAGAGTCGGAATTTATTAGGGAACCGTAGCATTATATCTCGATTTAACACGTAGAACCGTTAGAGACAGAAAATCCGAATGCATTCCACTTCACGTTGCCCTCAATAATATAAGAAATGATGGACTAACAGGTCCGATGCATTACGATATATTTCCACGTATTACACGATTACCCACGGTTCTGCTGCATTCGATACACTGCAAGGACGAATTCCGCATATTACAGTTTATTAACATTGTAGACACATACCAACCACGTTTGTGACTATATTACACATAATTACACCTCAATGACCCATGGAGTCGGAATTTATTAGGGAACAGTCGCATTATATCGCGATCTAACTCGTATTACCGTTAGAGACATCAAATCTGAATGCATTTCACATCACTTTTCCCGCAATAGTATTAGAAAAAATGACACAGGACTAAGAGGTGTGATGCACTACGATATATTTCCACATATTACACGATTACTCACGGTTCTGCTGCATTCCGTAAATTGCAAGGACGAATTCCGCCTATTACAGTATATTAACTTTGTCCACGATACTAACCACGATTGTGACTATATAATACCTAATTACACATCAATGACCCATAGAGTCGGAATTTATTAGAGAACAGGGGTATCATATCGCGATCTAACGCGTATAACCGTTAGTAACAGCAAAACTGAATGCATTTCACATCACGTTTCCCGCAATTGTTTAGAAAAAATGAAACAAGACTGTCAGGTACAATGATTTACCATCCCTTTCCACGTAAGACACTGTTACACCCGGCTCTGGTGCATTCGATACACTGCAAGGTCGAATTCCGCGTATTTCAGGATATCAACTTTGTCCACACATACTAAACACGTTTGTGATTATACAACACCTAATTATACCTCAATAACCCGTAGAGTCTGAATTTATTAGGAAGAGTAGCATTATGTCGCGATCTAGCACCTATAACCGTTAGTGACATCAAATCTGAATGCACTTCACATCACGTATCCCGCAATAATACTAGAAAAAATGACACAGGACTAACAGGTGCGATGCATTACGAAATATTTCCACGTATTACACGATCACAAACGGTTCTGCTGCATTCGATACACTGCAGGACGAATTCCGCATATTGCAGTATATTAACTTTGTCCACACATACTAACCACGTTTGTTACTATATTACACCTAATTACACCTCAATGACGCATAGAGTCGGAATTTATTAGGGAACAGTCGCGATCTAACGCGTATAACCGTTAGTAACAGGATAACTGAAATCATTTCACATCGCGTTTCCAGCAATATTATCAGAAATAATGAAACAGGACTTTCAGGTACAAAGATTTACGATACATTTCCAGGTAAAACACTATTACACACGGTTCTGCTGCATTCGATACACTGCAAGGATGAATTCCGCGTATTTCAGGATATCAACATTGTCCACACAGACTAAACACGTTTGTGTATATATAACACCTAATTATACCGAAATGACCCATAGTGTGGGAATTTATTAGGGAACAGTCGCATTATATAGCGATCTAACACGTATAACCGTTAGTGACATTAAATCTGAATACATTTTAAATCACGTTTCCCGCAATAATATTAGAAAAAATCAAACAAGACTGACAGGTGCTATGGATTACGATATAGTTCCACGTATTACACAGTTACACACGTTTCTGCTCCATTCGATACACTGCGAGAGCGAATTCACCATATTACAGGATACTATATTTGTCCACACGTACTAACCACGTTTGTGACTATATTTCACCGTATTGTACCTCGATAAAAAATCGAGTCGGAATTTATTAGAGAACAGTCGCATTATATGGCGATCTCACACGTATAGCCGTTAGTGACAGCTCAACTGATTTCCTTTCACAACACGTCATTCGCAGTAATTTTAGAAATAATGGAAGAAGACTGTCATTAATGACGAATTACGGTATATTTCCAAGTATTACGACAATAAACAGGTTTCTGCAGCATTCCAAATACTGTAGGGGCCGCTTTACGCATATTACAGTACACTATAGTTGTCCACACATACTAACCGCGTTTGTGACTGTATTACACTTAATTAGACCTCAAGCACCCATAGAGTCGAAATTTGTTATGGAACAGTCGCATTATATCGCGATCTAATACCTATAGCCGTTAGTAACAGCAAAACTGAATGCTTTCACTTCACGTTTTTCGCTATAATATTGGAAATAATGGTGGAGAAATGTCAGTGATGAATTACGATGTATTTCCATGTATTGCACGAATAAACGCGGTTCAGCAGCGTTCGGTAAACTGTACGGAATAATTACGCATATTACAGTACATTACATTCTTCCACATATCCTAACTGCGTTTGTGACTATATAACACGTAATTAAAATTCAATTACCCATAGAGTCGGAATTTAGTATGGAGCAGTCGCGTCATATCGCTATCAAACACGTATAACCGTTAGTGACAGCAAAACCGAACGCTTTTCACGTCACTTTTTCCGCAATAATATTATAAATATTGAAACAAGATCGTCAGGTACAACGAATTACGAAATATTTCAACAAATTTGTCAGCATGTGTGGACAAAGTTAATATCGTGTAACATGCGTAATTCGCCTTGCAGTGCATCGAATGCTGCAGAACCGTGTGTAAACCTGCAATACGTGGAAATATCGTAATTCATCGTACCTGACAGTGTTTATTCATTATTTCTAATATTATTGCGGAAAACGTGATGTGAAAACATTTAGTTTTGCTGTCACTAACGGTAATACGTGTTCGATCGCGATACATTGTGTCTGTTCCCTGATAAATTTCGACTCTATGGGTGATTGAGATTTAATTATGTGTAATATTGTCACAAACGCGACTAGTATGTGTAAACAACTATAATGTACTGTAATATTGGTAATACGTCTCTACATCTTAACGAATGCTGCAGAACCGTCTTTATTAGTGTAATACATTGAAACATGTCGTAATTCGTCATTACTGACATTTCCATTATTTTTAATGTTATTGCGAAAAACGTGATGAGAGAAGCATTCAGTTTTGCTGTCACTAACGGTTATACGTGTCAGATAGCGATTTATTGCGACTGTTCCCCAATAATTTCCGACTTTATACGTGATTGTTGGATAATTAGGTGAAATATTGTCACAAACGCAGTTAGTATGTGTGGACAACTGTAATGTACTGTAATATGAGTAATTCGTCCCTAGAGTTTATCGAATGCTGCAGAACCGTGTTTATTCGTGTAATACATGGACATATATCGTAATTCGTTATTACTGAAAGTCATGTTCCATTATTTCTAGAATTAATGCGAAAAACATGATGTGAAAAGCTTTCAGTTGCGCTGTCACTAACGATTATACGTGTCAGATCACGATATAGTGCGACTGTTCCCTAATAAATTCCGATTCTATGGGTCATTGAGTTAAAATTAAATGTAATATTGTCATAAACGTGTGTTAGTATGAGAGCACAAAGCTAAAATCCTGTAACATTCGAAATTCGTACTTGCATTGTATTGAATCCTGCAGAAACGCGTGCAACCATGTAATACGTGGAAGTATATTGTAATTCACCGTACCTGTTAGTTCTGCGTCATTTTTTTCTAATATTATTGCGGGAAACCCGATGTGAAAGGCTTTTAGATTCACTTTCACTAACGGTTATAGGTGTTAGATCGCGCATTAATGCGACTGTTCCCTAATAAATTGCGACTCTATGCGTCATTGAGGTATAATTGGTTGTTATATAGTCACAAACGTGCTTAGTATGAGTGGACAAAGTTAATATCCTGAAATACGCGGAATTCATCCTTGCAGAGTATCGAAAACAGCAGTACCGTGTGTAATAGCGAGATACGTGGAAATGCAGCGTATTTCGTTGTACCTGTCAGTCTTGTTTCATTATTTCTGATTTTATTGCGAAAAACGTGATGTGAAATGCATTCAGTTTTGCTGTCACTAACGGTTATACGTGGTAGGTCGCGATACAATGCGACTGTTCCCTAGTAAGTTCCGACTCCATTGGTAATTGAGGTATAATTAGGTGTAATATAGTCACAAACATGGTTAGTATGTTTGGACAACGTTAATAATATGTAATACCGGTAATTCGTCCATGCAGTGTATCGAATACTGCAGAACCGTGTGTAATCCTGTAGTATGTGGTAATATTTCCTAACTCAACGTACCTGGAAGCCCTGTGTCATTTTTTCTAACATTATTGCGGGAAACGTGTTGTGAAATGCATTCAGATTTGATGTCACTATCGGTTATACGTGTTATATTGCGATATAATGGGACTGTTCCCTAATAAATTCCGACTCTATGGATCATTGAGTTATAATTATGTGTCATATAGTCACAAACGTGTTTAGTATTTGTGGGCAAAGTTAATACCATGAGATACGTGGAATTCATCATTACAGAGTATCGAATGCCGCAGAACCGTGTCTAATAGCGTGATACGTGGAAATTTATCGTAATTCATTGTACTTGCCAGTCTTGCTCCGTTATTTCTAATACTATTGCGGGAAACGTGGTGTGAAAAGCATTCAGTTTTGCTGTCACTAAAGGTTATACGCGTTAGATCGCGATATAATGCGACTGTTCCCTAATAAATACCGACTCTATGTTTCATTCAAGTATAATTAGGTGTTATATAGTTACTAACATGTTTAGTATGTGTGGACAAAGTTAATATCCCGAAATACGCCTAATTCATTCTTGCAGTCTATCGAATGCAGCAGAACCGTGTGTAATAGGGTGATACTTGGAAATGTATCGTATTTCATTGTACCTGAGAGTCTAGTTTCATTACTACTAATATTATTGCTGGAAACGAAGAGCATTCTATTTTGCTGACACTAACACTTATACGTGTTAGATCGCGATATAATGCGACTGTACCCTAATATATTCCGACTCTATGGGTCATTGAGTTATAATTAGGTGTTATATAGTCCCACACGTGTTTGGTATGTGTGGAAAATAGTTGATACCCTGAAATACGCGAAATTCATCATTGCAGTGTATCGAATGCAGCAGAACCGTGTGTAAACGTGTAATGCGTGGATGTATATCGTAATTCATCGTACCCGTTAGTCCTGTGTCATATTTTCTAATATTATTGCCGGAAAAGTGATGTGAAATGCATTCAGTTTTGTTGTCACTAACGGTTATACGTGTTAGATCGCGATATAATGCGACTGTTCCCTAATAAATTCCGACACTATGTTTCATTGAAGTATAATTAGGTGACAATAGAGTAACAAACGCGTTTAGTATGTTTGGACAAAGTTAATAACCTGTATTATGCGGAATACGTTCTTGCAGCACATCGAATGCTACAGAACCGTGTGTAATAATGTGATACGTGGAAATGTATCGAAATTCATTGTACCTGATAGCCTGGTTTCATCATTTCTAATATTATTGCGGGAAATGTAATGTGAAAGGCATTAAGTTTTGCTGTCACTGACTGTGATACGTCCTAGATCGGGATATAATGCGACTGTTCCCTAATAAATTCCGACTCCATGTTTCATTGTGGTATAATTATGTGTAATATAGTCACAAACGTGGTTAGTATGTTTGGACAAAGTTACTATCCTGTATTATGCGGAATTCGTGCTTGCACTTTATCGAATGCGGCAGAACCGTGTAATCGTGTAATGCGTGGATATATATCGTAATTCATCGTACCTGTAAGTCATGTGCCATTTTTCTAATATTATTGCCGGAAACGAGATGTGAAATGCATTCAGTGGTGTAGTCACTAACGGTTCTACGTGTCAGATCGCGATATAATTCGACTGCTCCCTAATAAATTCCGAATCTATGTTTCATTGAGGTATAATTAGGTGTAATATTGTCACAAACGCGGTTAGTATGTTTGGACAAAATTAATACCCTGTAATATGCGGAATTCGTCCTTGCAGTCTATCGAATGCTGCAGACCCGTGTGTAATCGTGTAGTGCGTGGAATTATATCGAAATTCATCGTACCTGTTAGGCCTGTGTCATTTTTTCTAATATTATTGCAGGAAACGTTATGTGAATTGCATTTAGATTTGCTGCAACTAACGTTCATGCGTGTTAGATCGCGATAGATTGCGACTGTTCCCTTATAAATTCAGACTCTATGGCTCATTCACACAAGCATCTTCTCTGTGCAGGTACGTATTAGTATATTTTTGTATTCTTTATGTTTTTAACAGAAAGGCTTCTTCCTTCATGAAAAGATAATTACATGTATAGGATGTTCAACTTCACGAATGGATTCTGAAATCTAAAGAAACGACAAAAAATCGTTCTGAATGAATCTCCTGATCGCAATTAAAGGCATAACAGAAGACAAAAAATCGTATTTGCAGATAATCCTATTACATGCAGCAGGAAAATTCTAGAAAAGCAATCTTTGAAAGTATCTCATAAATATGAACTCCCCCAAAAATGCAGGCTATTATGCTTTCTAGAAAATCAAAACCACTCAGCATGAAAATCAAATCCAATAATCAGAATACAAAAATCAGATTTGAGTAACGTCAATTTCTTCGGCCTCACATTCGATGAACAGCTAACCTGGATTCCTCACTTGAAATATCTAGAAGATATTGCCTAAAAAGATTCAATGTTATTGAAGTACTATCCAACAGTATGGGTCATGGGCATGGGTCAAAAGAACTTTGAAACTATACCGAGCATTAATTCTTCCCGAAATTGGCTATAGATCAATCAATTACAAATCAACTAAGCGCAATCTATAGATAAACAAAATGGTATATAACGCAACACTTGGATTAATTACAGGATCATATCCGACATTTCCAACTAGCAGTATTCTCTTTGAAGCCAAAGGAATGCCACAGCAACTATGAAGAAAATCTAGGAAAACCTATATATGAAATAATGTAATAAGAATGTCCTCAATCACTAACAATCTCACCTTCATATATATATTCAACAGCAGATTGAAAGATCTACATCATAAAAATTCTCTCTTGTATCCCTATTTTGTCTTAGAATCATCAAATTTCTTGTTCTGATTTCTAAAACTCCTATCATACAATGCACAAACGGGAAAAAATAGCATTTTTGACCCCTTAAGGAACTCTCAATTAATTTAGACGTTGCGGATTATTTCCCAAAAGAAGACAAACTGTCTTATGCGAACAAAACTGAATTCAGGAAGCTTAATCAAATATTCAGTCACTGCCTTAAACTCTATACAGATGCCCGGAAAGAAGAGGTACTATATGCCATCATAACCGAGAACAAAACAATCAATTGATGTCTTTCCCCTTCAAATGACCATACCTTCAGCAGAATCATATGAGATGCATGATGCCCTATAACATATCCACATGAACATTCATACGAATAATATAATCTGTACCGATTTCAGGAATATAACCAAAGCCCTAACAAATCCAATAAAAAGGAACAGAGGCGACATCGTCAGAAACCTCTTGCTCTTTAATAATAGCCTGTATACCTTCTCATTATGACATTACTTGAAATGAAAAGAAAGCATTGACCCTATCAGTAGGCGAGTTACAAGACCCTATCAGGAATTCATACATCACAGTTAAGCAAATCATAACGCGAGGGCTGAGTAGGATCGACTATGGACAACCATGAATCCAACAATGATCCACAATGTAGTAAATTATTTCAACAAAAAATTAGCGGGCAAACCAAAAGAGGAAGAATTATATTAGCCCGATTAACAGGGGGGTACGTGAAAATAACTCATGAACACTTTATGTGGAACACGGACTTTCTTTTCTGCGGCAGATGCCGAAAGCTCGTAGCTCATTTTATATAAATTAGACAATACATTTTATGTAAATCTGCAAACTTCAAACGGCAGGGAAGACTCCGCAGGATTAACCCCACCAACGCCCTGAATTCTCAAAATTATTTCAAGGAAGTAAATTTTTAATGGACACTCCAATTTTTAATGGCTACAAATCAATACCATGAAATATGAATATCATAGTAGTACCTAGTCGCCACTGACGTCGATGTCAATGAGACTTTGTACCGACACAAAGAAAAGGTTTGGATTTTCTTATCTTTACGTATATTTTTAAAGAGAATGAAAGTATAAAAACAGTTGATGGTACCCAAATTTCACATTGAAGAAAAAACGTGAAACAGACACACAGTATCCTCGGATCTTCTGAGAATTGCGAGATCTCTAGAAGGAATTAGATTGCTATCTGAAGATTATAGATGACTTTCGGAAATAAAGAGAGAATTCAATTCAATCTGTAAGAGCTGTCGAACGAGTCGAATGAACTGCAACGCTTTTAGATGAACGTCGAATTTTATAAATGTATATTGTTTAAATATCAGGAGTGGGACAAGATTCACAGAGCCTAATTTGATCATTCTAATTGCGAAAAACTATATATATATATATATATATATTTATGAGTCACTAATATGTGATGAACTAAAACATGTATGTATATCATTCTATTTGAGATAAACTATATTAAATAAATGATAGTGATAAGTTGCATTATTAAAAAAATAAGGTAAAAAAATATGGCAAGGAAACTACCGTCCACTAACATTTAGTGAAGATCGGGTATGTAAGTTACTACAATATATTGTTTCCACACAATTGACCAAAAAGTATTTAATTGATGGCATCACTATCTGTACAAACATCTGTACAAACGATGGAATTGCACTATTTTTGAAACAATTGGTGTTCGGGTGATGAAAAATAGATTTACAAGTTTCAGCAAAATGAACCACAATTAGTCGTTCTTCAACCGAAGTAAGTGGGATCTATGTGTAGTGGGATTGAAAAAGAAACCTATATTATGAGATCTGAACAGAAAAGCCAATCGATGAATTCAGAAAAGTACTACTCGAAACTGAATTAATTAAATATCACGATTCGGGAGAAACGTCCTGAATTTGTAAATTCAAATGTCGTCGTGTTCCATTAGGATAATGATACACCTTATGTCTATTTTATCACCCGACAAAAATTGTTGGATCTTGGCAGGGATATGCTGACCATCTGCCATATTCACCCCCTTTGCACCTACAGAATTTCATTTATTCAAATTTTTACAAAATTCTATTAGTGGCAAGAATTTCGTGCATAACTGAATAAATAATCATCGATACGTAAAAATGTTGCCTTTGAATTTTCCTTAAAAATTGGAACGAACTTTCCAGACAACCCAATATTTTATACATTTTTTTCGTATTTTGTGCAACGCTGCATCTTTCATTCTCCTGCAAATATATAAAAATGAATACAGACTTCGAAGGGAGAAAACGTTATACGGTAGATAGAAACGGAAAATTAGATAACACGTATGCAATCCAGATTGATCAAAGTCACTGAATATTATATATTTAAATGTTAACTAATTCTTTATTAATCAATATTCTGTTACCAATCAAAAGTAAAGTATAATCACTTTACACCTTGAAATAATGGAATGAGGTTTCAAAGCTTCTTACTTGCTAAATGTAGTTCTCTTCAAAAATCGAAAAAGTTATGAAATATTTAATAAGTTCTATTAGAAATATAGACTGTGAAACTGTCTTAAAGAACTTATAAATTCCAACGAAAAAGCACAAAGAATAATTCTTGAAAATAAAAGTTTCAGTTTGATTAAAATCTATGTGATGTATAACTCGTTGGCTACTTTAAAATTATTGCGGACTCTATAAATATTTTTGTTTTTATAACTTTTTACGATTACGTTTCAAGTATAAAATTAAGTAATAAAATTAATAATTAAGTTGTCAAGTAATCAAATTAAAAGCATATGAAAACAGTATGAAAGTACATTCTACATATATAAAGATATACATAATCCTAACAAGTATGTATATATATTTCTCTGTTTCCCTTTTTTTTGCTTGCCTGTTGTATGTCTATATGGGAAAATATATTGGGGGAAGGAGGGAAATCTTTTGTAGCTAGTAAGTAGTAAATGATGTTGCCTCTTTATTCAAAAGATCGTCCGTCACTACGTAACATAAAAAATTTTTCGACGACAGAAACAGGTATTTTTACCGTCAAAGATAAAGAATGTTTATATTGTTGGATACTACAACGCGTTGGTTTTTATAATTATCTCTGGTTTTTATGATTTATTTATAATATATTTTAATTTGAATTTATGATGTGATGTTACATATACAATTAAACTTCATAAGAATTTGCTACATTTCTTTATACTATGAACATTATTTTTTTGAACATTTCAAAATAACTTGTTTGTAAGGAACATTTGCTATACCCATTCCGCATTATCCATTTCATAAAAAAGTTGTTAAACATTTAGTATTAATATATAATATAATTTTACAATGATATTCTATATTCCATGTGTTTCTGAAATAAAGTGATACAATGAAAGAATAGATATTTAAACGTGATGAGGACCTGATGAGTTAATTTCACGAATAGAAGTTAATTGATTTTTTTCAATTTAAAAAAATTCTATTCGAACTTGTATATTTCGTATAAAAGAGTTCCTTTTACTATGCAATTTTTATAGAAAGAAATGTCACATTCAGGAATATTTTGAATAGGGTATCATGGAACAGAAATTTTAAAGAATCTGTATAAGAGTAGTTTCATGAAATCAATATATTTTTGAACATTTAATTAAAAATATAAATTAATGTTCAAATACTATTCATTGAATTTAATAGTATTTAATATCAGCGGTTGCTACAAATATTCTGTTGTTATTGATAAACATATTATCCATTTCTCTTCTAGAAAAATTTTTAGTTTTACATTTTAAAAGTTTCATTTTAACAGAAGTTTTTGTTTTTAAGAGCATTTACTTATATGTTGCTATCGGGATTTGTATTATAAGAACATATTTCGAAAAAGTCCTATTCATGTTTCATATAGAACTTGTTTAAAAAGTTTCTTAACTTCTTCGATCTCTGTTTAAAATCAGTCTGCATCCGTCATTACAGTCGACTTTGTGTGCTTCATTCAGTTTTGATTTGATTTTACTTTACGACTTCGTTTATATCTTTGTTTATGTTGTCAGCTAAATAAGACTGAAAAATTTAGCAAATTAGATGAGACAACTAAGATACATTAGCGTAAAAAAATTGAGGCTCAAAGTCGTCATACTGCATTGAACATGAACAATTTGTATATAATGATATACTGAAATGGTTATAAATGTAACCTAAAACACTTGTGCTTTCCGTTGCATATTCAGCATCATAGGGATCCATTTTGATGGAGTGATCTCATTGTTCTTAGTGCATAATATAAGTAAATGCAGAAGTGTATAAAAGTGTTTACTGTGCTGAATCACAAGTTAGAAATTGCGGTTTTTACAAACGAGAACCACATATAAAGAAGAACTGTTACATGATGGTACTACTGTAAATACATCAGCGGTTGCTTCTAGTAATTTCATCAAGGTAAATCCATGACCACACTACACTTAAAGGATTGTCTGTAAGATGTCTATGTAAAAAATGTGTTTGGTTGAACTATGAATTTAAGTTAATAATAACGTATAATAGACGTTCTATTCTTTAACTAGAGGGAACGCTTGTTTTTTAAAGACCAACATTTATAATTATTGATAAAAAATTAAAATTTTAATGAATTTAGATGACATTTTCAAGTTTTGGTAATACCTATTGTAATCATTTATTTTATGTTTATAAAATTTTGTTATGAAATGTCATGTTAAGGCGTTATTTAAATAACAAGTTCGCATATTTATTATAGTGATATTATATATCAATCATAGCACAATATAATATATAGTATATAATATATGTATTATACCCGATAGTCAGTGAAAGTAGTGGTATACTTCCTGGTCGATATATCAGTCCTAGGTACACAAAACCCCAGTCAATATCTGATCTAACCTATTCTGTGCACGCATGCACGCACACAGAGTGAGAGTGTTCTGTGTATACATAAACACAAATATACATAGTACAATTAAAGCTCGATATGTCATAATATCATGTAATTATATATTCTTAATTATATTTTAGCTTAATTAATTTGTATTGTGCAAGAATTCTTACATAATTATAATATAATGATTCTTTCATATTATATTAATATTATAATAGTAATTAATGTAATATAGGAACGTAACAAATTTGTATTGCAATTTATTATTTAAAGAAAAAAGATATATGTTACGTAATTATTAAAAGAAGTTATTGCAATTTGAAGAGATGCAAATTATATAATTAGAACAATAACGTTCAATACTATTTGCAAATAGGATTTGAATTACTTGAGGAGTATTTCTGTACTATCTATTATTTATAATTTACAGAAGTACAGAAGTTTAGTAATTAAGTCATTCGCCAACTTCTCTTTTAGTTTCTTACATTGTGCTGGTTGGAACCGCATTTCAGAAATTATGATTTGCAGCCTTCGAAAAGCAAGCAGAGATGAAACTTGATCAACTACACTTTTGATGATAATTTTAATCCACTTATGTTCATTTACTCCCATCAATATTCGAACATCCAATTTTCGGTTTTTAAAGAATGGTTTTGTACTTAATTTGCTACATCATAAAATAAACCGTACAAAATTCACTTGAGCATGAAGCCACTGCTTTTCACATTCATTCATTTATTTCCTTCTAAGATAGTTTTAGCAAGGGAAGATACTTTTTTCCTTTAAAATACTCTAAATTTATACATCCCTGAAAGCACCGAGAAACTCTTTTAGAAAAAAGCCTGCTATTATATCAAAAATTACAAAATTTTCATTCGTATCAAACTATCGTTTAAAAACGTATAAACTATTGTTGAATTTTGTTGAACTACGAATATGAGATTAATGCGGCTGGATTTCCTTGAATTTTCACCGTTTAGAGATAATATTCCAAATATTCTAAATTTAGTAAATCCACAAAATATTTCGGATGTTAACACTTTTAACATTAATACTATCAAAATATCAAATTTATAATTTCTAATATATTATAGCCTTATAAATGTAGAATAGCATATGATTAAAAATTTAAACGATTTTCTTGTAAAATCTATAAATAAAAGCTTGTGCACTCCATTGTAAAATTTTTTATTCCTTTTTTATTCAAATCTTGGAATTAAAATTTAAACAAGGAACTGAATTAGATATTTTTGTACATAGTTTTTGTTTACATTTTATTCATCTGTGGCTAACAAAAATTTATATAAAAATGTTAACTTCGATTCTTAAAAATATTTTAACACATTACAAATCAGCAGTTCAAGTTTTAATTGTTTCGATAGTTTCCAAACCGTTCAAAGTTTCAAAAATTTAAAAATTACATTCGAATCCACCATTAACTTATATGAATTGAAATGAAATTTTATTTCCTAATATTGCTATTTTTAAATCTACATTTGCTAGTTATGTTATATATTTTGTGTAAATGAATGACATAACTTGACATAAAATACAATTAATATAAAGATGGATCCCAATTTTGACTCTGTACGTGAAGTTTTAATCATCTTGATGTATAGAACCGCACTTCAAAATAAGATCAATGTCACTTCTAATCATTGACACTCTTTATATTCTGATCTATTCATACAGTACCTACTTTAAACTGAAAAATTACTATACGCCGGGTATTTCACATCTACAAATTGTTATAAATAAATTTTATGATTAACAAACAAACAGTTTTATAATCAGTATCATGAGCAACAACTCAAAACTTAATTTTTATTCGGATAATACTGTTAAAATAAAGTCTTTTAAGTGTCAAATATAAAAATGGACAAGAACCTATTTCAAAAAATTAGGCATAGAAATGCAATTACCTAGGAATACAAACGCTATAGCAGAAACCATGATGCTTTGATACGCACAATTCCGGTAATATTCTCCTAAAACAGAAAATAGCAAGTACTCTGTTCTATAAGTCAAGAAGAACGAACGAACTCTTAGTTCGAATGTTGGTCTATATAACGACGCCCTCAAAAATTATAGGACGTAAATGACAATAGCAGAAACAATTTGGAAAATGATTTTCCATCAACGCTTGACTCTCCGCTTAAACAATTCTTCTCAAAATTCAACACATAGAGTAATTTAATCCAAAATAGGTAATTAGGCAATATGTCCTATACTGCTCAATGGGTACAGTTGGACGTTCATATTGGAGTATTATTCATTCCCTCACTGGTCGGAGAAAGACTAGAAGATGCCCACTGCTGCTTGTCTATTGATAAGAGTAAATAATTGTTCAATGATCTTTTGTTTGTATTGTGGTACAAACATAGAAAATATTCAAAGTAGAACATTTGCACTTACTGTGAAAATTGTTTTTCAAAGTAAGTGCTCAAGTACAAGTACTCAATTTATACAAACAAAGTCAATACAACGTTCGAAATAACGAAAAACACAGAATGGACTGCAGGATTTTTTTTATTATACACTTAATACAGTTTTCATTTACAATGACTACAGCGTAGTGGGACATTATAAACATCATGTATACGTCGCGCATAATATTAGCATATTGTTTTCATGTTTTCTGAATATTTCTTGCATATTTTCTGCATATTCCTGCATACATGTTTATTATATGTATATTTCTATTATATTACATGTAACTTCACAGTCCAGATATGAAGCTAATTGACGCGTGAGAAATATATTCGATTAATGGAATTTTTGGATAACTAGTAGTTCAGTAACCTTTTCTCACATATTAAATTACATGTATCAAAGGAGATTAAAAATACTGTGTGGATATTTTGATATTTAGGAATTGATTTTTTTTTTCACTATTGAATTTCCTAATGTTTGGCATTAATGAATATTTCACATTTTCATTATAGTCATTGTTTCAATTTATGTCTATAACGTTTTCATCAAGCATGAACCTTTGATTACTTTTTCTTTTAGTAAAATCAGGTTATCACATTATGATCCTTTCTTGCAACTACTTTTTATTACAATTATACGGCTCACGTAAAGTACGTAATTGGACATAAAATGATTTAGTACGAAGAGTGGCATCCATTACTAGTAAATATTTTGTTTGGATAATCGTGTGGTAGTGGTTACCATAGAGGGTTACATATATTTCGGAGTAAACATACATAATGTTTGTATGGAAGGATGAGTGTGGCGCGTGTGCATATAATTGTGGTGTGTTGTGATCTGTATGTTTGATATATTTCATGGCAGAAGGAAGAACGAATGAGAGAGATGTATGCGAGAACAATAGAGAGCGAGCATGGTGATGAGAAACTGGAAGATCCCCAGACTCGAAACATGAAGGACGAGAAGTAAGAGTGAATCGATAGAGAGTGAAACAATTAAATATTATACGTGTTTCATAATTTATAAATATTAAATCTGCTAATAATCAGTGTGCTTTTTATTCGATCTACTAACAAATAGTAAGTTTGCATATTCGGATATACGAATAAAAACAAATTCACTACAAGTAGCTACTTACCGGGCAAATATTTCTTTGATTCAAATATAACAGATATCTGAGATCAAGAGTGTTTCTTCTTCTTCTAACTAAGGACTGCGTATGGAAATTGTTGTGATATATATCTCTCAGTCCAAACATATTATACAATATCGGATAATATTGATTTGCATCAATACAGATTAATATCGAATTAAATCTCTTCACGTATTCATAAATTTCGTATATTCAAAATTTATGGTTACTGAGTAAATTATTTAAGAATAGAAGTTAAGGTATTATTTAAACAATATATCCAAATAATTTTTTGACCATAGTTGAATGGTTTCGAGAGGGGAGTTTACATATCTTAATTATAATTTTTCATATCGATTCATAGAAAGAATTCAAAAGATAAATTTTTCTTTAAGTCAAACCTAAATATTGCTCTACTGATATAAACTAATGGGAAGCATTGTTTAAGAAGTAGACAATGGAAATTTTGAGATATGTTTAGTTATCACTCTGAGCACACTTAATTTTAATTATAATATAACAGTGAAATAAATATTTGGTTTATTCTAACCTCAATAAAAAATTAATGTTACACAATTAAACATTACAAACCTTCTGTTATTTCTAATGCTTCTATTACAGATAAATTTGACACTCTACGGGTATTGCTCCGAATTATTTCAATTAAACGACCTCTTGAAATAATGGTTCTCCGACATAAAAGTTTTAATACATTTTCATAGGGAATGATAAGTTGAAACTATTAACATATAAAAGAATGTATAGTATCGATCAAAAAAAGCAAACTTGACTTTAAAATTCCTTCTGAACATTAACATTATTAGATAACAATTGCATTTCGTAATACCTACCTCGATACCATTCAACATTCAATTGTCTGAAGCGTTCTTCGGCATAATTAATAGTTTAAAAAATATTTTAGCCACTATTTTTAAGTTTAAGCGACTTCGCATATATAGGTCTAGGACCTAGCCGGTTTTCCTTTCCTGATTTGTCCTGTTTTACGATTGGGCTAGGGAAATTTTTTATAGTGATCTATTTTCGATGCTTTCATAAGCTTGTTTATACACATATTCTCATTTCCATGCTATGTATGCTCAGTGGTCGATTATGTAATGTGTAGATTTCGGGCGCATCTATATTAAAAAAGTGGACCCAATTCCATTCGTTTCTTTGAAAGTAATTTTTAAGTGTTGCGTCAGCATCAGAAGCTTTAGAAATCTAAACGCAACAGTACAGTCTGTATTAACAAGAACTCGTGGAAATGTGTAATATGGAGATATTACTAATATTTGAAGCATAAATGTGCTTAGAAGTATCCGGATTTCAGGCGAATGAATCAGGAGATCTATGTTCCTTTTTCTAGAATTATAGTTCAGTATGTGGCAATCCTAGATAACGTCATCATGCAAAATCTTAAAGTTTGCCATTATATGTTTCCTCTTTTCACAATGTAAGATTAATGACATGTCTAAAAACTCGAGTAGAGCGTTTTCACAAATGCTTTCGTCTTCTAACGAGTATTTCGTCTTCTAATTGTAAACGTTCATTCAGTGCTCAATCGTTCTTCGCGCAATTTCTTACTATAAGTACATCACTCAATCAGTCATTGATCAAGCTAAGAAAAACAAACTTTTTTTTAGAAATTCGACTTTATTCGTCAACATACTCTCCTTCAAAATTGATACATTTATTCCAACGCTCCTCTAACTTTTCAATGACTTTTTTGTAGAACGATTTGTCTTTGCTCGCAAAATAGGCCTCAGTTTCGGCAATCACTTCTTCACTTGAGCCAAATTTCTTTCCCTGGTACATCTTTTTGATGTCTGCAAAAAGCCAGTAGTCGCTGGTGACCAGATTTGGAGAGTACGGTGGGCAGGGAAGCAATTCGAAGTGTAATTAATTCAATTTAACCATCGTCTTCATCGATTTGTGACACGGGGCATTGTCTTGGTGAAACTGCACTTTCTTTTGCATGTGAGGCCGTTTTTTCTTGTTTTGTACACTCAGTCGATCCAATAATGCCACGTAATATTCGCTATTGGTAGTTTTATCATTCTCAAGATAGTCGATGAACAAAATACCTTGCACATCCCTAAATAAGGATGCCATAACCTTGCCAGCTGACTTTTGAGTTTTGAGTCGCTTTGGACGAACTTCACAGGCTGCTGTTCACTCAGCTGACGGTCTTTTTGATTTAGGTGTATAGTAGTGGATCCATGTTTCATCTGTAGTCACATACCGGTGCAACAATTCCTTTTAGTCTCGCTTGAACAGCTTCAAACAGCGCTTTGAATCGTCAACGCGTTGTTGTTTTAGGTCCGGTATGAGCAAACGAGGCACCCACTTCGAAAGCAACTTACGAACGCTCAAATTTTAGTGCAAAATTCTAAGTAATAATATAATATAATAATAATAATTCGTTTGAAGGATGCTACTATCCAGAAACCATATGGGTCTGTCAATAGTGTTGTCATATATGTGTTAGAATAAAGACTTATAGAGTGATGTACAATAATATTATTATGTTTTATTATAATATTATTATATATTATATTGTATATTATAGAAGAAATGCAGTGCGCTTGAAATGTTGATTACTTAGAACACCTAAAGTATCTAAGAAATGTATAAATCGCAATATTCATGAGCAATTCATTACAAGGCTGTCCATATTTGAAATTGCTGAATCAACAAAGTAAGGATTGCGGAACCAACAAAGTAAGAGCAGATCATTCAAACAAAAATCGAACAACAATGACATCTCTTTTGAATAACTTACCAAATTACACACTTCATTAAATTCTAGTTCTACTAAGGCAAATGCAAAATATTTCATAAACAACTGAGTATTACAAACTCTTTTCAGTAGTCCTCCGCAGTCCCTGTTCACATACAGTAAAAAATACACTTAAAAATTCTCAACTATTATATTAAATTTAAATTCCATAATTAGATTACATAAAACAGCTAGAACTAATAGAATTCTTAAATAAATACGAGATATTCTTTGTTTAAATAGAACCAAATAAATTGCATCAGAAACACGATTTTGTAACATATATATGTTTTTATTTCTATCTATTATATTACATTTTTGCACAAATGACAATGTTTCTTATGAATTTATCGGGATATAGGTAGTCCGTATAATTGAAGCTTAGAAAATAACAAGAATTCACCGATTTTCTCCTTTACTGCTGACTCATCTTTCTTATAACAAGAATTCAAATTCAAATGAGTGAGACTATGAATAAGTGAAATCGAACATGTTTCTGAGCCATGAATTTCCTTTTTAGGAATTGGAAAAAACTCTGTTATATATTTACAGTAACTATTGAATTATCCGCAAAATTTGAAATTATTGCAAGCATCATGACATTAAAAGCAAATTATTTAACAGGAGATGATATATTTTAAAAGGATAATGTACAGAGTGGGAAGAAAGGTCGGTCCGCGGCTATTATAAATGAATTCAACAACTTCGACGGAAACACATTTAAAGAACCTGCCGCAAAATAGACCTTGAATTTCCATGACAAAATTGTTTTCTTTTCTTTGCACTCTATTCTATTTATCAAGAAAGTAATTTTTCTAAAGTACCATACGTCCAAATCTAATAATTCTCTTTAAGAATGATAAAAAATTCTCTAAACCACTACGACTGCGTGTGTGCTAACGGCGTTGTCATAGTTCTCAATGATCATACTCGTCATATTCGTATTAGGTTTCACTAGCATTCGACTTATTAAATTAATTCTATAAGTTTTAGTCTGTGTGAGTAATCAAACCTAAATAATCAGATAAAATTAATTGCTAACATCATTCGAAAAATAAACGTTATTTAATATAGACATATACGCGTCTAGAACCATAAAAAAGCTGCTAGCAAGCACTCGTCCTTGGTATTAAATGATTATTAAACATTTCCGCCACTTCCCCTCGATTAGGTTTATTCATAATAAAAAATGTTGCATGAATGTCCTGCAGATATTTTTATCCCAGAAGGTATATGAAACTCTAGGTAATGTAACTATAAATACAAGTTGTATCTAGGAGATGGAATGGTTTTATTCTTTTATTGGCAGCAAAAGTGGCGGCAAACAGGCAAGTAAGGAACATTTCTATTTATTTTCTACTTACTCTCTCCATATTTTCTTTATTTAGGAAATGCAGTGATAAGAACAAATAACAATTGAAGGACGAAAACATTGTCCACAAAGGGTATGTAATATTGTTAGAAATATCAGTCGGAAATTTCCGTCTGTTGAGATGTCGTAAGTTTAAGGAAAATGACCGAGTAGAAAGAGAAAGAAAGCAAAGCAAGACATATATAAATTATAGTTGTTGTCATCGTCAGATTAGAACCGTTGAGAACCATTAGATCCATTAGAACCAAGAACAGTATAGTTTAAAAAAGCAGACACAAAGAACAGATTAGAACAGTGAACAGATCAGAAGAACAGTAAAAGTAATACCATTGTCAGTAAAAGCGAAATCGTTGACATAAAACCAAAAAGTAAAGAAAAAATTTAGATTATTGCGTGTGCTCTTCGCTTCACAGTTATAAGTTACATCAAACCATTCTTCGTTTTTATTTTCTCTTTGTACTGTACCATGTGTTTCAATGTGAAATATATATTAATGCAAGTTATCAATCAGTGACCTCTTAAACTGACTCCAAATATGTTATATATATTAAAGTTAGAAACTCAATTGGTTATGCGCCCAGTGCTTTGTGTTTAAAACAAAGATGTCGAATAAAAATTTGAAAACCAAGAAAAAAACATGGAGAATCAGTCAAATATAGAAAGGTAATATACTGATCAAAACTCGAGAATTTCGCACAACAAGAGATAAGATAAGATCATTGCGGTTCGAAATAAATGATGAAATGATTATATCAATAATTCTAGTTGTTCTTCCAAAAAATATGAAACATTTTACCACATCGTGGGAGTTTGTATAGAAAGGAAAGAGGAAATTGGGAAATTTAATCGCTCGATTACTGGCCGAAGAAAGCAGAAACAAAACGGATAGTGAGGAAACAGCGTGTCAAATTTTCGAAGGAAAATGTTTCAACTGTAATAAGGTCGAATACGTAGCAAGAACTGCCGAATTGGATCGTCGAGTAATGGGAAGTTTCGTCCTGTAAACAGAGAGCATTACACTGTGCCCTACACACCACATCACAATGAAAAAGTTGAGAGACTTAATCGATCGTTGATGGAAAAGGCACTATCTTTGATATTCGACTAAAGATGAAAAATCGACGTGGAGAGAAGCGACATACACCGGTGTATATCTACATAACAAATCCCCTATAATAACAACGCCAACACGATCATTTAAAACATAGGCAACCAGGAGGCCCAATCTTGACAGAATAAAAATGTTCTCCTGTGATGTCTACACCAATCCTGGAATCTTTAAAGTAGTTTGATGAAGGGAGCAAGAAACTAAAACTAGTGGGGTACACTAAGAACGGCTACAGATTATGGAACGAAAAAGAACGGAAGACAGTCAGTAGATGTGACGTGATATTTAATGAAATTACGGGAAATAAAGGAATAAATTAAAGTCGAGTAATAGAAATAGAGCAAGACCAAGAAAACGAAGAAAACAAGAAAAAATTCAAGAAAGAAGTACACAAGATAGACAAACAACGGGAAACTCCGATTATATGGAAAGTGAAGTGATAAGCCGCAAAAGATGAAGAAAAGACAGAGGAGAAGGAAGCTGAAGAAATACAAAGAATATCTGAAAGAAAGAAGAGAAAGGCATCCAGAAAAGTATTTAGCGCATACTTTTCTAACGTTCAAAGAAACAATTTCAGAGGCAGATGGAGGCAAATGGATAGAGGCCATCGAAAGAGAGTAATAGTCCATTGAGAAAAACCATACCTAGGATACAACTAACCGAAGTAAAGCCGAAGGATTTATACTTCTAACCTCCAGGTGAGTATTGAGAATAAACGGCGATTGGGTTTATAATGCACGTTTAATGATAAGAGGTTGCGAACAGAGAACTTCTGCACAGTACAATGTAACGTTCAGCCCAGTAATGGATACGAACGCATTTAGAACCCTTTCTGCAGTAACAACAAATCCACGATACGGAATGATAACACTCGACGTCAAGACAGCATTCCTACACTGCGAACTGGAAGAAGATATATAAATGTCCACATTCCCGTCCCGAATGTTACAAATACAAAGATAAACTATCTCGAGTCTACGTGTATAGCAGATATACTGCTAAACTCAATATATTATAATATTAAATATTAAACGAATTCTTAGATACATTAGATAGGAACGAAACATGGGGGGATAACATACAAAATGAGCAAGCATGAGCTGATAGCCTTTAATGACTTTGACATTGCAGGCGATTCCGAATTCAGAAGGAGCACGACCGGATACTTGATCGTGTATAGAGTAGAACCGAGAAGTTGGTGCTAGAGAAAACATTCTAGAATGGCCTCATCAACCACATAAGCTGAGTACATAGCAGCATCAGAAAGCTGCAAAGAACTAATGTATCACAAAATACTAACAGAGAAATTAACGAACAAACCGGTCAAGGTCATGTTATGTATATATAATCAGAGTGCGGAATAATTACCTGAATACTTAATTAAAAACGGAATCGTGAACAAAAGATCTAAGCACGTAGAAGATAAGTTTCACAGCATAGTAAGCTGTAACAGTCAGAAAGCTATCCACGAAAATTTTTGTTAATTGCATTAAAGTGATCAACATGGCAAACCATTTTGGCAGACAGTATGTCATGGCTTTAAAGTTGTAATAAATGTACAAACAACTGTGAATAAAACTGTTTATGAAAGCAAACCACTTAGAGTATCCTGCATTTTCCACATAAGAGAGCCAAGAGTGAAGAAATGTCACGATGTAGTGATCCAGTGCTACAGAAATATTAACGTTTGTTTTCGTACTAGAATGAAAAATTAAACGCCGAATTCAATCACATGTGATGGGGCAAATATACAGCCCCAGTAACCAAAAATAGGATCTTGATTAAATATGCTGAAAAGAATATTATTTAATTTTTACTACGATATTATATTTTAATAAATTCAAAGTTCACGTCGCACACTCGCAATGAAATACAATTTAATAAAGTTGATTGGATCGCGAATTTTTATGTTTTCTACGTTTACGAACGTAATAAACGAAACGTAATGAAAGAAATGGATCTAACTCATTTAATCATTTGGTTTTCCTTATTCTTCTTGAGAAACCTGCCTCTGATAATGATTATTATCCTTTTCAAAATATATGATCCTTTTTTGTTTCAAACACAATTCATTGCCTTCCCTTTTGTGAAATTTCAGATATAGATACGCAATAGTGACTTAAATATGAAATAGTATTTGGCTTATCTTTTTCTAAAAATTATTTTATATTATCAAGATATTCTCTGTCTTTCCCGAGCAGTTTTGCAGATCGGACGTGTTCTGTAGCTCGCGAGTGCCAATCCACTTGTTTTGATTTCTAGGTGACTCATGTTGTATATGAGCGTGATGGTATACCGCGCTACATGACAATAGAATGATACATAGTGTGTATGACACCGACGAGTACCTTGACCACGGAAGCCCAACCATGGAAACAAAAACCGCCGATTCGAAACCAACGGAAATTTTCAAACATACAGCCTGAAAAATCTTGCTCATCAGCCACAACCAATAGTTCATTCCACAGTAAAGAACAGGCAATTATAATTGATGCACCACCGTGAAAGATTATGTAGTAGCCGTAGCAAATACCACTGGTCCCAACGCCTTCCGCTTCGCATCCCATGTATCCAACAACAGAATTTGTATCTATTTCGACAGTAAAACAACTTAATAATAACTACGAAACGTTTAATATCAACAATACAAACACAGTCAGACCCTTGTTAAATCCATCACAACGAATAATTTTATATAACGTTTCTCCTATTCTACCCCAAGGTTCATTAAAAATTCGTAATGAATAAAAACATAGCAATATCCAACCTTTCACCGAGTTGAACTACAGCCCTTCTTGGCGCACATAATGAGTCTTGGAAGGCAACTTTACGTAGATCCAGACGATGATTCTTTCCTAATAATACGTAACGACACACAGTACTGAATATTCGTTTCCACCAAAAAAGTCAGTTGTTCTTTATGCAAACAAGAGGGGCATATCGCAAAACAATGTACCTGACACATTCAACCAACAATATCCAACTTAACATACAGGGATACCAACAGCAGTGATATAACAAGAGAAATGGAACAAACATTATCCTCCAATAATAAACAAGCAAACACACGCATTCCGTACAAAAACCAAACCGAAACAGAAAAACAAGAAACAAAAATTTCAACAACACCACTACCGACCTACCTGTAATTAATCCTAACAGCACACTCAACGACCCACTGCAGAGCATAAAAATATTTAGATCCCCGCCACTTATAAAAGACCACCATCAACCTCAACTGAAAGCCAGGTGATGAACAAATTTTAAAGAAGGCGACAAACAACAATGACCCAAATCTGAAAAGAAACCCCACAACCACCATCATAAAAATGAAACCAAAACGTAGCCAATCGCCATTCAGAATCATAGAGCAAATGGATGATCTACACAAACCAGTCAATCAAATCCTAGAAGATCGCACTAACAACTTTGTACTCGATTACATACAACTCAAAAGTATTCTGAAAGACGCCATTGGCAACGAAGACACAATAGGTACCACCGAAAGCTATACCTCCGACACAAAGGCCGTAATTCATATGCTTAAGTCAATACCACAAGACCCGGGTATGAAACATCGTCTGTATCCCCTTATAAAAAAAACTAAAAACCGACACTTCAATAAATATATCTTTACAATCTAATCCTCTACAAAACTAATATCAACACTAATAACATTACCCTTAAACTACGAAGACTATGAAGACTAAGCAATGCATACACAAAAATGATCATTCCATATAATTCAATGGAACCTAGATGGCTTCTGCAGTCGATTCGAACACATGCATCTTTTAGTTCACAACTTCCAACCTCAAATAATCTGTCTACAAGAAACAAACTTTAAACACCAGAATACTAGACAGATTAAAAGCTACAAAACATTTATCAAAAATCTCAACTCCAGGCACACAAGCGGAGGTGTAGTCACCCTTATCAGAAGCACCATACATAGCGAGGAAATTACGATCTCATCTAACTACGAAGTTATCTTCACCAAAATTAAAATAAATCTATATATATGCAAACTATACATCTCAAACAGTCAGCAACTTAACGAATCCGAACCCAGCTAACCAACCAAATACCAAAACCGATTATCATTCTCGGATAACTAAATAGCCACAATATCCTTCGGGGCTCGTACAAAACCGATAGATGAGTAGCCATCAAATAAAAAATAATTAATTCAACCAATCTTGTCCTACTAAATACAGCCAGACCTATTCTTGTTCGGCATTTCACCGGTTCAGTGCGATAGGTCTAACATTCTGCAGTCCAACACAAAATATGACATGGAACACAGTCGATGATATACATGACAGTGACCACTTCCCAATAAAGGATGTATACAGTCTGAACCGAAGCAGCCAATCCTACAAGCCACCAAAATGGGAATTTCAAGAAGCCAACTGGGAACTCTACCAAGAGTCGCTAACAAACTTATATCCCCAACTTGTGCAACTAAATCCTATCAATTCTAGTAACATAATCACAGTTGTGGACCGACTAACTTATAGTAGAAACATCTAACGTATCTACACCGAGAAGGAAGGGAACTAATAACCCTAAATTCAAATTCACTCTATGGTGAAACGAAGAATGCGCATGAAAGACATCAAGGCATCCAACAGGTCTAATAAACATAAAGTTACGGAAAACCTCGTCAACATTAAAAAACTCAGAGCAATGGCCCGCGAAACCTTAAAAAGCTGCAAAAGGCAGACGTGGATAAAGTATGTCTCATCTCTGAACTCAGCCGCTCTCATCAATCTGGAAAACGATAATATCTATAAAAGTGCCCATCACACAAATTGCAGTACCTGCCTTTGCAAAAAAGAAAACTCACTCACTACAGATCCAAATGAAATTTCCGAAGCCCTACCAATAACTTTCCAAACAAACTCTAGTGATGACAATTACACCAAAGAATTCCAGACCTATAAAAGAAAACGGAAACTAATCAGACGACATCCCTAATAGCAGACCTCGACCTACCGACCACATCTGCTTTAAATATGCCTCTTCAACTGAATGAACTCCAACAATTCTTGAACAGTTCGAATACCAGCCCAGGTTCCGACGGAACCGTACATACTTCATCATTAACCTGCCACAAGAAGTACTGAATTGTATGTTATCAATATTTAACGGTATATGGACCCAAAATATTTTCTCAACCAGATGGAAAAAGCAATAGCTGTTCCTATTCTGAAACCAGGAAAAATCCCAACGAATCCAAACAGCTATCGACCGATAGCATTATCAAACACTATGTGCAAATTAATGGACAAAATTATAAATTACAGACTCCGATGGTTCCTTGAAAGCAAACAACTCATTTTTAAGTTCCAACGTGGCTTCCAGCAGTCCCATTCCACATACAACCATCTAATAAATCTGGAAAGTAACATACGTGAAGGCTTCGCCAATAAACAACACGTAATAGCAATATGTCCAGATATTGAGAAGGCCTATGACATAGTCTGGAGAATCTTAGAAATCCTTCTAAACTATAGCCTTAAAGAAAATATTCTCAATTTTGTCAGCAACTTTCTATCCATCAGAATCATCGAAGTCAGCGCTGACTTAACTGAATCTCTATTTCTGATCGTAAACCAAGTCATGGGACTACAATTCGCCGATGATTTAACTCTTGTATGCGAAGGTAAAGATCTACATACCACCCATGTCTTACACCAAGAATGTCTGGAAAAATTATAAAAATGGACGCAGACATCAAGCTTCAAATTTTCCAGTACCAAATTAGAAACAATAATTTTTAGCAGAAAACAACCACCCACAAATATAAATCTAACACTCAACAATCAACCATTAGAAGAAACTGCTTCTATTAAACTACCACGAATCACCTTAAACTCGCGACTAACTTGGAAACCTCATATCAAACTCAAAATTGACAGCAGCCAACGACTTAATAAACAATAGCTGCAAATAACTGGGAAGTAGATATAAACGTATTACTATCAACATATAAGGCAGTAGTACGATATAAGTTAGACTACGTATCGATCGTCTACATTTCCACCAAACTCAACATATTAAAAGAACTAGAAATCATACACAACAGTGCACTCAGAATAACAGTCGGTACCTTCCGTACCAGCCCAATTAACGGCATTTTAAGCGAAATATCACAACCACCGTTACAGATTCGAGGAATGTATCTAAGCATTAAATTTGCAGCCAAAGTAGCCTTCACTCCACAAAACCCCGTATATCAAAATATATTTAAACAGAACAACCTCAACCTCACACAGAAAAAGAGAACACCCCTTCCATTCTATTGCAGGATTGAGAATTATCTAAACGATCTGCAGGTGGAAATTCACCATCAATGAAGAGATCTATTAATAACATACTCTCATGGACCATCCCAGAAATTGAAACCAATCTCTCATAACTCACCTACAGTCAAGGAAGAAGTAACCCGTCCATGTTAATTTCACTGCTTCAAGTGTTAGAAGAAACTTTTCCAATTCACATGCATATATGTATAGATGGATCTCAAATCCCAAGCGTATCCGGATATGCAGTCACCGGCAACATACTAAACAACTCAACTAAACTCCACCAAAAGACACCCATCCTCGACTGTGAACTCAACGCGATTGAACACGCTGTCGATCTTACGTCCATAGATTAAACGAAGAACTTCACTATTTATTGCGACGCTATAAACGCCGTTTCATCAATCCACTATCTGTGGTCAAATGACCCAATCATCCAGGAATGCCAAAAGCTTTATACAAAATTGAAAAATAGAAACAACACAGTCACTGTAACCTGGGTCTCTGTCCATATTTGTAATATTAGAAACGAAAAACCCCCAAGATTGGACAAAGAAGCTGCCAACTCACCTAACTTCAGCCGCTACAACAATAGCCAACCAGAGAAAACCACTCTGCACCTGCTCATAAAGAAAGTAAATGACAACTGGAATAAAAACTGGAAATGCACATTGCAACCACGGCAAAAAATAGTTAGAAACGACCTCTTTAAGAAGAGCATCACCTGCACTCTACCAAGACACGACCAAGTCATAACCTTAAGAATCATAGTAAGACATACAAAACTCACCCCCAACATCTCCTTCACAAGGAAGAAGCTGCGAACTATGCAAAGTGCTGCTAACGGTACACCACACTATTTTGGAGTGCAGAAAATACATTGAAAAACGCCTAGAGTGCAAAATAAAATCCATCCTGTATACCGACCTAATAGATGACAACAACACAATCAAGAACTTTCTACAATACCTAGAACTAACAAGAGTATACAAGGGATTATGGTTGCCAGAGCCGCTAATAACCAGTAAAGTGGTTGATGCGACTTCTAAATAACGAAACAAAGAAAAAGAGAAAGATGTTCTCTTTTAACACAATGAAAAATTAAAAGGAGTGGAGTGTCACTATAGTGACAAGCAAAGTATTGTTGAAGTTATATAAAGAACGAAAGAATGTTGTGCTAAATTTAAACATTTGGTAAGTTAATCATTCTGGGTATGTAATTATTGGACACTTAATTATGTATATGTGTACACTAATTGCTAAATAATTTACATACATATATTACATTATTTCGTTATTGCTACGAATTTTGTTTCTTATTTTTCTTCGGTCGCGATAAGGCTGTCGTAGAGATAAGATGTGTTTATTTAGAAGAGCTTCTGTTAACAAGTGTGCCTAGCATAGTGTGCGGTGCCGTACATAAGGCTCCTGGAGCCAAACGCAATTAGAAATTAAAATTGAAACTAAAATCGTAATCCAAGCTTAGGAACCATCAATACTTCAGAAAATAATTGTACTGATAAACAAAGTCCACCCTTGTGGCGTATAATCCCATATAAAATGACTAAAACGAAGAATATAACCATGGATTTCGACAAAGACTTCCTAATAAATGCAATGTCGACTGACAGCAACACAAAAAGACCGAAAAAATATCTCTCCTAGAACAACAAAAATAAAAAGAACAAACACTGAATGTAACACACACCAATAAATATAGCATTCTCAACATAATAGGAAACACGGAAGCGGAAACCTCAAATACTAAAATGAACCAAAAATTCCACCAATTTTCGTACAAAATATGACAAGTTACACAGCTATGCTGAATAATAATAATACAAGAACAAATATAAGCTGTTATAAATTAATGTGCAAAATTACTACCAACAGCTCAATTAAAATGAATACACAATCTGTAGTGGCATCCGGAAAACTGTTACAACACTTTATGCAAAATATTGTTGAATTCCACACCTAACAACTAAAACACCAGAGAGCGTACAGGTCCGTCATTAAAACCTACAACCAACCATACCAACATCCCTCATTAAATATTAACATTAAAGATTAACAGATAAGGAATTTGCAACCCGCATCATAAGTAACATATGGAGCAATTCGGATTGCTCTATCAGAAACGAGAAATTTAATTCTTTCTTAATATACAAAAAACCGACATGTTGCTAATATCAGAGGCCCATCTTACTAGCAAAGGCTATCTTAATATTTACAAATACAAAACTTATTACACTCAACTCCCCAGTGGAGTAGCACGCGGAGAAAGGTATGACGAACCATATATACAAGCAACAACAATTAAAGTAAAATTATCAACTTATCCCTTGGCAATAGCGGCCGTATACCAAGTCTTCTGGTCTCTAACGATAACATCAATGAATTTGTTTGATACCCTAGCAGGCAAGTTTATAACGCAGGACAATTATAATGCCAAGCATCAGCATTGGGGCTAAAGGATAATAAATCCGAAAGGAAGGGAATTGTTCAAACAGTGATAGCAAATTGATAACGAGGTATCGATTTCAGGTAACTCAACCTACTGGCATTCAGATATCGCTGAGACATCCGATCTACTAGATTCTTTTATTACAAAATTGATTGCTACCCATCTTATCAATATACAGGATAGTTACGACTTGAGCTCGGATCATTCTCCACTAATATTTACACCACCAACTACAACACTACTCGAAGAAAAGAAACCTTCACTACACAATTCAAGAACATACTAGGTTGCTTTCAGGAACACTACAGAAACGATCATATAAAATTTCTAATCCCGCTTAGGATATACATTGACATAGATCGAGCTGTTCAAAAATTGACTGAGCGATTGCAACAAGCTACATGGGTTGTTACGCTGCAGAAACAAAGCAAAGCTGTTGATTTACTAAAATACCCAATGTATATGTCATGTGCGAAAGAGAATGGAAATAAAGCTGAAACGTTTTCAGGACACTTATCAAAAATATTTGCACCTCACGACATACCAATAACACAAGATGCGCTGAAAATTACAGATTATTTCCCAAATACACCTCCTGATGCCTCGTCAAGAATCAAACATTTCACGATTGCAGAAATCGCAAGAGAAACAGAATAACTAAAAAGCAAGAAGACCTCAGGCTATGATTTAGTTACCGCAAAACTCCTGCAAGAGCTACCTAGAAAAGCCTTAGTTGCGATGACCCACATATACAATGCAGTCACGTATTTCCAGTTTCCTATACAATGGAAATTTGCAGATATGACACTTATTCTCAAACATCAAACGCCATTTCACGGAAGAGGAGCATACAGGCAATATCTCTCCTACCAGTGTTATGAAATCTATTAGGAAGAGTAATATTGAAGAGTCTACAACCCTTTATTAGCGATGGTAACATCATACCGAAATATCAATCCGGGCTTAGAAAAAGACACTCGGCACAAGAGCAAATATATAGAGTGTCCATCACAATAGAAACCTGATTCGAGGAACGCAAATTCTGTTCAGCAGCTTTCATTGATATGAGTCAGGTATTCGATCGTATATGGCATTCTGGTTTACTATACAAACTAAAACTTCTACTGCCGCATAATATCTATAAATCTATAATATCTAGCGGAATCCTACATATCCGAAAGTTACTTTAATGTCAATAATGAGGTCACTATTCTACTGTACAAAATGTACCACCCGGAGTCACTCTTGATAGTGCAATGGAACCCACACTCTATCAGATCTCCACGGTTGATATTCCACAGACAGAAAATGTCGAAATTTTAACATTTGCAGATGATACGGCCATCACAGCAATCCATTGTGAACTGAATAGAGCGATGCAAATCCTACAGAAAGGCCTTAACGAAATAGGAAGTCGGACTCAAACCTGGAGAATAAAAATGAATGCTAGCAAATCGACACACATGATCTTCACAACCTGGAATGTAGCAAAAACTCAAATTGTAATTAATAACGAAAGTATACCAATCACAAACAAAATGACTTTGAAAGCTCGTTTCACCGTCAACAGAAAACAAATGGTTCCAAATCTACAAAAAATAAACTGGTTACTTAGCTGTAAATCAGCATTAACATTAAACAGCAAAATACTACTATAGCTGCAATACCGATTTCGATCTATGGTATCCAATTATTGGGATGTGCCAAGAAATATAATTTTGATATAATACAGGGATCTCAAAACAAAGCACTTAGAGAAGTAGCAGCGACGACATGGTATATCAGTGAAACACTCCACAAAGAACTGCGTATCAAATATGTTCGTGACTACATTAACAGTATGCCAAAACACAATAGCAGACAACAACAGCACCCCAGCAAACTGGTAATCAAATTACTCAACAATGAAGACAGCACACGGTGGCTAAAATGACTTAAACCAACTGACTTAATAACAAACTGTAAACACACTGTTGCGTTGCTATTGAAAAAGGCTCACAGAGATGCCTCCATAACACATGTTGTTTTTCAAACTTAATGTATCTGAGTTTCTGATATACTCAAATGAGTCTGTTGCAGTTCACTTGAAATATTTTTTTTCAATGTGATTGTTCAGGATGAAAAAGAGACCTTCAAATTTCAGATCAAAACTTTTTTTTGCTTTGTATTCTACTTACCACGAATCTGAAGCTTTTTCAAGCAATCAATATTTCTCATGATAAATGAAAAAAAGTTATTTTATCACTTATACTATTTTTCTGGAAAACAGTTAGGTTGTGAACTTACAAAAGTTTTACCGTCGTGGAAAGCATAATACAATGCAAATAAAAAATATTTTGAACTTAAGATTCAAGATCACGTTCAATTTCACAGCAGGTTTTTTATAACATTTTTTCATCAATTAGTTTAATTCATTTATGATAGCCACAGACAAACTTTTCTTTCCACCTTGTATAACATTAGTGTCTTTATCAATAAAAGGAATAAAGAATTAATTTGGTTCTCTTATTCATTCTTAGCGTTAATTCAATACTGGAAAATGTGAATAATATCAGAAATAAAACGAAAAATATATTGAATATGTTGTACATTCAGGTATCGTATGAATGCCTTTAGAATAAGCAAATATACGAGTAGTTTTTCTCATTATATTAAAACATTACAACAAACGCAGAGAAATACAATCAACCTCTCTGCTCGCTTTTAAATCGTTTTTAAAATTTGTATGCAATGTAGAACTCAAATATAACAACTTAAATTTATTATATGTGAAGGAGTAAGTTAAATTTCATCTCAAAATTTGCTTGGTAATCTAAATTACTCTAAATTTTTGTATAAAATATAAGTAACCTAATAAGACTGCACATGTTAAAAAATAGAAACGAAAAGAAGACAATTTGATATATTGTGAACATAAATTATTTTTAGAAAGAATGAGAAACAATTTTTAATAACATATATTGCAGTGATATATACTTGATTGCAATGAAGGTTAATTAATTACAATTAAAATACGGCACTGTTCTTACGTATTATAACCTTCCTTAATATACATGTAGACCTATTGTATAAATATTCTACTAATAAATCTAACTAGTTAGCTTCTAGAATAAATTAGTTTGTCGTACAATACCTCACTATACATGACTCAATATTCATAAAACGTTTTTGTTTTTCACAACTGATTCTATATGAACGATATTCGAGGATATGAGAATTGTTGAAGTAAGATATGAAACCAAAACTACCTAGATGTACATATGTTGTAGTAGGCCCACGATGTTGCATTAGATGAAACATAGGCGACAGAGTTGTAAAACAGTGCATGACCTGCGCTCCACATTACAAGAACGCGTCCCATATAGTGTTTGTGTCTATTTGACACCTCAAGCTTTTTGCTAGAAATTGGAATCGCGATAAAGGCGCATTGCAAAGAACAATATGGAAAATGGCCCTTCATCCACATGTGCATTTTGAGAAACGAAATTATTTTCGAAGTCACAGAGATGCGTGTTGCCAGCTGCAGTGTTCAATGCACAAACTAATCATCCATTCGTTCATTTTCGAAATATATACTTTTCCTCTCCGCTGGCCATCAGAAAAATGGAACAGGACACGCCATCTGCTAGTCTATTGAAAGCGGAAGAAAGCCCTTCTTCAAATTTACATATCTGAAACTTCACATTATTAATATTTATATTTGTGTATGAAAATAATTATAATCAGATATCCAAAATAACAGTTAATTTAGAACTTTTTTGGAGGAAATCATTGCATAAACTATTATTTTCTGTTATCAATGCATTATTCTATTTCAATCAATAAATCTCAAAGTAATTTTTTAAAAAATACCAATTTTTAACTCGAACCGAGAAAATTATGAGAACTTGTATATTTGAAATATGGATCGCAGAATTCTTTCAAAAAATTTTTTAATAAGTACAGATAAATAAATGTTACTAAAAATAAAAGTTTCGTACTGTAAACAATTTATATTAGAAGAAATATTTATATGTCGGAAGAACAGACAATTTCATCAATATTAAAACGTTTTTTAATATTTATAACAAATTTTTTTTTATTTACGCTATAGATAGATTACGCTATAGAATAACCTTCACAGGGTTATCAGCAACATGCACATTGCTGTGCATACTAACGGTACAGAAACTATTTCGCAAACTTTTGTACAAGCATTACACTGACATACAACGAAGATATATGTTTGCTATATACATACATATAACTAGAACTTACAACTAAAATTAAGAAAACTGTTAAATCACTGAAGAACATAGTTAAGCCCTCGACACAAAACCGTTACAGATGCCAACCATGGATTTTGAGAAATTTGTGAATAATCAACTGCGGAGTACTATATGGTTTGCTTAAAAAGAAGTCCATTTTGTGGGGAAGGAAATAACCCATTCCACATAGTTTATTAATTAAGACATTCCTATTGTCGTTGAGATTGGGTCACTGCCAAATTATATGGATGAGATCTTGAATTAAACTGTCACATTGGCATTTCGTATCAAGAGCTATGTTAATTTTAAAGATGGAAGCAGCTAATTGCACGTGAACTGTCCGGAGTTGGTTTAGCAAAAGGATGGTAATAGCTTCTGAAAAATTTTTTACCCTTAAATTCTGATTCCAAGATATTCTGTCTTTCTGCTTCCGTCTTAGCTTGCTTTTTAAAGCTATGGAAAAAATAAGAGAATATAACAAATATGTCTAGCGAGACAATAGTATATAACGTTTCTTTAGCTAAACTGTCCGCTTTATCGTTAAAAGTAATATGAGAAGGAATTCAATAAAAATAAAGTTTTTTATTACTTGAATAGAAGCGGTTTATAAGCCTTCTGATATCGAGAATAAATGGGTTAGTATTGACAGTGACTGAGCTCTTAATTAAAGCTTGCAGGGCAGATAAACTAGCTGAGAATTTAAAAACGTTACCATGATAGGACTCAGGGCCATTTTAATGGCATTCTTTATTGCAGTACATTCAGCTGAGAAGATGGAGAAATAATTATGTAAGCCCAACAGTGAGAATGCATTTAGGTCTGGTGAGTGCAGGCTGCTTCTACTCTACCAGACCCCTCATTCTTACTGCAATCAGTAAAGAAGGAAATGGAGTTAGGGGGTCTGTTGCAGAAGTGAGCAGGGAATACGGAGTTCGGGTACGCAGCATTTTTGAGGAGATTACCCATTTCGGTTTGAAGAGATATTGTTGAAAAAAGTAAATTGATTAATTCATACTAGAGTAGGTTTCAAGAGTAGTTTTTTTCCGTTTTGAGCAATTTTCCTTCATGCACCGAAGTTTCAATTTGTCTAGAAAGTATATTGTGAGATTTACGCACTAGATCACTCCACATAGTAGAGTTGTGGAGTCTGTTAACCAGTTATACAAAGTTGATCCACTGTTGGACTTTTGGAATTTACCATTATGAATCTGTTGCATAGATATTTGGCTCTGTGCTGCTGCATGCACAATCCAGAATCGCCCAATATAATATTGGTGGGTGTGCTACTACAGTATCCTAAAGCAATTCTTAGAGCTGCGTATTGAATTCTCTCCAACTTTAACATGAGGCTTTTAGTTTTAGGAGCATAAACAAAGAAACTGTAATCGATATGAGAGGGAATGAGTTTTTTTTATAAAAAAATGAGCGTGGAAGTTTCAACTCTCCATTTTATGCCACTAATAAATTTAAGAATGTTTAGTCTTTTTGAGCATTTATTGCCGACGTAATCAATGTGCACACCGAATTTAAGCTGGTAATCGAAAAATATTGCATTAGAAAATATAAAAATTGGAGTCACTAGATCTGATAGAATAATTTTTAATTTTAATCGTAGCTGGTCGGATCGCTTTCTGGTGAATTAGGATAGCCTTTCCAGATGCTAAAGTTACCCCAAGGGGATCGAGTTTGGCACGTAAGGTGTTAATGGTTTTTTCTAAACTTCTTTTACTTTTGCTAGGTATTGTGACTGCAATAGCTATCATTTACGAGCTGTGAAATCTGTATAGAAGGATTTAGGCCGACTGTAATATCTTTGACATAAATAAGATATGGGAAAGTGCTAAGGACTCTACCTTGGACAGCCTCTTAAATATTTTTCTTCTGATAGTGTAAGAGTCGCTGACGACAAACGTGACATTACGTTCCTACGTTAGAAAGCTTACGAGATTAACAATATTACGTGTGCACTGAAATCATGATGTGATTATTATGTGGTTTTTGCCCACTGAAAATGATTCCTCCACGGACATGGTTAGCATTGCAAGGTTGTCAACACAGGATATTCCGGTTCGAAATCCAGACTGAGAAGAGGGGAGAAAATCAGAAGTTTCTGTCCACCATTGAAGCCTTGATTTATTCATTTTTTCCAATATCTTACAGAGATAAGATGTTAACGAGATGGGCCGGACTCCATTAACATATTCCGTATTAATAAAAAACGTAAGATATTCCTTCCACGCTGGAGGATATATACTAAGCGAATAGATCTCATTGAGCAGATTAAGTAGTATCAGTTTGGGTTTGACAATTACAATATATTCAATTCTGTTACGGCCTGGGGAGGCCTTGAGGCTACAACTATTAAGGGCCAGTAATTTCATGAATGCCAAAAGGCGAACTGAGAAACCGGTTATTCTCATTAGCGCATAAATCTGGAAAGGCGAGAAATGGTTCAGTGGGAACCCAAGGAAGACTAAATTTGTCAATTGTATCTTCAATTTTTCATAATCGGTATGAGTAGCCTTCATTGAATTTGACACTGGCCCATTTATTTTTTAAGATCCTGCATTTCTTCCAGATACGTTCAACAAATTTTCTAAAATTGTCAACTTTACATTTCTTTATATACTTTTTTGCTGAAACTACGCGTTCCTTATTTTCTATACAATCAGCTATGTTGCGTGAGTATCTCTACATTTTAAGTGCATTTTAAGTGCATGAGTACCTCTACATTTTTCTAAGACGTATGAGTTTAGTGCACTTGTCATTCCTCAATGGAACTGGGTTCCTGTGCTGTCTGATATTAGCAGTTTTCGGAGAAGGGGTGTAGTTTGAAATAGCTTCCGTTATAACATTTACAAAAAAAAAAAGTATTCACCGAAGGTATGTGTGAATCGAATGAATGTTCTAGAAATTTCGAAAATGATTCCTTCATTAAGATATGATATTGTGTCCAGTTAGTTTTATTTGAGGTAAAGCGCGGTTGTTTTTGGATGTACGGTATTTTGTCGACCAGAAGGTTTACAGTTATAAGAAAATGGCCTGATCCCCAGGAATACTCAAGTATATTGAATTTAATTAAATCATAAATGGCTGGTGAGCAGAGAACTAAATCTATATATTAGATAATCTATTTCAGGTAAGGTCAATGTGAGTAAGTGTGTTATTATTAACTAAAAATAATTCCGAGTCGTTTATAGAGTTAACGAGTTTAATTCCGTTAGTATCTATATTGGGGCAGTTCCATGATGTATGATTGAAATTGAAATCGCCGTAGATGAGACGAGGTCATGCGTACTGAGAGAGGAAAAAAACTGGTTCCATTCTATCTGCGAGACCAGACGTTCAGGAACCCTGTAGCAGACAACTAAATTTAAGGTGGAATTCAAGTTATGTAATTTGATCACTCCATTTTTCAGGTTGTCCGTGGTACCACACAGATCTTGGATGGGTATAAATTTTAGACTCCTTCTTACTAGAAATATATACCACCACCAAGTCTGTGTGTTCTGTCAATTCTGTATGTGTAAAAACCGGACAGATCAAATTTTTTATGTCTTTCAAGCATAGTTTCAATGCCTATAAATACATCTATTTCTTCTAAACGTTTTCGTAGTTACTTTCTGCGACTGCAAATTCCTCTGCAATTCCAGTATAGCAGCTTCAGTCCCGTACTAGCGCAGAAATCACGTCAAATTGGATTCATGGAAACGCTACTTCGGAATGGGCTCATAGGTTGATCGAAACGCCGTCCTCTGATAAAATGGAGAAATCGGTGTCCGAGTCTGGATCCTGAGGTGAGATGGATACTCCACAAACCTTTTCTTCGGTCCAGTTGCCATGAAGTTCAAGTTTCTTAATTATTTATGAAATTAAAATTTTAATCAATCTATTTGAGAAACTGGAGTCGGCTTCACGCAGCATTTTGATTTGTAAAGTAAAGTCATGTTTGTAGTATTGTGTCAATTCAACAATGTCCGGATTGCCTTTAGCTTTAGTCAGCAGATCTTTATACTGTACGAAATTTATAATATATATGTCCGGAATTTTAGCAAAAAAATGTTTCAGTGGTTCAAGTGCCAAATCTATAGATTTATGGTCAGTCTGATCAGCCTTAATTCCTTCTTCCTTCTGCTTTTTGAGCGGAATGGTACTTCGCTTTGTAGGGGCCACAAAAGGAAGGGCCTCCATGTTTGAGTGGGAACTTGCATCCATCGTGGTGGGGGTTACAATTCTCTCCATTATCGTGGGGCCAGTAAGCTGAGAACTACTTTCAGAGTTTGTAGAGAGTGGTCTTTTATTGGGGATTTTGTTTCGAGTGGGGCCCCTATACTCCTCATTTAGGGACTGTTACTTTGCAGTAGTCAAAGGAGCAAATGAATCCCTATTGTTTGTATCATTCATTTTAATCGGTAGTGAAGAGCTCTTAATTTGTTGCTGCCAGTCATTAGTAGAGTTGGGACAATTAATGGTCTTACTGAAATGAATCGGTCTTTGATGAGTATGTTTGAATTACTGGACATGTGTTTGTAAACAGACGTTTCGTTTGCGAGTTACATACATATTCTATTACTCGCAATTATTGAGGCCAATCGAATATTGGGCATTCCCAACTCCCAAAATGCAATTTTTTATGATAATATCCTCGTATGGATCGAGAACAACAGCATGTTCCTTCGTGGGGAAGTTTTCTTTTTGATTTACCCTAGCGTATTAAGATGCTGGAGAAGACATGTCTTGAGGTGCGTTAACTTTATCCATTGTAATAAGAAAATGATTCCTGTACGCAGGAATTTATTTTTCAAGTAAAAAGTGTGTAGAAATATACGTTGGGATGCGACGGAGACAACACGAAATCATAACAGTTTGCACTACGTATAATCAGCAATCGTGGAACTAAACACGTCCTACCTTCCCGCGTGTTAAAACAGGACTGAATAGCAAATATTGACGCCAAGTAATGTCATAAATTGTGTTTGAATATAAAAACTAATTTCCAAATAAATGTTCTGAGTAACTTGTTTCTATGAAACTTTTAATATATATATTCTAAAATAACTACTACATGAAAACATTATTCAAATACGTTCCTGAACATTTATTTCTATAGAAATTCAACAAAAACAGATATTTTTCTTTATATGGAATATATAAGATAGAAGAGAATTTCTTTCAAAATGGAAAGAACCTATTAATTCCGATTTCTGAGATTTGTTTTAAATTTTTTCGATTTTATACATGAGATATGATGAAATAGGAATATCTATTGTACAATGTTATAATGCAATAGATCTTTTGATGACAGTGGTGTAGTTTCAGCGAGAATACATAATATATGCAAATATTAATAAAAGATATTGTAGTGCAATATTTTTACTGTCATTTGTATATATTATACACATGGTAGGTTTATCTGAAAACGCATAAGTATCTGGAAAATACGAATGAAATGATAAAATGGTAATAACGTAATCGGAAATATTTGTGGTGATAAAAATATTCCAACATTATCATATATGCTGATAAATTCAAAAACTATAATGTTCGTAAAACATTCTGATCGGTTTGAGCACTAATATCCCTATAATCTAACATTACGATTTATATCTTTACATACCTAACAGTATAACAATTTTTCTCTCTTCTAAACTTCTTTCATTAAGCCTACTTCCTGTACATGTTACGATACAACGTGCACATGATTAGTATTATTTAAACTGGCATAGATTCTTTAAGAATACAAAATAAAATTCTAGAGAATTTGAATAGAGCGAGCGTCATTTGCTTCTGTGACAAAAGAAAGATGCAGAAGGAGAAGGTGGGGGTGAAAGATATGGTGGGAAAGCGAATGCAACAAGAAGCGAAGTAGTACAAAGAAGAAGCTTAAAAAATGGAAAGAGGTCAATGGAGGAAAAGGAACATATCTGAAAGAGAGAGCAGAATTCTGAAGAATGTTGCAGAGAAAACAAAGAGAGAAAACGGAGAAGAATTAAAAGGAATCAGGAGTGCGAAGTGAACAAAAGAAGTCTGTATCTACATTAACAAACGACGAAACGAAAGTGCTCCGTTCAGGGTTGAAATTAAAATCGATGAATGCGGAAATCAATTCATGGTGCATTCAAACCGGTCGGAAAGCAAAAAGAATAGGAGAGGGTCAAGTGGAGAGAGAGAAGGAGAAAAGGAGATCGATGAACAAGAACGTAGAACAGAAGGGGAAATACGACTGATGAACCTGAAGTAGGGAAAAGATAAAATTTTGAGTGAAACATAGGAGTTCTTGAACGGTGAGATGAGACAAAAAATGATGAAATGAATCAAAAGTTTGGGAAGGGAAAATGATGTCCCAGAAATGGAGAACAGGAATAATTTCACCTCCATATAAAACAGAAGACTGGTAGGAGGTAAAAAATCATAAAGATGCTACACTGCTCAATACCTCATGCAAAATATATGAAATGATCCTGAATGAAAGGATCAAAAATAGATTGAAACAAAAAGAAAGCTGCCTGATACCCAAGAAGGTATTCGGAAGGAAAGGGGGACAGTGGATAATACATATATATATTCTACAGCATGTATTGGGAAATGCAACAGAGAAGAACAAATGAATGTTATGCCCATTTTTCGTAGACATATATGCTGCTTTCGACAAAGTAGGCAGAGAAAAGATATGGAGAACAATTAAAGTGGCAGGTATCCGTAAGGAACTGATGGATAGGTCAATGGAAATCTAGGGTCCAGGAACATGATCAAAGCTGGCGAAGAGATGTCCAAAGATTTCTGGACATAAGGAAGAATGAATCCACTTAGCCCCACGATATTTACAACATTTATAGCAGGTATAGATAAAGAATTCATGGAGGGAGTAGCCGGGGGTGTGGTGGTTGGTATAGAGAAATTCTGGACTCTCTCATACGCAGAATCAGAAATGAACTGAAAAGTAGTCCGATAATAGTCTGGAAGAGCGTCGAATAATTTTTAAATTATACCAAGAGCCCAAGTGAGAAAAAGATATGTTAAGATAGCAAAAATATTTAGCAGAAGTAAACCGAATATACAATCTTATTATCATTAAACGTACAAAAGCAGGTGATAGTCAGTTATATAATAAACGAACTGCAATGCCCAAGATTTTGAAGGTTCGAGAAGCAAAGACTATAATACGTAAAGTGGAAAGTAATGCTCGAATTAATGCAGATGAGTTAGCTACAACGTGTAACGATATGTTGAATAAGCAAGATTCTGCTAAATCTTGTCAAAAAGTATTAAGAAGTAAAAACCGAAAGAAGCCCATAATTACTAAAGTAAACAGAGTAAGGAAATTAGTATGTGCAAAAGAGTTCAGAAATCGAAGTAATACCTTCAGAAAAAAGTTATTTCCTCAGATGGGAGTAAATATAATATCTTTGGTTGTAACGAAAGAGGAAATGTTTGGTAATAGCCTAATAAAGAACTATAAAATCGACAACCGACTTTAAAGCACGGCTGAAGCTTCATGACAGTTTGGGGCTGCATGGCAATATGCAGAGTGATCAATCTTATCTTTATCAATGGAATTATGAATAAGATAATGTACAAAATTATACTCGAAGGAAATCAGCAAACAAGTGCGATTAAGCTGGGTCTGCAAGATGACTAATATTTCCTATACGACAACAACCTGGAGCAGACTGCTTAAATTGTTCGTTAGTGGATATTTTACCACTTTCCCCACTTTTTACTTACAGAGCATACTCAACATCAAATACTATTGTAAATTTATGGGCGGAAATATATAAGTGAATACTCGAGCACAGAATTTCAAATAAACAAATGCTAAAATAAGAAAATTTGGAATTGTATTTAAAGAAATATCACATCAAAACTGGTGTAATGTATACCAAGTTAATTAAGGAATGTAACAAGGAACATAAGTGGATACGAAATACTATAAAGTTGATACAAAAGAAGAAAAAATACTATGATATACGATTTTTCGACAAAACCCACATTGGTACGATTACTCCTGTGGACTGTTATTACGTAATATAATCAATATATTCATGTTAGTAGTAAATCAATTTTATTACAATTCGTTAAGGATGAAGTTTATACATGTGTTCACTTAAATTAAAACTTGTATTGCATAATCTTACACGTATAGATTGTTTTCTACAAATTTGTCCAATGAGCAAAGAGGGTACGAAAACTTATGGGTCTGACATTACATGATATTGACACAAACCCGTACATCAATTTATCGAATGTCCCAAATGGACAAATTTTAATATACTTTGCAGATTGAAGGAAAGAGAAAACTCTCATATACTCGTCGTCCATATGTATTAATCTGTAGTAAGTCGGTACTGAGACAGTGTAATCATTTGTAGCGCCTTACTGATGCCTGTTTTCATAGTATAGGGAAATTATGTGAATTTACTACTTACGCGTCGAATATGCTATTGAACTGCGAAGGTCAAGATTTGTTCCTACGGTGCGCAGGACAACATTGTCCGCACTCGAGTATGAATATATTGAGAGTATACTGAGAGTTCAAATCGCGAACTGAGATTCGTTTCAACACTCCAGCTAAGCGTGATCCGAATATTCGTGAGTTTCCGTGTCAGGGTTAAAAGCGTATCGCCAGCAATATAAAGTCATCTTCTGTGCTGAAATAAGAAATCATTTCGAATACACCTACGTAAACTACATCTCCACCGAACATTTTGAAAACGATATAGACCAATTTTTAAATCTCCATATAATGTGTCCCTGTGGATAGTGCCGAAAATATTAAATGAACACAATAACAAACGATGGCGGATTGTAATCGACTATCCCGCGCTTAATGAGAAATCCACTGGCTTATCCACTTCACACAATTTTAGAAATATTGGGTCAACTGGGAAGGGCAAAGTACCTTAGTGATTTTGGTGTAGCAAGTGAGTTTTATCAGATAGGCATGGAAGAGTCAGATGCAGAAAAATCTGCCTTCCCTATACCGCACGGGCATTATGGATACAAACGTTTGCATTCGGTTTGAAAAGGGCACAGGCAATGTTCCCGGTAATGTGCCCAACCTGATGGATTAGATCTTAACCGGTTTGCAAGGAACGGAGTTATTTAACTACCTAGATGATAGTGTAAACACGTAGGATCTCCTAACGAACATCGTGCCAAATTCGATTATATAGCAAAGCGATTGCGTGGATCCAATCTGAATCTGCAACCATCAAAATGCGGATTATATCGGGAGATGGCGTACTGAGGGCACGTAATAAACGAGAAGAATGTAAAGCTGTGTCTGGGAACAATCGCTACTGTCCGGGATATCCCGGTACCGAAAGCGAAGGGAATCCTACTCGATCTTTTGGAACATCCGAGATATTATCGGCAGTTCATCTCACAAATTTCGAATCTACTCACGTAACTTTTCCGAAAGGGCGCTGCATTTCGTTGGGGCTAGATCGCCGTAAAGATGACCTTGTTACATACTCTTCATGACATCAACGATGGATAGAATTAAACCGTTCAACGTGAAGAAATGTATGACTCGCAACCATATAAGCGGTAAAACGTTTTCGACCTTACGTGTACCTAAATTCTACATTGTCACTGACCATTGTCCGCTAGTGTAGATGAAATCTGTAAAAGATCAAACCCCGAATTCTTAAATCGAGTCTCAATCTCGTGGAATTTAATTATAGCATTATCTATGAAGTACTGAAAACTATTGCGAACGCAGACGCATTACCACGCAATACAGAATCGATCTTCTTCGTATCATCACTCGGAATCATACTTTGTTCCAGTTCCTTTTACTTCTCAGTCTAAGCCCGATGGTTTTACCTACTTTAACAGCTTCCTCTTCCGTAATACAGGAACAACCTCCTCTAGTCAATGACGAAACAGGTACCCTACTCGGAATCGATACAACACAACTACATAACGGACGAAGGACGATTATCTATAATCGCGACAGCGTAGGAAATGTGATCTCTTTCGTTTTATTGCTCTGGATATATCGCCTCTCGACCAAGGTTTGTCTAAACAGAATAAAGTACCATCCATATCTGCCCCGAATCTTGAAACGTAAACAAAGTAACACGTCTGGGGAACATCGACCTAACCATATTCCCATGCAATCCGATGATAAGCATAGTGAAAACCTTCTAGATTGCTTCAAGACTCTTTACTACATATCCATGGAAATAGAATTGTTATCATTTCCCATCTCTCAATTTTCACTGAAAGACATTTCTTGGTACTCAATACAGAGCATATTTTTGGATTTTTTCGCGCAAACTGACGTCCAAATTTTTGCTTGCTACAATAAAATGATAACGCTTCCGTCGCATCATCAAACCGAAATATTTACGTTTCCGCATTTCGCAGATGCAAAGGAATATCAGAAACAAATAGTCGAAACAGCTAAAGATACAATTGCAGAATTGTCTCTAGTTGTCAATTGCAGAAATCCATCCGCGTAAACACACAACAGCCTGTGACTCCGACAGACACTGCCGGTCAAACTTTCGGTAAAATTTCCTTTGACATAGTCGGACCACTACCTGCAACTCCTCCTGGAAGTTCCATCATACTCACGATACAATAACTTTTAAATCAATATTCTCTTACCTGCTCTTTCAAATCCGTCAACATATGGAATAGCACACAAGTCAGTTACTTCGTTTAACTGCGAATTCGGCGTTCCAAAAGTGATCCGCACAGATCAAAGAATAAACTGTATGAATTCATTCTTTCATTCAGCGGAAGGTTTCAAAACTTCTCAATATAAAATTAGCGCATTCCATCCGCAAAGTAACGGTTCCATAAAGCGATCACGTCAAGCTCTCACAGAATATCTAAAGCACTATATCAACAATAGTAACTGGGAGGAGTGGTTGAATCTAGAAATGTTTAGTTATAACACGAGTATGCATGAAGGAATGAAGTTCATAACGCACGAATTAATGTTCGGAAAATTCGCCTCTGCCCTCTCTGTAGACACTTCCTTCGGAGAAGGGCGAGAAGATACATAGGATGCCTATCTTAGTGATTTACAGTTCAAAATAGTCAAGTCTATCGAGCGAGCGCGCGATAGTCATAATCAAGCACTATTCCGATCAAAAACTTATAACGATAGGAAGACGCAAAACAATTGCTCCCGGGTGACAAAGTCTGCCTCCTTAAAGAACCTCGGAAAGGCAGTTTTGACTCTGAAAACCTCCGAATACCCTTTTTCCATTTTTGAATTCTTGGACAATTAAAACGTAAGAATAATGTTTTGGCAAGGATCTAAAATTGTTCTTAATCATAAGTAAAAGCTTGCAAAAACTCGAGCACCAACACCAGCATTGTCGATGCATTTTTCATTCTTTCTTCCTACCAAATCTAGAGACAAAACTCTCAGTATCCGTCGAGCATTCCGAGTGTTGACGGCAACGTCTTACATTCAGATCTCGCTTTCCAAACTGAAACAAATAGCGGTAAACAGGAGTGTTCTAGTGAAGTGCAAGTGCCTCTGTGATTCCGAAAAAACCTGAGTCAGACACCAAACAAAGAATCGGTGTAGGCGAGCGAGAATATAAAAGTTATTGGGTCTGAACGACAATTTTGTACCTTGGATCATATACTGTATTCGGGGGAAGGGATGTCTGACGTCAGATGCCACACGTTTGTATAGTCAACAGTGCTATTTGACGTTATGACCTAGTGTGCTCTACCGAGAATACGAACAAAGTGAGATTGAATATGGGTAAGTGTATTTTGATCATGAGGTGTAGAACCCTCGATAAGCCTTTTTTCTCGAATAGATTACAATCGGTTTTTAAATTAAAAAATTTTTGCTCAGTCATCTCTATCGAAATAATATCGTTTGATATACAAGGTTATTCATATAAAATAATTACTGAACTTAAAATTTGGGTTCAATTGCACTTAAAATTATTCTTGATTTAAATATTTCATCAGAAAGACTTCTGTATTATAGAAAATTTACTACTGTAACAAAAAAAACTCCATGGGAGATGATGACGCAATTCCAACGTTATATTTCAATAATTTTTTTATATAGGTGTAATAGCGTAGCATTTGCACATCATTACTGCAATCAACGTACTTCATTATTTATTAAATTGATTGGTAATGACCAAACACATCAATAGATATACATCGCAGTTAAATGTAGCCAATATGAAATTTGAATATCGCGATTGCGTCATATGGGACTTAAGACGAATGGCAATAATAAATAAACAGATTATAGGTATACAATAAAATATTTTAAAATTCAGTAATTACTATTTACTGTTTCATAAAACCAACCATTATTCTATAAAACAATTATTATTTTTGGCAGTTAGTGATCGCGGTATCGAGATTGAGGCGATAAAGCTACTGGACGTGTTGCAAGGATATGATGATGAACCAGACCGAATTAAAATGCTTTCGCTACTCATGACTTATTGGTTTTTGCACATGAAATGGCGGTTTCCCAAATTGTTAACATTTATCGAATTTTCATGAATAAATGTCACTGTCGAATGTCAAATGTCATGTTATAAGTTATTGACTATATTCTAATGTATTCGTAGCACATGGTATTAACTAACAACTTCACGTTTTGTTGAAGTCATAAACATAGAAGCGAAGGATGGATCCGAAACAAATTCAACTAATTTACCCGTAACGAAATTAAATTGAGACTCACTGCTATTGAAGCGGGAGATTAACAAAGCTTTTGTTACAGATACAGCTAATGAACGCAAAACAGAGGAATGGTTTCAAAAATTTCGAACGGGAGATTATCCTTCTCCGGGAAAGTTCCAGTGCGGAAATGCGACAATGCCTAGAGTCTAGAGCAAGGATGCCAGAGAAGATTTATAGGCTTCAAGTGGTCAGAGTCTCCAGCAACCACAAAACGGGACGAACCATTAATCTTCCGGCTGATACTTGTTTTTTCATTCAACAACAATATAGAAACAGAGCGTGACTGTGACTGCGGCATAGATGAAGGCATTGGCATTCCCGATCACAGGCATAGTGTCTGGACCAGAATGCGAAAGAAAGCATCTGCGTTGCAGGCCTCACCTTAGGGCCAGGTGACTTTTCCGAAGTCGATGGAATGAGAACCTAGCGAGCTATCCCTGCTTTCCAGACACAGTGCTTCCGATTTTCACATAGGCCGTTACAGCTCCCTCGGTACACGTGAAGTACTTAATACAGAATACGTACAACCTATTTCGTGTTTCTCACTATCTTAACAACAATGAAGGGAATTTCTCAATAGTGAAGCGTGCGAGTTATACAGCACAGTTGCAGTCGATGCAACACCACAATCTTCGTCAAGCACACATTCCGCGCGAACAATAACCGTCAAAGATAACCGTGTGGTTGTCTGAAGGAAGTCACCTATAATGGTGAATTAAAGAACCTTATTGAACCGGATTCAAGTCAGACTCTAAGCGATATTGCACAAAAATGGGAGTGCCATGTTGCATAGTTTCAAGACACCTAAAATTAATCGGAAAGATACTGGATAATTTTGAATCGCACCAGTTGACACAGCAGAATATGTTACATCTATTTCAGAGTTGAATTTCTCTTACTGTGCGCAATAAGAGGGATCCCTTTTTACACAGAATCGTGACCAATGAAAGTGGACCGTGTTCAATAATAGAAAACGATCTTAACGATGGTTGAAATGCGACAAAGCTCGAGAAAGTTCAGACAAACAAGCACTCCGTCAGAAAGAGTTACTGTGACAGTTTGCTGGCCTGTAAACTATTCCTGTCTTAAACCAGGCGAAACAATTAAGGCGGAGAAACATTTTGCGGGAAATCAACAAATGCACGAAAAACTTTCTGAACCGCAACCAACCGTTGTTGAATAGAAACGCAGTTCTGCTAGTACACGACAATGCCCGACCACACTCTTCGAAAATGATCCTCAAAAAAATTAAATACTTGTTATATGAAATCCTTCCGCATCCTCCGTATTCCCCTGACTTAGCACTAACCGATTTTCATTTATTTAAACATTTACAACACTTTCCAAGGGTTAAAGAAGAAGTTAAAATAAATTCAATAGTAAAATGGATGTTAAAAATGCATTCGTTGATTTTCTTGTCTCAAAAAATACAAATTCCTTTGAAAAAGGAATAAAATCGCTTGTGACACATTGGCATAAGTGTATGGAATCAAATGGAAAGTATTATGATTAATAAAGTTCTTTAAATTAATAAAGTTACAATTATCGAAATATTTAGTTCCAAATCCACCATTTCATGTGCAGCAACGTAATACTTGTGCTTATGGCTGCACGTCGAAGTCCGTCCTTTTATACGGTTGACATCCTTTGTCAATCACACAACATATCATTCGCAATTTTTTCATATGCGTAAAGATTCCCTGAAATCCCTCATGTTACGTTCATCGTTTTAAAACAATTTGATTTTACATAAAAACAATTGGTAGATATTTAAGAAATACAAAATCTAATTCAGTTTCAGAACTGGTTTAATTTCAGCCATTTTAAAATAAATATGCATAAAATGATAATGATATTATTGAAATAATTATTATGTATACATATCTAATCGAAAATTGAAAAATTTTAGTACTGCGTTACTGGATAATTAAACCATTCAGAACAAAAAGTCCTGAATTCTAGAACAACTTATAACTTCTTTGTGTCATTTTATAACAAAATTTATATAGTTACTAATGTTAATAACAAAGTTTAGTAGTTGAACAGTATGAATATGAAAATTCACATAGTCGTGAACATCAAGACAAAATATGAAAATCGTACTGCCGTAAAATACTATATTTGTTAAGACTGGCAACAAGTAATTCAGAACAACACACTAAAATAAATTAGTTTCAAATTACACAATTAAGGAGAAAGTTCCACTCATTTTGAATTCTGTTATTACATACTTTCGATTTAACTTTCTCAACATGCAAAATTTACAGATACAACAAGAATATATACATTGAACAATTATAGAATAAAACATTCATGTTTGGTTTTCATACATGGATATGTTCACGATATGTTTATATATTATGTAAACAATATATTTCTGAGATATGCGATTATTTTGTAGCGGAATTTAAAATATTATACATTTATGAAATATTTATTTCCGAACTTTTCAATAAAATATTATTATGTGTTATTTATTTTACTTCCATGAAATGCAGTGGTTAAATAAAGTTTAAGTCAATTAGAAGTTCATACTATATTAGTTCTCTGTATCAATTTTCTGAATAATATAAAATAAATTTGAACTTGTAAATTTATAAAATTTGCAAGTAAATACCTAGGATACTACGTAATAGAAACTGGATGTTCCACAGAAGTGGTATAATAAACCATTTCCATATCTTCTTTTAAGTAATTAATATGTTTATAATGACATTGATATTTCCTATATCTATCACCGTCATTAACATAATTCGGACATACTTCTTTGCGGAAGCCAGTAACTGCTATATATATATATATATATATATATATATATATATATATATATATATATAATATATCAAGATAATTGATATTAGTCATATACAACAATATTAAATAATTATGTACGATATTTTAGTCCAATGTAAAATCGACTTATCAAAAAATGTCATACTGCATATGAATATTTTATCATTTAATGGCATATTCTCATATGTTACATATAGTATAAGTTTTCAAGTATTCAGAAAATTTTTCGGAAACACAGGTATACAAGCTATAATTGTAAATCTACGTCATTATTGAAAAATTCAAGTACATAAGACCAATTCAAATAACACAAAAAAAAAATGAAATTATTATTATTATTATTTTCTTACTAATTTCAAAATAGGTGTCTTGCTGATATAAACATACAGGGTATTAGCGTTAGTTTAGATCACCTCTTTTGTCGATAGCAAGAGTAGAAGATGACAAAGAACAAAATTGTATGCCCTACTATTTCCAATCCAGCAATGTGTAACTATTCTTGTTTAAAATTTTTTTTTACGAAATAAAGGTGTTCTTCTTATAAATGCCATTTCTGTGTGACATATGAATATGGCTGTCAAGAGGAATTCAAACGCATGATAAACGATATCCTTCACAGTTCAAAGAATAGAAATTTCTAATAACTTCTAGTAATTTCTAAGCTGTTGTAATAAATATTTGTATTATATTGCAGTTTCTTCTACGTCTACTGATAAAAAAGTTCATTGACATCTACGAATCTATTTTGTAAATTTTATAAATACTACACACATTAAGACAACTATATTACAGACACTACCAAAACTTTAAAAGGAATATAGAATTTCATAGAAGCCCCCCCAAGAAAGAGAAACAGTTATAACATACTGAATAAAAATATGTATCTATTTAGATATTAATCAACGTGTACAAACTACCAATCGATTATTAAATATATAGAGTACATGAATATATCAAAAATGTATATAAAAATATTAAATTATATATAACATAAATTAATAATTGTGAATTATACATATTAAATAAAGTTCTACTAATAGCAATAATAGCAATCAATTGTAATTTAATCTACAGCAAAATTCACGTCCGAGATTAATCATAATACGCAAAATATGCACAAATTACTGAAAGAAAAATGGAAAAATAGTAAAATATAGCTGTTCACCGAATCAGCGCGGGTTGAGAGTTTAAATTCATCTCGACGGTTACGGTGTTCACGAGGAATAATTTATTTCGTCCTTAAAACATATCTTGTCAAAAATAAATCAAATGAGAATGTTTGGACGATGCTGTTTACTTACACGTCCAGATAATATTTTCCAAGAGTTTTTATTCAGGTTCCAAGTGGATATCGCGCTCCAGTTTGACAGACATGGTCAAGTACCTGTTAAGCCTCGTAGACGCCCGTATAGTCGACGACATAAGCATTACTCAAATGGCCCGGTGTGTGTACACCGTCGACCATTGCGATACAGAATCACAGGCCGCCATTAAAATTCATAAGGGCCGAGAGTGTAATTTCGTTTTTATGTGCTCGCACGCATTAATACTCTCACGGCTACGGAATCGAATTGATTCTTGGTTCTCAGCAATTTCTTTTCAATCTTCCCAGCCCCTGAAGAGGGACGAACCTCCCGTGATTTTTCTCGGCTCTCGGAGTTGGCGTTTATCAAATGCCAAGCTATCTACGACAAAACGGCAACTCTGGTCCGGCGATTTCTCCGTTTAGCTTGGCGGGAATTTGCGCCTCAATGGGCGCTCCGACAATTTCCACACCCTGTCTTTGCGCGCCCTCAATCCTATGGAGTTCCAGGGCGATATAATTAGTTGCAAAATTAGCGAAAAACCGTGGAGAGAAGTGGCGCACGGTAAGTCGTGGAACTTCTATCACAGTCCTCGGTCGATCAAGTCGAAGTCGCTGAACTTTTTCGAAATTTAGGAAACCGCTACTCAAGGACCATCGTTGGTTGGAAATTGTGTTCATTGGTAAATGGTAAAATAAACAACCGTGCCGGGCTCTCAACGAGAAACAATGAGTCTCGCGATGGAAACGGAGCAGAGGGAAACGAGGATTGGTGAGGAGGATCCTTCAGCCTCGATCGTGAGGGGTTGATGCGAATGACTTTCTTGAATATTACTCGATTCCTCATTTATTTCCGCGATAACGTATGCGCGACGGATAAATCGATGGCGCCAGACCATGTCACTGCGATTTAAGCGTCCGCCAGAAAGGCGATTCGGCCGAGGATATGCAATTTTTATCTTTTCTTACTAGACGTTTCTCTCTCTCTCTTTTTTCAATTGCCAGAGATGATGGCCAGTGACGTATCCCGTTTCCGCGTGTGTCGTTGAAATTCCTAACGTTACTAGAAGAAAAGAGGGGGAAAAAAGAAAAAAAGAGAAAAGCAGATACCCCGTTTATTCCACGCTTCATAAATTTCAGATTATTTCCATTTCGCCTATGCCGCACCTATTCATTATTTGCGGTCCCGATGAAAACACTCACGCGGTATGTGTTTGTCCCATTTTGATTTTATGTCCGAAGAGTTTTTTTTGCTGACAGGAGGGGGGGGGGAGGAGAAAAAGACCATTGAAAATGAAAAAAAAAGGAGAAGAGAAAAGAAGGTTTCATTTGTCCTGGTAAGCCGAGCAATTCGAGTCAACGCATTTCCTGTTCATTAGAATAATTAATAACGTTCCTTGAAGACTTTTTCCTCCACTCACCTTTCTCGTTTCTCTTTTCGTCCCACCTTCGGAACAAGTATGATTTGCGCGTAAACGAACACGGCATACATTCTTTTTCAATGTTTCGCCGTAGCATATAATTTTTTCAACAATTTTAATTGGAGCATCAAAGCGGGCAATCGTATTGACCAGCCATCCACCTCGAGAGCTCGTGCTCCGTTCCTGTCCGTTGAATCCTGCGTGTCGTCGCCAGCTTTTTTTTTCATTAGTACGAAAGTCGAGAGTCGCATGCAGATTTTTACCCGCCAAGAGAAATTATTCATTCGTTATTTATCATTATTCATTCATTTTTAGTTATATATTTTGTTAATATATATTTTGTTACATTGGCGATGATTTACATAAATTATCAAAATTAAATATGGAGTTTTTATTTAAATTTGTAGCACTTTGATTAAAAATTAATTATCGTCATAGTACCTACAACATTGTAGCGACTCTACTTCAAAGAATTTAGGTCTATGTTCATTAAATCGTTCCGTCGAGACGTGTATTTAATATAAACAATAAAATATCTAAAAATTGTAAGTAATTTATTAACACCATGGAAATATCTATAGAACTTATATATACTGCAATCGTCATGTTAATTATTCATTCGTTGTTTAACTTTCAAAATTTAAGTTTCGTTATTTGATATTTATCATTAGTTTTTGTATATTTTGTTATATTGATAATATTTTTATATAAACTACTAAAATTAATTACGGAGTTATTATTTATATGTAGTATTGTGATATTAATTTATATATCATCACATATAAACAAAAATATTCTACGCTTGCGCCCCCTTTCGAAAAATCGACGTAAAACAAATCGAGTGCGCCACTTCCTTTAACGACGGCCACGTCATCTACGCTGATGGCTATTCGCCACTTTCACTCCGAACCTCGTCAGAGGGAGTTGTGTGTGTGATCAATCGTGAGGTTTTCTTAAAAGAGTGGCTCGAGTGCGACTAAAATGTGCTGTGAAGCATATCGTTTTACCGTTTTATCAGTCTGGTTAGTGTAAATTTGTGTGCATTAGTGTGTACTCATCTGTGATTCCATTTTTTTCGGTGCTAAATCATCCTAGTGTGTTCAATTCAAAAGAAAGGTCACAAGTGTCAGATAAAACGTTGTGCTTTTACGACGATCGTGATAAAAAAAATAGGAATTCCCACAAATGTTTTACTTATCGTTGTGATCGTTTCCTAAGAATCAATAATAATACATATAACGGCAACAAGCTCAGACTATCGGTCGAAACACTAACACTAGCGAGATTAGGAAAAACAACTGAAGAAGCTTTGGATACTGACACGAAGATACAGATGTGGATATCCAAAAATAACAATAAATTTATACAATAATATGCAAGGTATTAACAAGGACACACAACCCGAAAGTGATAAAAGATTTAGACACGAAGATGAATTTCCTGACTCTAATTATTACAAAATTATTATACCAGAAGTGCATAAATATACAAAAGATTATATAATAAATAATCTTCTCAATCACGTGGCATCGGAAACTTTGGTTCCGATAAAGTACAGAGCGAATGGGGCCAATTTTTTTGTAGACGATAAAAAAGTAGCAGTTTTGTTACTACACTGTGAAGTGACAGCCGAGGAGAAAAATTGACAGTATTAGTTAGAGAGCCACCATTTCTCCGGTGTATAATTCACGACGAATTTAAAGAAAGAGTACATAAACAAGCCATAATGAGACGATAAATACCAGCGACAAAATCAATGAATTTGTCAAGGTTTCACAGAGATTTCGACCTTGTTTCCGACTACTTTTGTGCCCTGTCTGGCATTTAGTTTTGGAAGTCGTGTACAACGTTCTATCGGAACATATGCCAGATTTAAAGGCATTTAATTTGAACGGAAATATATGGGACATCGAGTAAACACTACGCATGATGCAATTAGTGGCATTAAAGATATTGCACATCGGAGAAAATTCGATAAGAGACATTGAAGAAATAAACGCTATGAAGGATTTAGAGCTGTAGGAATTCGTACTGACAGGGAATTCGATATGCAAAGAGTATCAATTCATAAATGACTATATCAAAGATGTCCAAAAACGGTGTCCTAAACGCCTGCGACTGGATGGTATGGATCTTCGAAAACCTGTGTTGTGCGATATAGTGAACGAAGGAAATAACATGGCAGCCTTCAAGAGGATGTTTGTTGCAAATGTACAAGCGCAACAATTTACGATACAATTTTTACAAAAATATTTTCTGATATTCGATAGTGAGTATCGTGAACAACTGTTAACCTCGTATACCAAAGATACGTGTTTCACTATGACTCCGTTTGATCCTCGCAATCCAATGGACGACAGAAACTTGTGCGGAATAAATTATACAGACGACAGGCGTTGGCTGCATGGATCGTTGCGTTTTTCTACAAAATGCCACGAACTTCTCATTATTCTCACACACTGACCATAACCATCAGTCTCATTGTGGAAGGAATAACGTTGGCTACGGTCGCAGGAATGTTTAAAGAGATTAACGAGGAAAAACAGCATATCCGTTACTTTTGTCGGACCTTCACGATAATTCTCGAAGGAAGTGGGTGGTGGATTAAAAACGAGGAATTGCATATCACTCACCCGACAGACACACAGTTAAAGGAATTGAGTAGTAAATCGGAAATGCAAATGATCGACCCAGACGTAGAAATGCAGTTTCGTGGGCACAGCTGACATATTTATAAAAACAGATTTCTTCAGTTCAGCAACACTAGAAAACTATTACAGGGAAATTTTTATTTGAGAAGCAATAAATGACGATGACACAGAGTCAGGAAACAAGCATGAATTTGCAAGCAGTGGAGTCTCAAGTATTTAGTAGATCTGTTGTGGACAGAGCGCTTTCAACGTTTCATAAGCTTCAAAAACAAATAGAAGTATTAATAAATGCTTCTTTAGTATATTAGAATACCTTGTTAGTAAATAAGAATACTGAGATATAGATGTAAGATGTACAGATGTTTTTATTCATTTCTTGTTTCTAGTCATGTATACTGTGTACCTTACAAATGTATAATATGTGTATCATATATGTATGTATTATATATATATATGTATATATATATATATATATATAATGTATGTATGTATTATGTATGTATGTATGTATGTATTATATACGTATCATGTATGTATGTATGTTGTATATATGTATCATGTATGTATATTTGTATTATATATGTACCTCATAATATAATATTTATGTACTCTTAACACTTATGTACTCTTAGGGACCAAAGTTTTGTTAGATATTAAATATATTTCTATTGCGATGTATGAAGTAAAAACAAATTTTCTGGATATTAGTTTATTTTCGCGTTAATAAAGTATATTATCTCAACGGGCAGTCATCATTGTGATTGTGAATTGCAAAATTACGCGGAATGTTTTTTTTTTCCATTTTCTACTTTATTTCCCAACTATGCTAAAATTACTAGATGTCATTCAGTACATTTGCGACAAACAAAAAAAAAAAAAAAAGATGATTGATGTAAAATAGAGAAGGGAAACAACAATTTTTTCCCGGAAGCAATGTATTTAACAGCGAAATTCTTTTTGTTAATGAAATTTACCATGTTTTTGTACAAGTCTAATAAAAATTCTAAGATTGACAAAAATATGTATTGGTGATTTTCACTTTAATTGCCATTTCAAATAAGAATTTAGAAATAATTCACAAGTTTGAAAAGATTCACGGAAAAGTAATTTCTTTTTCCTCAACTTTGTAGTTTCTAAAACAGTTGTACAACAATTTTAATACTTCTTTCATTGTGAATCTCGGAATTTTCAATACACATGTACACAAATTTTAGTATTTTTATCATTGTCAATCTTTGAATTCTTAATATGCTTGTACAGCAATTTTAGTATTCATTTTCTTCCTACTTTATTTTGAATAAACAATTTTTGTAGAATAACTTTGGTACTTTCTTTTTTATTAATTTGGAAATTTTAATATACTTCTACAGTAATTTTGGTATCTTTTTCTTGGAATTTTTGTACAACATATAATCATACACGATATGTATATTCGGTGATTAGGAAGATTTTAAATTTTAATATCTCTTTCCTTGTCACTCTCGAAAGCATTTGTGAATTTCATTCGACAAAATCGTGATATCTTGAACTCTTTCCATAGCTTTCATTTTATGCAATAATTCATGCTTTCCCTCTTTCATTCTCATTTTATCAAGTTCGGATGCATGTAAACGTACAGTTTAATAAGTGATCAAACGATGACTACTACATAGGGAACAATCGAACGACAACACCCGGTATTACATAAACAACATGTTAAATAGCTACAACTAAATAGCTCTCATCTCGTTGAACAAAATCGACTTGCTCGCTATTGAAAAGTTTCTCTCACTTATACGCCATGACTTACATTCCCCAGCGCCCATGGTGTAAAAAGGATTAAAGGTCTCATCGCTTGTACTTATACACAGAACGCAAGTATTCTCGCCACGCGCGATGGAATCATCACGTGGCATCGCTCATCCACGCGCGACATTCTTGAATTCTCTTCTGTATGATCTAAACATTCCCTCCATTCTCGTCCATCATCAACCGTTGTCACTCCCTCGATTCGATACAGCTCGGCCTTGTGTCCCTACTTAGTCGTCATGCCTGAACCGACGAGAACAGACGTCGTTGTCGATGTCATTCTGCCGTTAGTCGACAAGATTCCACGTCGACGGCTCCATGTATAAGCCCTGAAAGCCTGGCTCCCGTGAAGTGATCGCCTGCTGGCTGTGCTAGGTGTCTCATCAGATTACTGTGAGATGATGAAATAGCTAATCGTTTCTGAACCGTCGACTTGTCCCGGGACATGTATTTCGAACTTGTCATCTGAACCCATTAATATTGCGCTCCGATTGCAGGGGACCTCCACACCGAAGCACATGCTGCGCTATAAGAACCAGTCGTAAGGGAGCATATTGACGAGGGCGTTGTCGGGAGCAACGCCGAAGTATAATTTTATTTCTTCTGACTTCAGCATTTTCTAAAGCTACCTCATAACATATTTAATTTTAATTTTCTGACTACCAAGTCTACTTTATCATTTTAAATTAATTTAATATTTACTCTATTCTAACCTTATCTAATTTTAAATTCTTACTAATGCGCCCTGTCATTCCTGAACTTTCAGTCATACATTTATAGTCGCAACGCTTACCGTCCTCACTGGTGTATTCATTCATTTAGTATATTGACATTTATTCACGGTTCCGTTTTAAAATTTTCTTCTAAGTCTACTTTATTCTACTGCTATATATACGTGAAGACTGGTGCTTGTGCGGACATTGGTGCCAGTTCCACGCAAGCCAGTATCATTAAATCCTTTGAATATACAAAAACTTACTAAACGTTACTATTGCAATGTGCAGATAGGATTGGATCATAAGAATTTAAACTATATTCTTTATCTACACAACAATTTATTTATCTGTATATACAATCTTCTACTTCTACCATTGTCTTTGTGTACGTATGTATATCTATATGCTATACATCGTAATATTCTATGTACAATTATAAAAATACATTTATTCAATTTATAGAGATTTTTATATACGCATGAAGGTGAAGGGCACCTCTATAGTCCTCTCCTACCTGTAATCCGGATAATCCAAAGCCAAGAGGCCGATTCTGAATGGTTCCTGTATCATTCTGCGGGGGTCCTGTCCCCTGAGGAGACTGGCTGTAGAAATAAAGCACGATTTATCTGTTCTTATCAACCTAAACCTAATCCATTTCTTTTGTAACGTGGAGGAAATCTTGCACAACACACCCGGCTTGCATGAGGGGACAGAACGGGTAGTGTCGAATTCCTACAGACTAAAACCTCCACAATGGTTATCACCTGTGGTTAGCTACGGTACAGTAAATAACGCCGTAGCTTCCCGAAACATAGACTATCGTCTCCGTCTCGGAGGTCAGAGTCTCGACGATAATTCTGTTTTCCATATACTGTGGCATTGTGGCGGCTGACTGTCAGGTATGTCTTCGGCCCCTGATGGACATGAGTAGAGCATTTCGAATCGTTCTTCTCTGATACATGTTACTGTATTCATCGCATGTTGTAGTTAATTCTGCGGAGGCGGCGTGCTCTAGCTCCTGCATGAAGCCCGTTTATGTGGGATCTTCTTCTCCCGATTTGTTTCTCTATCCTCCTAAGTATCTCGCCACAGGCGTTGTGACCGCCAACCTCCTGTACTGGCTGTCTAGCAACGGATCAGTTAGCGCGGCTGGGAACGGATCTGGCCCGATCGCATCAATATGTGTGATGCGCTGCTCACTGACGTATTGTCAGACCGACACATTGTGATGGGCGGAATCAGAAATTCCACCGCACGTTGGAACCCTGGTTGATCCTCGGCTTTTATCCGGTTCAGTTATTCACCGAAGTGTGCGTGCGCGGTGAGTGCCAATGTGTCACTCTATGTCAGGGTAAGGGCCTCTTGTTCGAGCCACGCGTCCCAGTCTGGTAGGATAGCACAGTCATCTCTACTGGTGCCGGGTCTCCTCTCTTTGAGTTCTTGTCGCACCATATCTTACGTTTTTCGCAGATGTTGCAGTCTCATCTAATTGCTTTTTACTGATATCCAATCCTTCGTAACGGTCTCGAACAGAAAACTTTGGTTTGGTGTCCACATCCGCGATCGGTTGAAAAGGAATCATTCCAGCCAGTGTCAGTGACGATTCATAGGTGAGAGTCCGGGACTCTATCGTTATCCGGATTGACATATGCCTCTGGTCACGTCGTAGGGTTCCAGCCTTTGATATGTGCTGATTTCAAATGGGGGTCCCGTACTGGGTCATCTTATGACGCATTTGTAGTGGTGGCGAACGCCTTCGTTTTGTCCTTCGATGTTTGGGAATAAGCAGTTCAGGAATGACGCTACTCCCTCTAATCTGGGCGATTGGCAACTAAAGTGCGTATCAAAATTGCGGTGTCAGTCTCGTGTGATACCGAGATGTATCAGATATTCCTTCGCAAGTGTGCGATTTCCTTGTACGCAGAACCACGTCTTGTGTGGACGTTGCTTTCGAGAGAGGCCATGAAACCAGAGGGTTCCGGTCTTTGGGCAGCGACTTCTAAGCCAAGGCATAGGATAGTGGTGGTTATGGATGCCACTGCTGCTTCCACATGGCTAAGCATACGGATCCACCTCATTCCCCCGCGATGTGGAGAGTATCTTCAGAGTAGCAAATGATTTGTTCCTCAGGAGGGATCGCCGCCTCTAGTACCTGACTGTATCTAATTTTCTACAGCGTCAGGCCGAGGATCGATCACAGTGGAATGACACGTGTTACGGTCCTGCTGACCTGGGTGATGTCCTCGATGGTGTAGGTTATCTTCCATGAGTAGAAATAACTGGAGATACAGTGGAACGTCCTGTGTTACGAGTTACTTATGTGCGCTCTCTCGGGTAGTTGCTGTTAGCCGCGAGCATTTCGTTTTTCACGGCTGTTGCAGACGAAGAGCTGGGAGAGCTTTTTCTTTGAATGCTAGATGAGTCTCGATAAAGCTCGATTTTAGACACGTTCATAATTGTTTCCATATATTCTGTGATTTGCAACATAGTCGCCCTCTGCGCAGGCGACCTGGGGTCCGTCCGATACACAGTTTGCCATACGTTTCTCAATGACGAAGGAGCGAACACCTGCTCATTTCCGCTACGCCGGGCCCGGAATTTCCGATGCTTCCTGCACCAGTAAGGTTAATCTTTTTTTTCTTGTCCATGATATTTAATTTGATTGCGCTTTGATGGCCTCTGTAGTCCCGTACGTTCACTGCGTCGCTAGTGGCGCATGCGCGCTCGTTCGCGTAAACCTGTCCCTTAGCCGCGTCCAGGTGACCGGTCGCGCGTCGTTCCTATTTCCTTCAGAAAAATATTTCCTCTTTATATATCGAGATAGGTATCAGTATAATCGATTATATTAGATATATATTAGAGTTATTATCGAGGATGAATGTTTATCATTTTTCGCTACGTGATTGCCGTCCGTGGAGCTGGCGATTCGAAGTAACCGAAATGACCGTTTTGACTTCTCGTGTGAGATCGACAGTCGTCAGTTAGCTAATCCGCTGGCAAGCCGATTGAGTAAATTTCGTCGAGCAGTGCCCCACGTATACACTGTGTATACAATGTTTAATAAACACTTCAGTGTTTAATTTTGTTTTGATCACAGAAATGTATTTTAGTACGGTTTTACATGAGCGGTCTTGTGATCACGTACATTTCACGAAAGAATTGGGGATTAATCAAGTCTTTTATTCCTCACTTTGTAGATTACTGACCTCTTCTCACGTTCCTTCTACAGATCAGCTGGATTATTTGGCTGATCATGGGAGCACTGAGTGTCTGTTCTTTGTCTCGTAAGCCAGTCGTTGTTGGCTGACGTCACAGGATGTGTCAGACGTACGATCTCAGGATCCTGTGGAATTACAAATGATATAAGATGTTTCAGAGGTAAGTGCATGGTGGTCAGCGACTACAACTACTAATTCTTTCTTTTTCCTATTCAAGTTTTTCAGGGAAAAATAATGGAGAGTTGCGAGTGGTTATCACCGTTTGAACTATCGCTAGATGGGCCCATACTTTAGTCAATCACAGCGAACTAGGTCGCGAGCGTTGAGATTCCGAGTGTCCAAGCATGGAATATTGGTCGTTTCCGTACACCTGAACACACCGTCCTTTTTAATACTCTACCCTCCAGTATGGGGTGCGCCTCCACTACGTAGGTCACTGTTTTGTGGACATATAACGAATGTTTCAAACGGGGACAGCCAATTATTGGGTCGGGATTTCACTGGCTTACAATATCGCTGTAATACCTTTCGCAATTCACCGACAAAAATTTGTAAACTTTCACTTCTTGCAAGATAAGGAATGTTGTCCGAATTGCAGCTCTGTGGCTGCACATTCTTCTAAACCTGCATTTCGTGCACGCGACGACGAGTGGTCAGGAAGACGGATTTTATGGATCAAGAATCGTTCCATTCCTTTGTGATGGGGAATTTTCCTTTATCTTGTGAAAGATGTGGGTATTAACGTGAATCTTAAAGAAGTCTATAATGCTTTGCTAATCTGTGACCGAACAAATACGTATAACAAACACTTAAAAATAACGAAGCGCATGCTGTAGCTGAAATCAGACTGTCCTGTTTTATTAGATTTGTTGGGTACAGAGTTTCAATCATAGTCTACGTGACTAATTTTACAAGAGTGGGTATAGGTGTGGCAGGATTCGAGTCAACAGAGATAAGTAGATAGCTTCTGCAGAGGCCGTTCTCACATCTACGTGACAAATTTTACAAGAGCAGGAATAGGTGATTGAGTGGCAGGATTCAAGTCAGCAAAAATAAGCTCTTGCAAAGGCGACTTCACACCGTGGTAGAAGCAGCCGACTTGTAGGATATGATTCCATTAAATAAAACCGAAACTGCTCGGGTTACTACTCTTGCACCGTTGTACATAAGAAACGAAATAATTTCTTTAATTTCCATTTCTGAAGTGTTACTATTTCTCGGAGCTCGAATTCATCCGTCCCACTCGAAGCCATGAACATCCTATCTGTTTTTTAACGTAGAGGAATCCTGAGAGGGATGACCGGGTTGTCTCGGATATTTATCGGATGAAACATACACGATGGCCTTCCTCGTGTTGCTAGCGGCAGTTCCGGGGCAGAGCAATTTACACGAACTATCTAGCATTGATCCTTGGTATTGTGTCTCGTTAGGGATGAATTATCCCACCCACTATTATTCTCAAATACCTGCGGCCTGTCAGCCACCGGCGGTTCGCCATCACAAGTGGCTCACAGAATCGGCCCTCACCGAGTTAATTCGTGGATAAGTGGGTGGATGTAGTTGTGCCGTATGAGTGCATCTTACTCATAACCCTTCCCATTATGTCTGTCATAGCACCCCTTCGCTTCCCTTTGGCGAAGCTGCAGCGACTTCCTCTGGTGAGAGGCATTCTCATCAAAGGTCGTCGCTACTATTCTATCTGTGGTCGATTAACCCCCAGTTGCGGTGTCTGGCGTCGCGAAGCATGAACTGAATTTCTCATCGCGCCTTTACGATATTCCGCGAAAACCGGGCACTCCAATGTAACGTGGTGCACGCTGTCCTCACGCGCACAACTGACTGCGCACTCCGTTGTATTTGCTTCTCCGACCATGTGCAGGTACGTGCAGGTACGTGTCGAAGCATCCGTGCTCCGTCAGGATCAGTGTAACAATGGAAGATATGGCTTCTGGACTGTGGACCAGCCACTGGACCCAGCGATCCAGTACCGAGCCTTTCCGTATGCCTAAGATTAGCTACGGTCCCCAGACGTCTTGCGCATTTATCTGCGAATCTTCTACGATACGCAGGTATACTATGTCGATGCAGAGCATGTTGTTTCGCGCGTGCGATCGAGTGGTATGCATTGGAGATGTCCAAGGACTCATCTAGGACAAACATCCTCCACGACATCGTTGATCGTGCGAAGCTCACAACCTTGTTAATCGCCTCGATGTTTGAGTGGCCAGTTCTGTATTCGTATTTGTTGCTTGAAAATGTAGCCGCCTATAGCGCCTTTAGTACGAGTCTCGAACACCGACTAGTATAAGCCGCAAGTGGCTGTGCGCCTAGCGTCGAAGTCTAGCGATATTCGACGTTATGCAAGCAGAGTGCGGAACACTGCTAGGATGGGTGACCGCCCAGCCTAGCGAGTAGTTATGAAAACAAGCGTCTGGGTTAAGGGGTCGCTGCCATCAGCCCCACTGATGAGTCTAGGCAGCGACTCTGAGACGAAACGCATAACCTTTCCTCACCTTACCCAAATCCTACATCCTTCCAGCACCCTCGCCATAATAACAAATAAATAAAAATGTCTAGGTACACCAAAAAACCCCTCAAAAACTTTGTAACCACCCGGTTAAGTTGGACCTAGATCCAGTCCACTCATACATGAGGCATATTTGACAGTAGGCAGTTTTTTCTAGTACTTCTTCCCATATTTGGACGAAAACTCTGAACTAGCTGTAATCCGAATCTTCGGGAACTTACATGTATCGATGCATGCATTAAATAGTTATATGACTTTCTCGTGAAAAATATCGGATGCGATCACCAGTACGTTGCTTGGGACACCGTTTTGGCCTGGAGCGGAATTCCTTGATTCCATCCTCTTCACAGCTTTAGAGAGATCGTCCGTGCTGATTTTGGGCAGAGGTGGATGATTCCCTCTGTTGTTGTGAGCTGTCTGGACTTTCGTGGTGCTATTTGCCTTCGGTAACAATGTGTTCAAGGTGTTGACCCGTTGTGCTGGCGACATCGATAGAGTAACCGGGAGAGAATTCAGCCGCAGTTTACCGAAATCTATGCGGTAGGGGCGGCCATAGTTTCGAGCTACTTATCAACACATAAACTTTCGCATAAACTTTCCTTCGCTGAACTGAAGGCTTGTCGGTGAGTCGTTGCAGCGTTATTGTATGCAGCGTGCAGACGTTCTTCCACTGCAGGAAATTATTCACGGTGAGAACGCAAAAACAATGCACGGATAGAGGCAATGTTTGCTGACTACCAGTAAGTGGATTGACATCGATTTGCGCGGGATCGCAGGATAGGCATATCGCAAAGATCCCTTAGTCTCGTCTCAGTGGTATGTCCACGTCATATACACTGACACTTATCGATAAGATTGCCCGGACCGTAACAAGTGCAGCAGCGATTAACGTGTCACTGACTAGCTTTTTGATGGAACATTTTGTTAACTGTGGGTGCTGACCATTTTCTTCCTCTCAGCGATTGGAGGGAAGTCGCTGTTTGGTGTTGTTGGCGCTTCTTGGACAGCGTAGCAGCAGCAATGGCCACTAAGTTTCTCAACGTCCTACTCGACTTGCCGAGTATTTGTGGCCACTAAGTTTCTCAACGTCCTACTCGACTCCCCAGCACTCGATTAGCCTGGCAGCAGAGGGAGAAGCCCAAGATGGGTCGACGACGGACTCGTCCTGCCAGAGGAAACAAGTACTCTTGCCTCTGGAGTTAAGCAGGTAAATGTCCTGCGCCGGAGCTCACATATGACGTAATTGCCCTCTTGGTTACGTCCAGTTGTGGCCCCATGCCTTTGACTATAGATTAAAATCTCTCAGGAGAATCATGTCTCTGCAGTATGACCTGGATGTATAATTGATTAAGTTAGCTAGAATTTCTGCAAACTACACGATTGTCCAATTTGTTGAGGCATAAACACCTATGGTGCTGTTTCCACATTCTGATACTTCAAATCCTTATGCTCGTCCTACAATGCCGTTACCAGCTCGTCATTGTCTGATGCCCAGTCTATCCATTCTCTCCCTACGGAGGATTTGGGGCTTATCAGGATAGCTATGTCTGTGTTCGGCTCTGTTAGCGTTTGCATCAGGCGATCTTGAGCGCCAGCGTTTGTGTAAAATGTGGCCCCCAAGGGACATCGCTCCATAATATGCATGGCCTCCTCACGGCTCAAGGATAGTACTGTGCGAGATTACCGTCAGGTGATCCTTCCTCGGAGGTAGGTTATCCATGCTACGTCGATTTTGTGAGTCTGCTATCTCTGATTCTGTCGTATGCTGATTACAGGCCATGCACATACGTCCATTGAACTAGTTTCTGTGGAGGGGAAGAGTTATACGCTCTACCGCCATATCCGTGCGCCGCAGCGAATCCGATATCTGTGAGAAGAGTACACAGCGGAGAAGCAGTGCAGGTCCCGGCGTTGTGAAATTTGCCGCCAGATGTGAAGAAGTGAATATTCGTGTCCATATTACACTGGCATACGCTTTTCACCTGGCCAGACTGCAAGCCCCTGAAATAATGCAGCGGGCGGGGAAGTGTGGCATCTACTTGTGCACATTACCATTCTACAATCATCCTGCAAGATTGTTCTACCACCCTTGATGCTGCTGCTGGATCTCTCCATACTATAACCAGCGACTTGGGAGATGTCTGTCTGATCTCACCAACGGAAATCTCATTTTTCCTACAACATACTGCCTCGGATGTCGCGCGTATTACTTTTTGAGCTGTCATAGAGTAGCCAAGGTTCTTTAGACTAATTTCCGACAATTTGAGAAATCGTCCGAATTCTACAACTTCTCCTTCTCCGAATAAATCTCTGAGTTTTCAGACGGAATCTCCGCCTTGTCAGCGTTCTCTTTACCAGGAATCTCGAGCATCATACCTCCTGCAGTTGAACGTCTGCATCAAATGTCATCTTTGCTCGTTCGTTTAGATATATCATCCGAACCGCTTTCATTAGGTGGCCGTATTTCGTGTTGCTTCCTATAGCTATGGTAAACGTAGCCGCAGCTTTCTTTGATATCGTTGCCCTTCGTTTGCGAGGGAGGCCGCCCAAGTGTTTGCGGTTTCGATCTGTTGTTTTTTTTCCGCTCCTGCCTTCTTGCATTCCGGGCAACAAACTTCGCCATTTCCTTCTGTCTCTGTGGATTGAGAAACGACCCCTCGCATTGCGAAGCCGTTAATTCTGGAGGGGCTAGCTGCGGGTGAATATTTGGATTTAATTGGTTTTAACGCCGGTAAGGGAGCAAATTTCTCCTGTTGCCCTGACAGAATTTTGAGAATTGTCCGCATAACACTTTGAGGAGACCTTTCCGAACGAATCGTTGCCATTTTTGCAACAATGAACTCTTCTGAACTCTTTATATCTTGTCTAATGGAAAGTGAGTGGAGGGAACGAACGCTCTGTTTATTCGATATTCTTCCAAGAGAGGATGATCTCTCTGAGTTATCGTACTACCTGAACTCGTCAGTGGATATGCTGTGGCATACAGTTACCTGATGTGTTTTCGCAGGAACACTCATGTTCCTCTGGTTAGAACTTTCAGCCGATTGTTTCTAACTGGATTACAGCAGCATTAGCCTCTCCTCTTTCTCGTGTAGTCAGGAGCAGGTATTCCTGCTTCAGGATTGCGGCGTCTCCGGTAGCACTGACACTTTCTGCGAGTTCCGTGGCAGCCGCAGTTTGTACACCCGCGCCTTGGCGAATGCAAGTAGGTTTCAAGTTTTTCGCTGCGTAGGCTCGTGTTTTGATCTTGTCGCGCGTGGTAGAGAATCAGCAACCGGATCCATTATATTTTCCTCTGGGATTTCGGTCAGCATCATGTCCCATGTGTGTATACATTCTGCTTGCCTCCTTTTGAGTCTGATGGCACCAAGTTCTCCATGGAAGCTCAATCGGTTTCTCTTGGCATTGTTGCTCGTATTGTCAAGGAACGGAAACGAGTTAGATGCGTCAGATGCCTAGTCTTTTCTGCCTGAGATGATAAAACTGAGATGAAAATGTCATTCATGCCCATATTCCCTGTCTCGTTATTGTCGAGCAGGGCACGGTGAACCGGTCTACACCCCAGTCGTTAGATAACGATGTGCATGGAACCCGCTCCAACGTTCTGTTCACACCGGCCTGGTGGCTCCGACGACCCACGCATCAGTAAAATTTCTCTCTATCCTTTGTCTGCCCATTATTGTTTCAAAGTTTTTCCATCCCAATAGTTAGTTGCGCATGTGGTCTGGATTCCACCCATTGCACAGTTTTGTAGTAGTCGTCCAATAAATATGTAGCGGGGACCTGTCCGGTCTCCACTGAAACGGGTCTGAAGGCTCCGACATAATCTGAGCCGGCAAGCCCTTACACATCTCCGATCTGATCATGCTGTATCAGGCAGGTGATCGCTACATATTTATTACACATTTTACACAGCTGGTTGCTACTTCTTCGCTCTTCTTTCATCGCCAAATCCCAGCCTCGGGCATCAATATGGCCGTTCAGCAGAACGCATGTTTGCGCGGCTGTCGCGGTTGGGTATTCTTCGGACTATGATGTGAGGAAACCCCACCAGTTGGACACAGATTCGCACTCCTCCACCTACATAGTGAGGGGATTGACCGTTGTTTACATTCTCTTATGGTGCTCTTTCATCTTTCAGGTAGCCAATCAAGAGAATTTACAGTCCAATATGGCCACACTGCCGTATCTCGCTACCGGTTTGTAGTAACGATTCACTTTTCTCACAACGAGGTAGGTATTTATAGATTATTTCGTACTTACTTCTACACTTTACAATCATCCATTGGCGGGGTTAGCGCTTATTTAACGTTTTACCTCGGCCGATCGCGCCAATATTTCGAAGCCGTCGCCGTATTTGATAGACACACGATCGCGAATTACGACACTGGCGGCTTCTATTGTAGCAACTCACCGATTACATTATTGCAGCAGCTTAGGAAGAGCATAAATCTTCTCTTTTGCATCGTTGCTATTGTTGCCAATCACGTACTTGCGTCACAGAGCGCAGCCTGGGTAGCGCGTGACGTTGGGCGAATTTTTTAAATATTGAAGAATACACTAAGCACCCTAATACATCTTCCTATTTATTTATTGTCAAATTAAGGAAGATATATAACATTGTGCACAAAGATCGATAGAATCTGAGCGAAGATAGTAGTGCAAATGAATGTCGATCTATTTCCACCGTTATAACACAGTTTGTACATTACATGTTTTGTCTACATGAACTTTTGTGTTTCTCGAGGAGTGCCGAGGTCCACCGAGCTTTTTTACTTCTAAAATGTAAATAGTACAAAAATAGAGACATGTCAACCACTCAGCCTACATAACGGCATCCAATATAGGATCCAATGTAGGTGCGTACCGTTTCCATTTACCTTGTATGATGCAATATGATGCAACCACGTTCTTTTGTTCTTATTCTGCACTCGATTTATCCCGAGATACAAGGCACTCGATAGCCATGGTGTCGCGCACTATCACGTGACATCACAGGGTGGGAATTTTTTGTGGGTCCGTGGTTCGTATCACGGTTCAGCCTACCGTTGACTGGACGAATTATTGATGATACTATATATATTTCCTATATCCTCTGACGCAATTATTGTATCTCAGAACTAATAAAGACATTTGTGCCTCTCACTGAATTTCTAGTCTCGCGATGTATTCTGCTCTTCACGGAATCACACAGAGAATTATACAACTCAAGAAGGACACGTCCGTAATACTCACCGTCATATTGTCCCCAAACTATTTCTTTTTGTACGTGGAGAAAATCTTCGAAAGACACCTAGATACGCTGAGTAGGGTGGCCAGCTAGCGTCGGAACCTTACCGAACAAAATCTCCACGAAGGCCTGCCTCTGAATTTGAGAGTTCCAGGTTCAAGACACTCCGTCGTTGCTCTCTCGACAATTGACTCTGTGGCTACTTTTCAAGTTGTTACATCTTTTTCTATTATGCGCTGTCTAGGTCATATGCGGAGGCGCAGAATACCTCTGATAAAAGTTAGTTCGGTGAGAGATGAGGCCCCGTTCAGCTTTCTGTCCTACTATTTCTTATTTCTTAGAAGAGAATTTACAGAGCGAAGATTGTTCCTAGCCCTCTGACTAATATCTGTTCAGAATCTCTATTCCCATGATGCATCTGTCGCCAGCCTGGTCAGTCTTTGAAGATTTTCTGCATCACGCTTCGACACCTCGGCCCGATTGAGTTCAACTGCATCCTCGCAGAAGTTGTTTGCAACATTCTATGCGATTCGGCGCGTAGTAAGACGTCGAATATCGCTGTAGGGCAGAGATCTGTCCCGGGAACGTCCCCAAGAGAGCAGGGTTAATCTCTGAATCGCGGGCAGACTTCCAGCAGGTGCTGTACAGAGTCGATGTTTTCACACCACTCTTGCACTGAAGCTCATTTTCTGTTTTCATTCGGCGCAGATAATCACCGAAACATCCGTGTCCAGTAAGTGGCTGAGTGACCTTGAATATGAGAGTGCGGGCTCCTTCTTTGATCCATCTGTTCCAGTGGGGTACAGCGGCGATAGTACTATGACGTCCAATGGGCTCCACCTCCAGATCTCGGTTCCTTCTTTAATACGCTCTGAGAAACGCCTGCTGTATAACTCATATTGGTATTAATTTTGGGATTATTACTCCCACCCTATCCAAGTTCTGAGTCTAATAGAAGCGATCATGGTCTACGTCAGTATATAGATAGAAAGGGGTAATGCCTGCAAAGGGTTATGGCTGCAAGATACGGCACGGTAGGCCCGCACTGACTTGCTTCTGTAGATATCGTAGCAATCTATATCCAACCTTGCAAACGTGAAATGAGTCTGAAAATTCAGACTGCTGTATAAATTCAGGCATAGGTATTGGAGATCTTTCACCTTGAAGCTATCCCCCTGCAAGTAGTGCATTGTGGGAGGGGGATTTCGTGTTCGAGGAAGACCGTCGTGCCAAAGGACATTGGTTTCAGTCAAGGCGACTTCCAGTCCTAGGTAACGTATCATGGTAGATATTGCAGCCACCGCCATTTCCATCAGTTTTTGTGTGAGTGTCAAGGAAGTGCCGCTGGGAATATGTAGTGTGTCATCGTCGTAACACATCATCTGAATCCCGGCTGCTTTCGGGACCTGGCAGTACCCTATATTCCAGCGTAGTGTGTCAAAAACGGAACATAGTGGTACATTTTTTGCCACTCTCTTGACCACTCTGAAACAATAATCTATCTTATAGGCAAAGGACTTTCCCGAGAGGTAGCTATTGATAACTTCTCTCAAATTCAACATTCTCTAGGGGAACGCTATGATTGGACTGATGCGATTTTACCGCAGGATAGGAGTTTGAAGACGTTCAGGATGTCAAATTGATACCGTCGGCGCGATAGCTGCATGGGAGATAGTTGACAGCGCGAATTTCAAAACACTTTCGATGCCATCTATGGTTGAGTCCCCAACACGGAAACGGAACTTGTTGTCTGAAGTATTCGGTCCTCTATTTGACAGATCAGTGGTGATTATGTTGGCGACAATTCTTTCTAGTGCCTTCCCCATTTCGTTTAGAAGACAGATCGGTCTGAGAGACGATGGGGAGCCAATATCCTTTTGCCCGCTTTCGGAATCAGTACCAGATTTGCTGATAACAACTCTCTTGGGAATCTTCCAGTTATGAGGCACTTTTCGAGGAACCACCTTATGCTTCCGCTGAGTTTGATAACTACTGTCGTTAATCCTCGTCCTCGTACTTCGTCCGGACCAGGGTTAGAATTCTTTTCGAATATTCTTGCGATTTACAGAGACAGTCCTTCGTTGGACGCAGCCATTTCTGATGAGGTGTGTTTGTTAGAAGGTTTGTCGCCTTGCGAGCTAGAGAAGAGAATGCATACAGTGTTCTCGAGTGTTCGAGAGTCCATAGTTTCCGTGATGTGAGGTGGCCTGATACGTAGATTTCCTAGGACGGTAGCCACAAAGTGTCCTGATCAAGAGTCCCGAGAAGCCATGCACGGGAGTTAGCTTCCTTTATCTGCTGACGTAATTTAGTAGCCACTGCTCTATACTTCCTGTATAGAGATTCTTCGTGGATCAGATCGCTTTGATTCTACCTACGGGCGCGTTTGAAGCGCACTCGTCATTTATATAGTCCGTTCGCGTTGTTATCAGTTCCTCCGACCACAAGTAAGTCGAGTGAAGCTCGGTTTGAAGCGGGGCATGTTTGTGTTGCAGATGCAGTGCAGTGATGTATGGAATCACTGTGATTCTTTAGTTACGTGCATCAGGCCAGGGACAGCCCAGGCAGTTGCGCGGCTCACCGCTACTACGTGGTCATTATATAGCTTTCTAGCTACACATCTTGTGACTGAGAGTTGCTTCCTCTTTACGTTGGTTTCCGGGCTGGAGGAGTGCTGATGACTGATTTAAGCTTTGGTGCTGAAGCCGAATAAATTATTCCTTCTGTTTGGAGGACAATATGGATATGGTGGATATCGCTTAAGATCTCTGCATGTTGGACTACCATCCAACCTTATCTGCCATCGACGGGCATGCCCATGAAAGGTCGACGGTGGACTCTGGCAGAGTTGTTAGGGCATTCTTAGTTCACAAACGAAAGGTCGGTATTTGCTGCCCAGTCTACTAACGCCCTGCCCATCGGGTTTGTATTTCGGCATCGTGACGAACTCCTGGCTTTGAAGTCTCCACGAATCAGGAAAGGAAGTGTGTGGGTACGTGCGAAGTACGTACATAAGTCGTCCAGAAGTTTAGTAATCGTTCCAAGGGGCTAGCTATGTTGGGCTTATACCACTACAGTTACGTTATCCCACGCTGCCACGAAAAACCGTGCCTATTGTTCAAGGCCCATAAAGGAGAATTATATACGGAAGTTCCTCGCTTGATAGCGACGGAGCTTAGCCTACTCCCAATACGGTCTGGGCAGTTTGGGACGGGTTACGGTTCTGCAATCACGGCCAGACCAATTTCCCATTCATCCATTGTTTGTGTGAGCTTGTGTACCTGAATGGTTAACATTGGCTTGAAGTATATGGCTTGCGAGGGCCACCATTTTGATATTTCCATATCCTCTTCGGGGCTTCTTTTCTCTTCTTCGTTAGTGTCGGCTCTATCCTTTTGTCTGTGGCTGTTGGCCGAGCCTATGACAGAGTTGTCTTTGTTTTCCCTGTGCTTGGGTGTCTGAGTGACATCCTTCACGCTTTTGCTACGGGCAGGTGTCCTATGCCTACTCTTCCCTTGAACTCACGGACGACATAAGTTGCTGCCAATCCTGTGACTAACTGGTCTGCGTAGTTCAGCGGATAGGATGAATGTAGGCGGCAAAGATAATCCTTGTCTAAGTGACATATGGACTGGCAAACGTAGCAGTTAGACAACATTACCTTGCGATCATTTTGGCTGCTGCTATCGGACATTTAAGCCTTATGGTGCCGATGCACTCCTGAGAGATTTGGCGGATATCCCCTGTTTGAACGTCTGAAGGGTCGCAATCGCCGGCGATTGCTACAGCTGCGGCTACCACAATGGTGGTGACGGAGTCACAGAGGCTAAGTCTGACCTTACTTTCCTGATCTTTTTGATTGGGCGAGATTCTTAACTCTCCGTCTCTGGGGAAGAATACTTTGAAGAAGTCTGCAAAGATGTTAGGAATGGTCGCGTTGTCCTTCCCTGGGATCTCTAGAATTATTCCACCTGCTTAGGAACGCTGGAATTGTACATCAGGTATACTTGTTTCCGGAAAATTAATATTATTCATCGCCTTAAACATTACTTCCTCGTAGGATGTACTGCTGCTTGGTGCTGTGGTCATAGTGATGCAGATCTTCTTGTATATTGACAAGCTTCCCTTCTTCTGGCTAATCCGATCTGGGTATACAAACTTGTGATTACTGCATATGTGGCAATTCCGTCTAAGTCCATGTGGCCTTTCTTCACTCCTTCCTTCCAAGCACTGTGTTCCAGATATCGGAAGTGGACGATGGAGTCGATTTATTCGGAACCAAGTTGCGATGGGCAGGCACTTCCATTTGCGTTCCTTTCCTTTGTCTCATATTGGGTAACGCCGCAATTCCGCTCTCGGCCTCGGACCGTATCTGTTTCCTATGCGCTTTTCCAGTTGTCGGTTCCTATTTCTGGACTTTTCGGACCTCTTATCTTAAAACTACCAGATCCGCGGCCAGGAACTCAATGTCCGTAACTATCTGTACAAAGAGAGCGAATTCGTCGGCTTGGACTGGGTCATCCTTTCGAGAGGCTCTCGTATATAGAGCATGCGTCTCCGGTTTGGGAGGGCTCGGGAAACACTGGTCCACTTTCTTCTTTGTCATATTGATCACACACTCGATAGGGTTCATCGTCGATCATCTCCTCCTGAAGTCGTATTGTCGGTCAGACAGATAGGGATCGTACTTCGAGAAATGTCGCGTGATACGAATGGCAACAAACCTTTCGAAATGCTTCCCCATGTTTCTGAGGAGGGAGATCGTTCAATCTCCCGGTGCTCATGTATCTGTTGAAGATTCGCAAGAGCTTTTGGCCGAGTGTTCTGAGCACTGCTGCCAGTACCCGTTTTGCCATGCTGTCTGGTCGAGTAGCGGTGTTTCTTCCTTCCATCTTCTTTCCAGACGCGGCCAGTTCCTCTTCCGTCTTCGGCCGAGTTTCTGGCTCGTCATTCGTTCCTAAAATATGAGACGCGTTAGTACTTTCCGTCTCCGATCTGGAAGAGGGTTTTTAGGGCTATCTACAGATTTTCAGTTCTAAGGGCTCCCGTCGCTGGTTTAGCTCGTGGCCATACGTCACCCAGTACCAACTGGAGCACTCGTCCCCATGGAACTATATCGAGAACGCCTATCAGCTTGTCACAGGAGCGCGCGTTATTATTTTGAGTGGGATGCTTTGGCACGTTCGATGCCTTATTCTGCGTGTAAACGCTTCGCCTATTTCACGACACTGAACCTCTTCCTAAAGGCTCTGGGGAAGCGTCGCCTCGCTCGCAAACATGCACTCCTTATCTCGGCAATCTCCCCATCGTCTACAAATGGACTTCGCTGCGTTTCATGTGCTTGACCCGCGGCATCGCTGCATCACACACGGCGGTTATCGAGAGCTGGAAAACTGATTGGTCCCGTCTCGATATTCGTTATCGGTCACTCCGGTATTTCCGGTCACGACCCTGCGATTGCTATGACTGATAGTGTTCGAAATCACCCCGCTAAGCGCCTATCTCTTTTTCTCCCTCCCTTCCTGGCTCATGCCGCGACGCTCGTACGTGTGGTTATTCGTTTCTTCCGTTTCATCTCAGAAGATCTTCAATGTAGATGTATCTATTATCACGCATCGTCTCGACCTCTTCCATCACTCGCCATCCAGTGACAAGACGCGCGGCAGCAGACGACGCCAAGGAGAAATCTATGATAGATTCTCCCTGATATCGGACGGACGTGTTTATTGCCCCGGTGTTCAGCAGTAGGAGATCAAGCCCGACTGCCCAATCTGTGATCAATTGGCATCTTGGTGAGTTCTGCCACAGGGATCCCCAAGCAGATAACTATGCATAACACATTCCAGTAAACATTGAAGTACCCTAAAACCGAAGTCGGCTGCTGATTTGTATCGGAGCGAACCACAGCGTCCCTCATCTCGTCCATTATATCCTACATTTGCGAGAGAGGTGTATTTTTAGAGCGTAAATTACAATTACTGTTGTCCAATCCTAGACTGTTGCAACGAATACTCTTCCATGTTTCAGCAGCTGCATCGCTGGTCTTCCGTACGCTCCAGCCCTGATACCGACAACCCGGTCCTCTCGGTCGCGAGAGGCCATGCCAGGACAGTCCATCAGTTACGGTTCGGCCACGATTGACAATCCTATACTCCACTCCGCCAGGGAGTTGTCTGCATAAGCAGATCCTGTGCACTGGCCTAGTAATTCAGGTTGGCTTGTAGTTTGCGGCCCGCGAAGGCGAAGATTATTCCACGCCTATTGCTGCTTCAGTGCAACATACCTCGATTGCGTCCATGTTTTCTTCTTCCCGGACCCCCACGCACGTCTTGTAGAGGGGGACAGTCCCGTAATCACCGCTTTCTCCTTAGTGTTGTCCCTGGTTGACTCAGTCTTTCTTCTCATCGGCGGCGAAAGGCAGAACTTACTGCCTGGACGATGATATGCCACCCGTTCTAATTCCGCGCACTCTGGGAGTGGCAGTAGTGTCCCTGGAACGTTGTCCGTGATCGCCGCACATTTAGCAGCGTTCATTGCAATCCACACCAGTTGAGCATTCGTACCTGAAGTGTCCGTAAGTCTCCATGCAGCGGTAACACGGCATTGGAAGGGTGACGAGTGCCCTAATACGAGCTCAGACCCAGCCTAACAATGTCATGTCCGCTGCTGTTATCCTTCTAGCAGCTGCTACAGGACACATTACCATCGACGTCTTACATGCCCGAACCTGGCCGACAATGCGTCGCAACCGCCGAGGCCGACAATTGCCGCTGCCAGCTCGGACGGCGTGACGGACATGTCCATATCCTGAAACATTTTTCAGAGGCCGAGACACATTTGCCTCCTTCTCGTCATTGAAGATGTCGCGAAATCGCTCTGCGAGGGCTTCCTCCTTCCTCACGCTCTCTTCTCTGCCCTCCAACACAACGCCATCGGTGACTGCACTTCTGATACGCAGATATGGAAGGCCTGCGTTCGTGAGCGTGACGCCGCTCTTCGCTTGCGTCATGATGTCGGCCTACAACCCAGTATTTCCCAGAAAGACAGTTATGGTAACCGCTGCAACTTTGGGAACGACGCCATCGTATTACCTCCCCTTGCCCTTCCGTCCCTGGCTTGGAAGAAGTCTTTGCTGAAGATGCAGATGTGGCAATTGCTGCCTACCAGCCTCCGTCATTCTTTTGGCGGATCTCCTTGTTCTCCTGCTAACCACCCGAAGGCAATCGCTGGTCTCAAAGGTGGAAGCATCCCTGCCGGAGTTCTCAGGGCATAACATGTATTCATTTCCTCCGCTTGCATGTTCATTTCTGCTTTTGCGATACCCTAAAGAAGGATCTGCATATTCTCGCGCACGAGGTAGGCGACCGCGGCAGGCGCGCGGCGGTGACATCCTCCGCGGAGGAATGCGGCGGGATTCTGTACCTCCGGACACCTATGCCCTATGCAGCAAGTTCCCTGGCAGGATTCCTTACGATCTTCTGCAACGAGGAGTCTCACCTCTGGTGACTGATTGCCTATTCCCGCAGAGACTGTCACATCCTCGGACGGGGCGTCTTTCCCACGCCCTGGGAGATGTAGTCTCTGCCACTCTTTTAACTCTCATGCCGTCGTGACATTGTCTCATGCGCTCTTTGGCCCAGGAACACAAAGACGCGTTAGACTTCTTCATTGTCGCGCTCGCAATGAGCTCATTCTTTACACTAATTTCCTAATTTTGAATTAGGAAATGTCCTATCTGCTTCTGCTGGGCTGTCCTTCCTTTCGGGGTAGTACCGTCTGTTCAATTCCGACGCGCTAGCTCGGGAACTTCCCTCCGACTCCTTTAGGACTCCCTTGCGTCCGCCTTTGAGATCCCCAGAGGCATCTTTCTCCACCGAGAGCACTCCAAGACCTTGGGCCCACTCTACAAACGGTTTCTTTGCAGCCGTCCGATGACGATGCAGGAGAGATCTGCTCGTTCATACTCTCTGCGCCGAGCCCAGGGGCTTCGGAAAACCCTGTACCATTTCTTCTGTTATCCTAGCCTTTCACATTTAATTTTATAGTTTAATTTGTTTCAGGAAAACGCGAATCCGTTGTTTCACCCAATTATCTCTCACTCTTTCGCACTGTGTGCTAGGAACAAGTGTTCCAACAGAGTGTCCCAGGAAGCATCGCGTTGACACGAGTGGAACATTTAACCAGTATAATTCCTCAATCTTGCAAAAGAAACAACGTCTACGAGAAGGCCTTACGTGAGTCATCAGCTACATCGAAGTTTCTGAAATGACTTCAGAAACTCTTTCCCAGAATTCAATTGCCCAAACCTAACATATTTCTTTTCTTTTAAGTGGAGGAAATCATCTAGAAACACCCGATGTTCCTGTGAGAATTGTCGTGTAGTATCGGATTCCTAGCGAATAAAATCTCCATCTGATGGTCATCTGCCAGTCTGTGGGGGGTATCGCCGAGAAATTCCTCCGATCTCACTCAGGCAGTAGCCTCTGCGGCTACATTTCGGGATATTGTTCGCTTCTTCATGTGTATGAGTGGCAATATCAGTACCATTCTATTGCCGTCAATACTTCAGGGCTTTGCAAGCCCTCATCTTATATTGTAGATTATTTAATTTCTGTCGTTTTTCTTGTTTTCCCCCGTAGTTTGGCGTTAGCTGGTCCTATATGGTGTTGTTTCTCTGGTTACGGTATCTTCTGGTCTTGTTCATCCGTTTCAAAAAGAGACTTTTTCTCGAAAGTTTTCTCATCCGTCTTCGTGATTACTTCCTCGCAGAAGTTAACGACTGTATTTTTTTGGATGGAGTCATTAAGTAAGGTCACATTAATCGCCTTCAGAGTCCGGTTTGAGCCAATAACACCGCGGAAACTGTTGCGCTGTGTATCAAATCGCGGATATATTTCGGTCGGGTGTTGTGCCGTGTCTAGGATACTTCTGGCAGCCTAGGTGTCTTTCCGCTCCTACCATATAGAGGTACTCATCCTGAAAGTTAGGGTTTGAGCACCAGGTGTCCAGCAAAGATAGACCGCTACTCTTGTCCGTTTTAGTCCCAGTTCCGAGTGTTCAATTACTTTTCGGCGTTCATCTCGCTTCAGGGATCAGGATCTCATATACGCAGCCATGGTTCTGTAACTCCACACCCGTGCTTCGATGCTTTCGTATCCTATTATTGGTTTCCGTGTATGCATCTGCAGTATTACGGAAAGTAATCATGCCTGCCAGTATTCGCACCACGTTATGCGCGTCAGTGCGATAAGCACGAGTAACGCGAATAGTACTTCGTACTTTGTATTCGCAGCAGAATTTTAAAGCCATCCTTTGTAATGTGTCGTCCCAAATCGATGACCCGTATAGAACCATGGATTTGATCAACTCCGTGTACAGATGGCGCTCCTTGTTACCGGGTCCTTCTAAGTTTGGGAGCGGACCAGAAGTGCAAAAACTCCTTCCACCTTTGGCGATATTCGATTAAAATGGTCAACGAAATTGGAGGATCCACCCAGAATGTTTCTTTTGATCTGCTTTCACTCCTATTCTTTCCCCTTGAACGAATAGCCAACTAAGGGAAGGTTTGTCTATCCTCAGAACAACGTGCATCCAGATGGCTTCGGTTTTCTCGGCGGCGATTTCCAGTAACACTAACTTCGTATCTCCTTGGTGATAGCCACCACTACTGTCTCCATGTGTCTCAAAGATCTAGTCCACCCTTTCCGACCTCGAAAATAAGTATATCATTGGCGTAGCAGATAACCTGCACGCCGACCGGAACTGCTGCATATTTTGTCCGAAGTTCCGAAGGGCGACATATCTTTGTGGGATACCTTCCGTGACTGTCCTTGTTCTATGCCCTTCCATAATGACATACGTTATTGCTCTTTCTGGGAGGTAGTTCCGTATTAAATTCTTTTGATACAGGTGCAGACTATGTCTTGAGATTGTGGTTAGTATTCTGCACCAGGGAAGGGAGTTGAATATGTCAATTGACACGGCCAGCGCCACTCTGCCGTGTGTAACTGCTGGTTGCGCATAATTGACTATCATATCAATCGTGTCTACAGTAGACCGGCCCGTCTGAAATCCGAATTGTTTCTCCGAGATATTTGGGCCGATATTTGAAAGGTGTGAGGTGATCCTATTTGCCACGATTCTTTCGAGTATCTTTCCAACTTCGTTTAAGTGGCAGATTGACCTAAACGACAATGGGGAATCCACTTCTTTTTTCTCAGGTTTGAGTATTAGGACCAGGTTGACCACATTTGCGAATGAAGCAGTTCGGAGGCATGTACTTAAGAAAGTAGTGAGTATTTCTCTGAGTTTTAGGAGAATCGTATCTAGTACACGTCCGAGATACCTTCCGGGGGTGGGGCAGTATTTTTTCTCCTCATTTTCAGTTGCCAGGGCGAACTCTCTGTCCGCTATTGGTGGAAGGGACAGTTCAATCGTGTGCGAGCCGGACTGTGTTCTTTCCTCCTGCGAGTTTGGGAAGAGTATTTATAAAAATATTTCCTCTACATTTGGCGCGTCCATTTTAGATATCTTTGTTCATTGTTAAACTCCTGATGCAGTTGCCGTCTATTTCTGATGTCCGTTGTGCCGGCCGATTGTCAAGAAATGATTACTTCGACATTTGAAAAAGACGTATATAGAGGGACAGTCAACCACCCACTGGATACATGATTACGAGATGCCGCACAACCCAACGACGACAACGACCACGAATATCTGGTGATAGCTTCTGAGCCCTAGTTGACAAAAAAATAAGCAAACAGAATTAAGTGGTGGGCAAGTGCGCACTTGCCAAGAAGGGTGGTTGGTTGATTTTTAGTAACTGTACTACTCGTAGAAGAATGTAGACAATCAGTATACCAAGGAAAAGGGCAAAGGGTGTTTTGACATCTTTGTTGATTATTGTACTCTTCATGCAATTTTCATTTCTTCAGGTGTACGCAGAGCCGGCCGGTTGTCAAGAACTTTATCCTAAACTAAACTTAACTTAAACATCTTTCGTTACCCAGTCACAAAATTTGAGGGCCAGGCGCTTAATGTTTGTGTCCTTTTACTAATAAAATACCCAGTGAATTAGGACCAGTTTTACACTTCACACAGTATTCTTGATGTTCATATCATGGCAGGTCCTGTATCGGATTCGAGTAGTAGGAATATTTCAGTGTTTCCATTGTCTTCGATACATGAGTATTATATACTAATGCCCGTAGAGTACTGTAGTTCTATACATGCATTCATCTCCTGGTGTTGATGCCATCATAGTCTTTCTATATATCTGATGTACAGAAAATGACAATGGTCAATAATTAAACTCTCTACATCTGTATTTAAGAACCTAAGTGACTTTCCAGTTATAGTTGTCTGTAGCAGTGCGAGTTCTACGAGTTGTTCTGCTTCTTTGAATACTTTTATCTATTCTGGTTCTATTGGACCTTTAGAGGGTCCTAAGGTTAATGCGGAAACTCTCGAAGTTTTAAGACATACATCCTTTGTCATCTTCGGGGAGAAGTGACTTATATCATATTCAGTTCAAGTAGATTCGGACTACTCCTCCCGGCTTCTACTAATAACTCTGTCCATTTAGACAGACAGTTTAATAATGCGTACTCACTTAACTGTAGTGACAGTACGTATTTCTTTGATCTATTTATTATCCAGTAGAAACACTTCTGTGTCTTCAATTCTCTGTTTCATTCCACAGTGGGAGCTCAAACTGGCCACCGCCAACCGCCATAATTTAGATATTAGTTCTAATTTCATTTAACCTTCATACGACAAATATTCCGTTGTTTCTTAGATAATTTAAAACGGTAGTAGACTGCATTTGCTGTTTTCTTCGTTCGTCGCCACGGGCGGTGTTATTACCATTTTATTTTTATTTTAATAATCTGTATATTGTAACTTAATTGCTGGGCATGGGAGCAAATGTCGTTAGCTCCCTGTAAGTGAAACACTATGCTAGCTTTAGCTAAACAGATAACTATTAAAGAAGCATGAGTCCTCATTGATCTTTTTCGCTGTATCGCGTATTTTCACTCCATCTGTATGAAAGACAGCCATTACAACTTTTGCTCGTGAAATGTGTTAAATTCTTCACGACAAAATGATAACATTTATTGTTGGTAGCCATTGCCATCAACTGTTGATACGTTGCCATCGTATCTGTCTAAATAATATAAATAACTGTTATACAAGCATGCTCGGTATACGCAGAAGATAGAATAAACGAAAACGGAAAGACGTGCTATAATTATTCTATAATCATGATATAATCAGCCGTAATCATAGTGTAATCATGTATAATAATTCATAATCATTTTTGGCGAACTCTAGCAGTTGATGAAAAAACGAAAGGGAAAGCAAATTAATTTTTTACTGATGATAAATTTGCCTCTCACCGTCGCTTTGCTCTCTTTGACTGAACTAATTTACGTTACCACTTCAATAGCACCATTCGAATCTTTATTTACTTCAAATTTACGAATCTCACAACGAGATTGATATTTCCAAGAGTAACCAAATGTCAGATCTATTCTTTGAGTTCTATGAGATACCCCATTTATAACATTTTCATTGAGAAATGCTATTTCTATAATAAATTTTTTAGGAATTCAAAAAGTTAAAACATCCACCATGCATATACAGGGTGTTTCGCCTAACTTACGAACCTTAAATAAAAGATTATGTTCGATGAAAAACTATTATATACAAAAGTTGCATAATTTACAGTGATATAACGTCTTGGATATATCTATTGATTTCTCTGAAACACCTTGTGTAATATATTTCTTACTATTTTAATATCTATATTTACCCATTACCGAAATTAATTGGAAAATATAAATATATATATATATATATATATATATATATATATATATATATATATATATATATATATATATATATATATATATATATAACGTTGTAATTACTTTGGAACCATGCATAAGCAGAATACAATACAAATACAACGCGTACTCTTACTGGGAGGATGGTAGAAGTCTGAAGTGAAATATGAGTACAAGGCAACCGGCAGAAGTAAATAAAAATCAAGCAGCGAGCAGTTGCCCGTCTACCACCAAGCAGTTGTCTGTCTACCAATTTGCAGTGCCTTGCCGTTTGTTATTATTCACCTTATATTAATATTGATAATAAAACGTGTTAAACAATTAAGCAATTTAATTACTTGTACCTGAAAGATCGCGCTCCAAAATTGAACAGTCCTCCGCTACCCGTATAGAATAAAACGTAAAGAATAAACTTAAACGTAAGAAATACTAAACAATTTTATGAGGCTACGAAATAATTAATGAAACGTGCACATATGTTTCTGTTTTTCTGTTTATCAATTTGACAATTGTGTATATACATAACGATGAAAAATATAAAATAAAAACTTGGTGTCATTTTAATACGGAGGAGTGAGTTATTACGGGAAACTAAATATCATTTTATCATAATTATGAGCATAGTTAGGAGGAATTATACTTATGAATTGTGAAGAATCTAAGTCTCTCTCCAACTTCATTGTAACTCAATATGTTTGTCATAATCGTTACTAGTTTCAAGTTACATAATTTCAAGCTACCTACAATTCTTCTAAGTTTTACTTTTACTAACGTTAAATTATAATAATATGTGTTATTACTTCGCTTATATATTACAAAGGACACTAAATCCATTCTATTGTGTTAATGTATTCGGTTGGATGTCAATTAATTTAGCATCATTCATAGGAGTAAACTACTTAATTGTTATTCCATTTTCTTTTACTACATTTGAAAAATAATTTTCTGTAGTATTTAAAAGATCCATATATGTACACTATGTCCTATTTATACAAAAATATATTATTGTAAGTTACGTATATTAACTTTCATTCGAATTTTACAAGTTTCAAAATAGTGTGAATAATTCTTTCAAAAAACTGAAGTGGGTAAATCAAACATTATGATAAAAAAATTTTTCACGAGTAAATATATCTTTTATATCGTTCTTATATTGTTCTTTTACATCGTTGAATTATTAAGTCAATATTTTATGGACACCGCAAAATTGCTTTTACTTTTTAATTTTTTACTATTACATGGACAGTTGCATATTTATGTATGCAATTACAAACTTCTGCAATCCAACAAATATGAAATAATATACACCAAAATTTTGTATTTTAAAATAATCTTTACGTAAATAAATATAAGTGTTATAACGTATAATGTTACAGGTATAGAATCAATTGCCGTTTTCCAGATTCAAGCATTTTTTGTAATATAGGATAATATTGTGAATTATGGTTCTATAATAATTTCACTGAACGAAGACGTGTGAATGTAATGCATTCTCATTAAAGATTTGAGCATTTGTATTACAAAAGCGTATTGTATCCTGAAGAAGGTTATTATATTTGTATCTACTGATTGCTTATGGAGTGTTTAAAATTTCTTTTAGGAATAATATACATTTGAATTATTAAAGTCTATAAACCTAATTATTAAATAGTAAACAATATATCTTATGATGCAATTATTTTGAAATTGGTGCAATAAGATGTTTTGAATTTCTGAGAATATAGCTTCCGTTTAAGTATAGTAAATAAATTAATCGCATTCATCATACGCGTATGCATCTGCCTCTGTATCCCAAATGCACCTTGTACTTATTTTCACCACGGCGCCATGCTGTTTATCCAAAACCACATTCACAAAGTTTTTGTATCGTTTCAATTTTAACTGTAAATGTACATTAGAATTCTAGATCATATAATTGAAGTGGATTATTTAATACTTTTTTTAGAAGAATGAATTTCACCTTATAAATTTCTCTCCAATTAGATCTGTAATAATAATTGTCTAATTATAGCAGCTTCTTATACATCATATGTTTTCGTAGAAAGTTGAACAAATAGCACATTATGTATAACTCTTTTAGGACTTTAAACTTGCATCTAACGTATTTGTTAGACTATATCTTAATTAACAGATGAATATATTATTCAGTTAACTATTGAATGTAAGCGAAAACACGTTGAATTAGAACCTAACGTTTCTGTCAGGTCGGAAACCGTAAGTGTAGTACAAAAACTGAATCGCCGTGACAATAATAGCAAAATGTGTATGTCTCAACGTCAAAGTCGGCGAGGAGGCAACGAGCAGTTAGCGATGGACCTTTGAGTGCCGAGTCCTCAAGTATCTCCACGTTCACTATCAATATTTCGGCTTTTTGAAATCTGTTATTTTTTCTTGAATCTCGCCAGATTCTTGTGAAAAAATCGTGCATTTGCTTCTGACGTTCTCTGTTATTTTAATGAAATCTTTGTATTTTTTTGTACATTGGGAAATATTTTCTATGCAAACATTAGGTTAATCAACTTATTCAAACAATCACACGAGGCGTAAAAGCACGAATGAATACAGACAGCATAGTTAGTTGAAAGAAGCGTCGCTAGACACTGAAATATCTATCAAATCAGACATTATGTATATAATAAAGAGTAACAAATAAAGAGAGACAAAGTTTCCTGTAGAAATTATGCGTTATTAATTAACTAGAAATCTATCACGTTATATATTACGTGATATAGCTATATGAATGAACAAAGACGCGTCATTTGACGTGAAATTTATTACCTCGAATGAGCAGAGACGCATCGCTACTGGACCAGAAATTTGAAACAAACATAATGGAAACTGATTACATAAAGAGAGAGAACTTATAGTTAACTATTCGGTCTATTCCAATTTAGTTATCATATGTATTAATAATGATTACTTTGATTAACTGAAAATGAAAAAAATTTACTATTATCTTATACTAGTTTCATATATAGTACTGTTGATTAACGACAGAAATATTACAGACATTCAAAAAATATTACTTTTCGTACAATCTGCTGCTCATATTAGCAGAAAATATATTTTATATACTTGATCAGTTATTTCTAAATCAATTTATTGCGAGCTAAATTAATTTTATATTCTCATATTATAACTTTAGTTATTGCATGGTATTGCACCTAATTCTTTTAATTTCTTTACAGAATAAATAATGCCCAAATTCACAATTATTCAATAATTGTTCAAATCAATTTTAAATTTCATTTTCAAAATTATATGATGTTACTTTCAAATTTTGGATGTACTCACATGAAGATATAGATTGCAAGGCGTGAGCGAGCAGAAAATAGTAGGTTGTGAATTCTAAGTTGTAAGTAGCAGACAAATTAAGACCAAATTCGGTGTCATGTCCGTCTCATATAAGATTGTCCCTCTTCTCACCCTTCCCGAACATGTCAATGGAAATGTAGGTCATTTTTAGTGTAGATGCAAAATTGGGCCCAACTCATTCCTGGGTACTGCCCAGGAATGTACCCTTCATATCACCCTGGTACCAGAGTTATCATTTTGCGTCTATTGACTCTGGTAATAGGACCCAATATAATAGACCTGAAGGATACGTCCCACGTACCAGTGTTAAAGTTTACTGGTCATGGTAGTAGAACCATGACCAGAGGAACGCTTCTCCTACACAAATAATTAAAATCGAAACAAATTCAACATGAATGTTCCACGCGGACTCAATAGTAATTAAATAATGAGAACAAATTTTTAAGTAGAATAATTTCATTTAACTTGCAACAGAAATTTAGCCAGTTATGCACAGACCATCATTTCTATTTGGAATAATATTATCTTCCAAATGAGAATTTTTAAAAATTCTGGCATGGTTTTTCGATTGTTGATTGATACAGGTAACAGTACAATGCAATTGACGCGTTCTTCTTCTAAGTGCAATTTTCGCTGCTGTACTGAAACCGCGATAAACCTTTTCTTGATAATGATACCAGAATGTATAAAACGCATTATAGAACAAATAATAATAATAATCGCTCATAATTTCGGCCCTGCTACATTTCGTTTCACAACAATGTAAATGTTTATTTGATACACGCTTTGAATCATGAAGAAGTATGCAAAACGCAAGAAAAATTCGCGTTCTCAAAGATCTTAGCAACGTTTGAACTGCGTTTATCCAAACTGCGTGTTAGCACATCAGATCCGGTAAAAGAAGCTCCAGTAACCTTCGTTTAATAGTACGTATAGTTCAATCAATATCACTGAAGCAATTGCCAACTTTGACCGATTTCAGTCCAAAATATATGTTGATTGAAACACCTATGTTTGATTCTCGCGTTTATGCTCTAACAAGGTTTACAATAACACAGTGCGTAATTTTCATCGTCGATTATGCGATATTGATAATTCCTTTAGGTTGTTGATTCTAATTCAATTATTTGTTCCACATAATCGTACATTTTCTGGATTACTGCCCGAAAACTCGGAATTTTCGCATCAGCAGTCATTTCCTCATAGTAAGCTCATTGTCGTTACTTTAGTTCGGCGATATGGTATAACTGTAAATTTACGTATTTATATTAGATTTTTTATTTTCTAATTGTGCTTTGATGTTGGAGTAAAAATAGAGTAGTCGATTATTTTGCGAAAGCATAGAAGGAAATAAAATTTATCTAACAATATATTTCGTAATTACATACCAAATTGAAAAGTGTTAACTGCGGTTATCAACTGGTCATTACAGATTATATTTAAATTATTTAATTTTGGATTTATTCATTTATTTACTTTTATTACCAATCTCTATTATGAGAAGTATTAGATAATGTGTTTGGTTTATAAATTAGTTTAGTACCTCTGTGTTGAATTATAAACATTTATAAAATGTGGTGTAAATTACACAAAGTAATAATATATTATTGTGAAAGCTAGAAACTTTCTATAGTAATATAAATAAATATGATTAAGTATAAAGGCAAGGAGAATTTGTTCTACCATAAGCAATGATCAAAGCAAAAGTAATGATCGTAAAGCAAAATTAATAAATAAAAGGCAAATTAGTTTAAAAAGAACACTGAATATAAATATAAAATAATATCAACTGTTCCAAATTTTAATACAATATGGTGTAATTTCTAGAGCCACAAAATCCTCGTGATTGGGAAAGGAACAATAAGAGTTGACTTTACAAGGCTGACTTCAGCGAACTCGACAGTAGTGAACAATAATAAGCATCAGTCGAGACATCGTTAGTGATGGTATTATAATGATTATGTAATGATTAAGTACTTCCATGAATGGAAGATTTTAATATTGAAATATATGAAATATCTGCCTAAATTGTCTTTAATTAGAAAGTGATCCATGTTCAGTTCATGAGATTTATAAACAATGAAAATCACAAGATAAATTGTAAATAAGAAATCACAAATCATTAGAAAAGAAAATCTTCTTTCAACAGAATACAGTCAGTCACGAAATTCTTTATTCGTCCACAAAATTTGCTGTATCTATCTCAATCAAATAATTTAAGTGCATATATAATCAAAGAATTGTTTATATTCGGATATTAACTCATGATAACGACGATTTGAGTCAATGTACTACGTGTTTTTTTAAATTAAATTTAAAAAACGTATACTGTACTACTCTGAATTCTTTATACACTTGAACGACCTTATAAAAGGATAATGATTATAAATACAAATTTTCGGTTTCATAGTTTCAGAGCAGTGTGATAGAATGTAAAACGAACTCGATAACAAGCACATACTCTGTTATAATATATAATACACTATGTTAATAAGGAAGGAAATTCCGTTATACTCACAATTCAGTGGTACAATTATGAGAAGAAAGAAAATCTTTAATTTTCTTATTCATCTTTCAATAAACCTATATCTGGCGGTCCAACATAATTAAATGCTCGTGATGTTCGTACTGTAATTCGTAAAGTGCAAAATATTTCAAAAATTAGTGCACCAAAATTAATGCAACACGTTGTAGAAACAATGGGCAAGAATTGTCAGTCAGAAACTGTGAGAAGAAAACGATTTATATACTGAGTAAATCAACAGAACTTACTCGAATTTGCCAAATATTATATTAATAGAGATTTTGAATTTTGGAAAAAAGACGTATATACAGATGGAAGCAAGTATAATATTTTCGGATATGATGGTAGGGAAAATTTTCGAGAAAAGGAACACGGAGATGAATACCAAATGTTTCATTCCATCTGTTAAGAATGGTATATGTAATGGAGTGTGGTACAATTGCAGCGCCGGGAACGGGAAAATCAGGATTATTTATTGAAGTTATCCTCGATGGTCTGAAATATTTGAATAAATGGCGAAATAATTTGCCAATTTCAATTGATCGTTTCAGCATGAAAAACGAATGGGTCTTCTAACAGGATAACGATCCGAATTATACGGCTGTGGTTTTTAAAATAAGTTATTGTATAATAGACAACGGCAATTATTTACACCACCCCCATCAGGAGACCGTAACCACGTCGAGCATATTTGGGCAGAATGAAGTAATAGCATCAGAATATATATTACAGATGAGAAATCTTTAAAACTTCTTTTACAAGATGTCTGGAACGAAATTACAAATATTCCAGATACTAAAACATTAATTTCTTCGATGCCGAGAAGATTACTGGCCGTTATTGAGGTAAAATGAGGACCTACAGGATATAAATAGAACATTAAGTTTAATTTTTTCAGTTTTACGTAGATATCATAAGTGTAAGGACACTTTTGTTGCTTTAAATTTCTTACATTTATTTTTGCACTTTATATTTTATACTTCTGTGCATTTTTTGGTTAATAAGTGTGTGCACCTGTAACAAATCAGGACGCGCATGAGTCACACCATGTATCTTTAGGGGATGTTCGGTTGTGAGGTGCAGGTATCTTCGGATTAATAACACCGTATGGTATATGAATTACTTTATTATTTGAACACATACACTGCGGCGCGAAGGACGCGGAAGACGCGGTGAACGTATAGCACTTTGCTAGAGTACACGTCGCGAGACTCCGTGCGTCTCTTTCTCGATTTTTTCTTTTCGCCTTTCTTTCGAACTCGACTCTACACTTTTCTCTGTCCCGGGACTCTCTCTCGAGTTCCTAGCTTTTTGCTGCCAGGAAAACTCGGTCCCCGTTTCGGACATCCCTAATTGGCTGACTCGATTTTTGCTTTAGCCAATTAGGCCGTCACGAAATTGCGCCGCCTACTCCTTGTCCGTGACGCGCTTTTCCTGAGAGTGGGGCAATCTCGCCAAGGCCGATTTCCCGGAATTGTAGCGATGTAGCAGGACCTCGCTTTCTTCAAATGTTTTCCAGATGACGATCTGGGTGGCCCATAGGACCTAGAGTTTACGACGCTTCGCAGAGATGCTATTGTAGGCCGAAATTCTATAAACTATAAGTGCGAACGTTTGGTCTTACGCACTGTGAAAACTAAACTTTGGCCTTCGCAATTCGATAGCACAGGCGCCACGTGAGTCGTAAATTCTCCTAACTTCTTATCTGAGAAGACGTTTTCTCTTTCGATATCTGCTAGCCGCTACATATCTGTTATGTATGTATGTGTGTTTGTGCATTGCTCAACGACTTTGCCTTGGCGTCAGAGTCAGTCAGCCGTCCTATAATAAGTCATTTTGCATCGACGTGCAAGCTTTCAGTATATTGTCCCAAATAAATTACGTTATTAGATCTTTAGCCCAGCAATAAGCATAATACACAATAATATTTAACACCTGTATAAATTTAATTAACAAACAATTTGATGAACAAAAAGCTTAAACCGCTATATTTGCCATAATAATTAGAAACTATTGGGTATATGAATACTTTTGTGACTAACTGCATCTCAATTATAAAGAGCGAAATTGAAGATAGAATACGAGTGCGATCTTTCTGTTTGGGAGTGTAGAACAAAAATAAAAACCATTATAATGAACACAATACCGTTGTTTTATATAATACAATACTAATACCTGATTAGCAATCTCTATATACCATGTACAAAATCTATGATATTGGTAGAAAAACTACTTCAATGAAAGGTGTGATGCAACCAACCAATGTAACAATTTACAGAATGAAAAATAACTTTTTGTATGTTGAAGTCACGTGAAAATACGTAGAGTATGACACTCAAAACATTATGCGACGTGTCTGTCACTTGTTATCGACAGTATTCTTTTCATATATAACGCGTGATTGACGAAGCAAACTTAGTACACTGCTATTGTTATTAAATTTAATATATTAAAGAAATCCTCAGGATTACTGGAAGGAATAGTTGTTGAATATTCCTTTCATTTACGTTTATTATACGAACAGTATAGTGTATAATATGGCAATAATAATTATAACTGATTTTATTAAAATAGTTTAGTCAAAGATAAACCTGCAGCATCCGTCAGAGAATGTCGTAGCATTCTTAGTCATAGTTCTGCTAACGTTTCTTCACAGCAGTGTTGTACTTTCATCATAACTATTTTTACACTTTTCCTGACATGGGATGCTAGACGTAAATGTAACCGTGATCTTGCGTTTTGCCTACCGCAGAAATATTTCAAACGGCGTAATCTGAAAGATAAACAGAAGCACTGCATTAGTACGCATAACGTGTTGATGACCAATCCATCGTTAGTGAGGAACAGCCGCGCCAAATGCGTATACATTGTGCACGGGCACAACTGTAGATGAACTGTTTCGCCAGTGCGATCAATGAAACCAAACTCCGAAAAACGTCAATAACGAAATAGCAAACCTAAGAAGAGAATGTGCGTGTAAAACCACAAGCGATTATAGTTTCTCGTCATAAGAATCAGATTAATATTCGGACAATCGAGAATTTTTAATTTATCTTGCTGTAATTTTGCTCATAAGAAAAAATATTAACATTTTCCTATATATTGTATTTGTATAAAATATTTAGTTAGTAAGTACACCAAAATTAATTGTAAACCGTAATAATTGTTGTACTAAACGCTGTAAATGAAAAATGTCTGATTTTAAAACCAAATTGATATTCTGGCACTGTGATATAGCATCAAACGCGCAATAATTTTGACTCCATTGTTTGTTTGTAAACGTGATGAACTGTATGAAGCGTTCTGAGTCGCTGATTAGTTGTCAACTCCTCTGTATTTACAGAATACAGTTCTGAACAATGGAAAGTGAAGGTAATACTTCATTTGACAAACACCTACTTGTGATCTTCGACAACGCGAAAAGAAAATCGAACACAGACATTTCTGTGATGCTGAGTATATGAAGAAGTACAGTCAATGTCATTGTTACCAGATCTAAATGTGAAGATTGCATAGAACCTATACCGCAAAAAGTACAACCTAGAATATTTGTCACTCGGAATGAATGTTATATAATCAGAAAATCAAGGCTCCTACGTTTTGTGCACCACAGTTGACTAGTGCACTCTTGAAAGGGAGCATAAAGAAAGTAACTTCTCAATACAAAATTTATTAATAGAAGCTGGTAACAATAAAAAAGTTGCAAGAAAAGTGCCGTTCATAAACAAGAAGAATAAGAAGCAGAGATTATATTTTGGTACAGAGTTTATTTTAAAAGACAGTACATTTTGTAATAACGTGATATTCTGCGATATTTCTCAAGACATCGAGAAAGGAAAATGAAGAATTTAAACACGAAAATAAAAGAACCTGTGAAGCACGGAGGTGAAGTTGTGTTAGTCTGGGAATTCATTTCAACATCTGTGACAGGAGATTTAGCTTGTATAGATAATACCATGGGATATGTTTTTAAATATTCTGAAATACAATCTTTTGAAAGAAGGTAAAAAAAACGGAAATTTAATCTACATTCAAATTTTATCAAAATATCAATCGCAAAGTACAAAATTGTAAGAGAATATTTAATTCATAATTGTCCGAAGTTATTGAAAAACAGTTATTAAACACAACCTCCCCCCTCCCCCCCCGTCATCCAAGTTCCCGGACCTAAACCCTATTGAAAATTTATGGCATGAACTGGAACCGAGAATTAGGAAAACTTCAATATCCACGAAAGGTCATTTAAACAATGGTTAAATGAACAATGAAACTACGTAGACACAGATTATTTGAAAAAAATAACTTGTAACATTTCCCAACGTTTAAGAGTAATTAAGGAAAGGAATACTCTTCAAAATACTGAATTAGCTTAGAATTTAGTGCAGAAGTCAATTTTCTGCAGTGACCGAAAGTTTATTTGGTATTATAATTAGACATTGTTTTATTTAAAGTACATACTACAACGATTATTAAAACATTCGGAAGTAATATTAATACTTCTATTAACTAGATATTTTATATTGATATAAAACAGAGAAATATTTATTTTTAAATTACAGCATGATAATGTGAACATTTCAGAGTTTCCATGTATTAATTAGGTTCACTGTAAATCGCAGCATATGGAGAGCGATTATAGAGGCCCTTTGTAGCGAAAATGTTAATTTGTTTCATTTCGATGACTCATAGCTGACTAGAGACACATTAATGTTGTTTTTAATGTTTACGTAAACAGACGGAAGATTTTCTTAAACTATGTAAAGTTTATTCCTAAAATTACGTTTGTTTAGCCTCCAGAGTATTCGAGATATTTCGGCGTGTTTTGTCACAGGATGATACCGAGGTTATGAGCAAAGATGAGAACGGATCCCTGTGTGAGTGGATATGCTGCAATCTGTAATACGGGCGGTACACATCAAAATGCGACCGAAAATGAAATCTGAAGCTATATTTAACAAACACCTTCTTCAACATCCCTTTCCAAAGCGATACTGGACGATCCGGATATGAAATCTAGCACGCCAACGATCACTAACGTTGTAAAAAGGTTATGAAAGTAGAGTCGGTTGGATTTCGACGCCAAAATCCGTTAAGATCGTTGTTGAAATTCAGAGAAAGGTAAATTTCAATATGCGCGCGACTCTTCTATATCCATATTGTAATAGATCGCGTTTCTATTTCCATATGCAGTTTCTTTTGAACTTTCTTTGAGGCGACAAGACACGTTTTCGCGAGGCAATTTGGTATTTGTGTGTTTCAGACTGTTATCACATTTGTATATATAAATGTCAGTACGATAGTAGGAAACCTAAATTTGTCAAATTTAAATTCTAAATGGCACACACAGATAGTACTAAATCAAAAATAACCAATATTTGCAGAAACTACTTCGTTGTAGATCAAACAAATAACAACTCATTGGCTACATCAAGTTTAATGCACACCGATAATTCAACAACACGCAATTAGCTACAAATTACAACAAACTAGCGTAAAATTTGTCCACCTATACATCTATTAACAAATGACCTAGATGAATACCATGGCAAATGGTTAACTGATATGCTGAATGAAAATTTTTTTAGTGCATTACTAGAGGTCACTGGTGGAACTACAGAGAACGCAGAAACCGAAACCGTTAAATCAGTACCAAGACCTCCACGAACACCGAGGTTTATATATTATCGAGCCCCTAATGAAACTATTCAAAAGAGTGGCTAATAGAAACTTTACCTTAAAGCATCTAATGAACAATGAGGTCAAAATGCAAACAAACACAACAGAAATTTAGTAAACTAGTTCTAGCCCACGGGCAAAAACGAGACACAAATTTTCACACATACAGGCTAAAGAAAAATAGAAGCTATAAAGTGGTACTAAGAGGAATGCATCCTAAAATAGACATCAATGAAGTTACTGGCGCATTAAAAAAATTCAATCACAAGTTAAGGCAATTAAATATTATAACAAAATACGACACGAAACAACCGCTACATCTCTTATTTATTGAGCACTATCCTAACGAAGATAACAATGAAATATGTAACGCTAGTAGATCATAAAACACGATACTATCCTTCGAAACTACGAAAATTAAAAACGATATTCCTCAATTTCTACGCTGTTAAGCGTATGAACACACTAGAATTTATTGTAACAGAATGCCTCATGCGTCAAATATGCCGGCAAATATTTAACATTCAGCTGTGCGCTCGAAGAAGGAATAGAAACGTCAGATGCTATAGCGCTCAGAGTATACATGCTGATAGCTGTACTACTAGTAAAAAGTCACAAGTTCTGTTTCTTAGACTCATTCGCAAAATAACTTCAGAATATTGAACTTCCCGAAATGAAACTGTTACCGAAAGCAAAAACAGTAACGCTCTGCCAAGCCAACAACACAACATACTCTTATTGTTAGACCAACGAACAAATAGTTCAATGACAGGAAGAAATGCCTTCTCCCACAGGAAACCAAAAATCAGTATCAGATGTATCAGAATTAAAGAAAATACTAATAACCTTAACCAAAGACACAGAACAAATAACTATCATGCTCCTCGAACAAACTGAACTCTTATGCCAACAATCAACACAAATTAACAAAACTTGTTACACTCATGGTTAACAACAATATACAAATACAAAACACGCTTATCGCAATCTGGCATGCAAACCTGTTACAACAGATTATTGGAATTGAAAACTTTTGAACACTGTGAAGAAGAAATGTAACGATGTAATGCTCATTGCAGAAACATTTTGGTGTTAACAATTATATCAATATCCCATTTTATAACGGTTATGACACTCATCACACATGCGGTATAGCACGCGGCGTTTCAGATGTTATTATCAGACAAGGTGTCAAACATAATACACACCACTCAATCGCAGACACTTGCATGGATCCCGCTGTCGTGACTATCCGCACAATACATGACCACATTACCACAGCCGCCGTCTATTGTCCTCCGAAAAATCAACGAAGCAATACACAAAACACCAATACTACAATACACTGACGTTTTAATTGCAAGGAAATGAATTCATCGCTGGTGGAGTCTATAATGCTGAACACTATTCATGAGGCTCGAAAACTAACTCACCACAAGAAAAAATCCTGGAACAAACAACAAGACAAACACACTTAGATAGAGTGATGACTAGCCATCAGCACTGGAGAAAACACCCGAAGTATTAGACTTGGAAGTAATAAAAGGACTACACAAAACTGAATTTGTTACACGATCATATGATATTAGCTGTGATCACTATCCGATAATGATCTATTACCTGCATAAACCGGTACTTAATAAAAAAATTCTTTCTTTATGCAACAATAGTGCAAATTGGTATAAACTGAAAGGGTGCACAGAGAAAAAGTAGTATCCCGTTGAAGACCCCAGAACAGATCGAAACGGCAGTAACAAACCTTACCAACTTAATTCTAATGGCAGGGAAGGCAGCCACCACATATGTCGAGGCAAAACGTAATTTTTATATTTATCCGAAATACATCCTACAAAAGATTAAATGGAATCGCATATTGAAGTATATTGCGCAGAAGCAAAGAACGAAAATCAATGATGCAAAATTAAATGTAGTTGTCAGGTAGGCAAAGCAGCTAATCAGAAATCACCGTAATGAAAAATTTTACTCGTATCTATCTAACATTTCACTCGACAAGGGCAGGAGGTAAATAAAGGTTCTAAAAAAACTGAAAAGGTCGAATATTTCTTCACCTGCCATAAAGAAAACAGACTCGAGCTGGTCAAGGAGTAACCTCGAAAAAGTCACTGTTTTTCGTGAGCACCTAGAAAGAATCTTCGAGCCCAACAACATTTGTACCAAAAACAACTTTCAGGAAATTCAGACGATGCCAACATCCACGACATTTCATGAAGTAAGACAAAAGAAGTTAATGAACTGTCACTATAGAAACTCAAAACAGCAAAGCTTTCGGTGTTGACCTAATCATTGGATTAATCTTCAAACAACTGTAACCGAGGAGTAAGGCTGCTGTTCATCACTTTCAGTGAAGTACTAAGAATCAGATATTCTCCTGTTAACAGGAAAATTGCCCAAGTGATTATGCTACATAAATCCAACAAAGCTCTTCATTTACCATGATCACATTGGTCAATTTCGTTAATTCCTATAATGTCGAAATTACTAAAAGAAATTCATATTTGAAAAATTCAAGGAAACGTTTAAGGAGAAAAATTAATCCTATCAGAACAATTCTGTTTTAGAAATAAATTCGCCACCATCGACAAATTCCACACAATGATGATCAAAATTATTTTGGCTTTAAAAAAGGAAACAAATTAAATGCTGCACGGCAATCTTTCTTAACATTGAGAAAGCTTTCAGTAAAGTATTGCATGAGGACCTCCTACTCAAAAACAAATTCCAATTTCCTGCACTTTATTATCAGTTCTTGAAATCATGCCTATAATATCGAAAATTCTTTGTAAAAATTCAGGACATATATTCAATCATCTATATAACTGAAGCTGTAGTAACACAAAGCAGTGTACTAGGGCCCGTATAATACATACTGTTCACAGCAGGTTTTCCGGCAGTACGAGAAACCACACTATACACTTTTACTGATGACAGGGCCATCCTAGCCATCTACTACGATCTCAAAAGAGCTTATTCAATGTTACAACATCATTTATTACAAATTGAAGTATGGCTAAATACATAGAAAATAATAGTGACTGTAGATGAATGCAAGCACATTGCATTCACATTAAGAAAAGGAATCCATCCTCCTATCCCGTGTTAAACGTCGTATCCGTTTCCTGAATTAAGGCAATAGTGTTTCAATAAAGTTGTGTATCCACCCAGATACAAGATTCAGGTGGAAACACCATATACGATCCAAACACGAACAAATTTGTATAAAAAGAGGAGACATATACTGGCTTACTGGTAAAAGCGCGAAACTTAATAAAAATAACAAATTATTAACCTGTAAATACGTCATCAAACCAATCTGGACATACAGCATTGAATTGTGCGGTATCGCAGCCAAAACTCACATAGCTAAAGTAGAAGCATTATAATCCATTATTCTCAGAACCATCGTCGATGCACCATGGTACATAAGTAACGATGAAGAACGCAAAGTTCTGAAAATTAAGTCAGCATGAGAAGAAATAGAACGCTTATGTAGCACATACAAAGCACGATTAGAAAATCACGCTAATGATCTAGCCAGAAACTTATACATAACAAACTTTCCTAAACGACTACGCAGGAAATATCCCGAATACTTCCTTTCTGAACAACATATTTTGCAATTGCTATACTGATGATTGCTAGCGATGAATCATCCGCAGTCGATTCCATTAGTATTCCTACTCCCATTGTTTATGGGAAAAATTTGTTGAAATCAAACGACGCATGTGAAATTCTGCAATAAATTTTTTACTGTATCTGAATACATATATAATGTTTATTCATACCAACTTCAAACTAAATTCATTAACTAATAACAAAATTGTATTGATTTTACGTTACATGGTACGGAATATCAGTCCGTAAAATTATTCGTACCATTCAGAGCAGAGACGATTGTTCTGTTTACAACGTCATTTCATGTCAAAAATAATTTCCACAGTTTACAGTAGGTTGAGTGAGCGTCAACAAACTTGTATATTTCGAACTTTTGTAAAAATAACATCAACAATCAGAAGTGAGTCCAAGAATTTGGGATTGAGGTTTGAGGTGAGAGGTCGGGATTGTGGAATAGGAAAAAGATAAAGGATTGGTGACAGAATATTCGATTTTGAAAGTAAAATGGGGGCGCGAGAGGTGAAAGCTGGAACAGAAGGATTGAGACAGAGCTAACTGCAGAGGAAAGGACAAAGAGAAGAGAAGGAAGATTAAGGGAAAGAGGTAAGCATGAGAATAAAAGCAAACAGAAACAGAGTAACCATGTTAAAATTTATGGCCGGTAAGGAAAGGAGCAGGACAGAGGGATCTGTTGAATGTACGATTGAAGAGGAACGGACAAGGAAGGATATGATAAATGACAAAGAGTCTACATTAAAAAACACATTGGAAGGAATGCTTCAGAAATATGTAACAGAAATAGAAGTTGAGAGAAGAGATGAAGCAGGAGGGAGAGACATAGATTAAAGCAGAGAGGAAAGACGATGAAGAATGGGAAAAGGAGGCTAGAAGGAAGAATAATTATTTTGGAACTGAAAGAGGAAAGGAAGAAAAGGCAAAATAGGAAAAGAAGAATAATAATAATGGATGCGAAATGGGTGGAGTGGGTGAAGAATTTTTGAGGAGGTAAAAGATTTTTAAAAGAAAATTTAATGGCGTATGTAGAAATAGGATCGGCAGGGAACGTATGATTTAATAGATGAGGAAAAATAGTTGTCGCAAAGCTGACGGACTACAAAAGAAGAGGTAATGACAAAGGGGAGGGTTTGAAAGATGGAGTTTACATTGAAGAAGTAAAATCTCTGTCGAGGTAGTAAAAGGAAATACAAGCGAGCTGAGACAGATTGTAAGAAAGAAAAGAAAAGAGGCAGAAAAGACGATAGATAGTTACATGAAAACATGTGTTGAATAAAATGATATAAACGGATCTAGTGGGAGGAATGCCTGGTAGGAGAGGAAGGGGCAGTGGACGACTGAGATGAGGCAGAGTGTGGTGTGCTGTTCTGCAATGTGAATGGATTGATTAAAGAAGAGAATGACTTCTGAGAATTTATGGAGAAATTCCATTATGTAGGCATTTCGTAACGTGTGTGGAAGAAAAGTCATGTGAAAATCTCAAGAAAACATTGCCGAAAGATTACACATGAGAATGTCAGTACGCACGGAAAACATAAAGGGCAGAGCATGTTGAGGGCTTATAAGCTGATCGAGAGTGGAAATAGAGGAAGAAAAGCAAGAAATGAAACGAAAAAGTGTAGCGATGGGGAAAAGGATAAGTTCGGGAACAGGCATGTGGATTGTATGGACAGATTATTGCAAAGTAGGAGTAAAGGAAATGATGGAGCGTGTAGAGTTGGAACAGGAGGAAAAGGAGCGAATTGAAATACTGATTGGAGGGAACATTAACGCAAGGACAGGAGAAAAATGTGGAATTTTTGACGGAGAAGGGGAAGGTAGTTAATCCGGTGACAAGAGGAGCAATAAAGAGGGGGAGCAACTGCTGAATGCAATGGAATATAACGGGTGGCATATACTTAACGGAAATATTAAGAGCATTGAAAGAGTCGAATACACGAATTCGTGGGTAGCACGGGGCACACGGTAATTGGCTACTCAGTATTAAATACGGAGGGAATAAATGAAATTGAGGTATTTAGAGTTTTGGACAGAATTGAGTCAGATCATAATGCCGTTATATAGTAGGCTAGGATTCAAGACAAGAAAGCTGAAAGGAAAGAAGCTGAAGGAGGTAACAGAAATAATAAAGTGGAATCAGCAAGAAATATGAAGTTATCAAGCATACAAAGAACGTACTTTGGAAGGAAGTTGGATAGAAATAAAAAGAGGTGGTCGAGAAAGGAATAACAAAAGTGATGTTGTAATGGAAATAAAAGTGGTGGTGGAATAGTGAATGAAGCAAGACCAAAAGGAGTTTAGAAATACTGCTTAAAATGGAAAGAGGATAATAGGAATAAAGGAACATGTCTGAAAGAGGAAGCTAAATTCTGAAGAACGTTCGAAAGAAAACCAAGAGAGAAAGCAGAGAAGGAACTAGAAGTCAAGAGTACGAAATCAGAAAAAGAAATCTGACGCTACATTAACAAATAAAGAAAAAAGAGAACTCTGTTCAGCAAAGAAATTAAAATCGATGAATGGGGAAATCACTTTATGATGCTTCTTCTTCTTCTTCCTTTTCTATTTTTCTTTCATGTCGCATCGACAATGAGCGACGACGGTGCCATTAGATATGTGTGAAGTAATTTATGTTTTTGAAATATTTTAATACTCTTTGTATGTCATTTTGAGAAGTCAGGTTTATGTTTGCGTTGTTTCCGTATTTCTGTCTTTAGGTTTCTGTGGTGTGGCATTCGTGCAGTATGTGGATTATTGTTAATGGATGGTTATTGCAATAAGTGCAAGTGGGTGGTGTAGTTGTTTGATTTTGTATTCATGTGTCAGCTTGGTATCCAGGGTCATTCTTAGGCGTGCAAAAATTATTCCTTCTTTCCTGTTGTTAAAGTTTGATGTTTGTTGGTGAATGTCTTGGATATTTTTGTGTAGTTTTGGGTGCTTTTAGTTGCTTTCCATGTATTGTTCCATTCATTTCTGCTACTTTTCTGCAATGGTTTATTCGGTCGTCGCAGGGGATTGGAAAATGGTTGCGATTGTAGGTAAGTAAGGGAACGGTGGCTTCTTTCGCTGCTGCGTCGGCTTTTTCATTTCCTTCTATTCCTTGATGAGCTGGAATCCAGATGACTGTGACGTTTGTGTTAGGTTGCTTGTGGTTAGTTCTTGGATGGTGGATATTAGTTGGTTTGGGTTAGGTTTGGGTTTTCTTGATCACATGATTTCGTTAGGAATTTTGTAACGCTCATGGATTCGGTGTATATGACGATCTGGTCTTCGTTACTTGAGTGTGCATATTTAATAGCTTCCAGGGTGGCGTAAGTTGCGGCTGTGAAGATGGATGATGAAGAAGGGAGATTTTGTGTTTTTTTGGCTTTTCCTGTGATAATGGCGTGCTCAGCTCCAGTGTCCGATTCTGACCCATCAGTGTAAATCTTGCTGTGTTGGGAGTAGTTGTTATTTAGTTCTAAAAATCGAACTGAGGATTCTTTTGTGAAGCTCGACAAGATTGGTGTTTGTTGGTTTTGTTTTTAATGTCCATGGAGGGATTTGTGGTAATTTACGTTCAATGATAGGATGGATTTTGAAAGTGGCGGATTGAAGGACTTTGATAAGTCTGATATGGAATGGGGAAGAAATTTTGGGTTTATTGATGTTGAAAGCTTCGTATTTATTGGAGAAGATGTTGTCGTAGGAAGGATTATTTGGGGTGGATGAGACTTTTAGTGCGTATTTAAGAGTTAGGAACTTGCTTCTGGATTCAACTGCCATTACTTTGTCTTCAGTAGACTGTTTGTGGAGCATGTTCGGTATGCATCTGTGGCTAGTCTAAGAGCTGTGTGGGAGATTGGTTATATTATTTTTTTGGTGGAGCTTTTGGCTGAGTTATAAACGGTAGAGCCGTTATCCAGTCTGATTAACGCTCTGTACGTTTCCAAAAGAGAGTCTTTATCCGCTCCCCAGTTATTATTGGAAAAAGTTTTTATAGTGTTAATTATATCAACACAGGACTTTTTTTATGGTTTCTAGGTATGGCGCCCGAGATAATTTTTTATCGAAAATAAGGCCTGATATTTTGATAGTGTCAATGAAATTTATATCAAGATTATTCAGACACAGTTTAGGTGGGGGACTGAGTTTGGTTTTCTTAGTGAATAAGATGCCTTTGATTTTTTGGGAGAAAATTTTAAGCCCGGATTTTTTTATCGGTCCTGAAGGGCATTGATGGTTGTTTGTAAATGTTCGTTAATGGAACTTATATCTTTCCCTCTACACGTGATTGTTATATCATCCGCAAATAGTTGGGTTTTTATTGATGGCTTGAGGTTGATGGCGATGTCGTTGATTCCTATTAAAAATAGTGTGGTACTCATTGCTGATCCTTGTGGGTCTTCGTTTTTGATTCTAACTGGATGTGACAGAGATCCATTTACTTTGACTTGGATTGACCTATTGGCATTGGGCAGGAAGTTGGTTATAAAAGGTAGCATACTGCCACTTACTTTTATCTCAAAGAGGGAATTAATAATTTTGGTTCTCGAGATTGTATCGAAGGCTTCTTAAATATCGAGGCATACGGCGGCTATGTATTCTTCGTTGAGGAAGGAGTCGCAGATATTTGTTTCCAGGGTTGTTAGGACCCTATCGAAAATGTCGGAAACCGTATTGATTGGGTTAAGAAGTTTTTTTTACTTCAATGTACCATCTAGCCAATGTACCAAAGCCTACGGTTTACGATTTTTTCTAGTCGTCTGTACATGGTATTATTTAAGGAAACTTGGCGATAGCTGTTAGGGTTTAGTTTGCCCTTTTTTGGCTTAGGAACTGAAATTACTATTGCTTTTTGCCAATTTTCGGAAAACTTTACAGATCCATATACAGTTGAAGATTTTTAACAGATAATTTATTCCAGTATTAGGGAGCATTTTTAATAGTAAGTTGAACATACTATCTGGCCCTGGGGCGGAGCTTATTCCTTTGGGTATTAAAAGTGAGCTTAGAAATGAGTTGCTACCGTTGCGAATCAGATCAAGGTGTATATTGTTGTAGATTATTGTTGGATGTCGTGAGTATATGTTATTTGAATTTTCATGGAATTATTTAGCTAGTGTTTTAGCAATGTTGGCTTAAGTTACGGTTCTGCCATCATCAGATTGCAGGAATTGGATATTCGTAGAGGATTTGGAACCATTTATGCATTTGATTTTTTTCCATACAGCAGATGTTGGTGTTTGTGGATTTATTAATGATATGTAGTTTCTCCATGATTGTTTTTTATTTCCTTTAATTATTCTACGGAATTTGGCACGTTTCCTTTTTAACTCAGTTAGGTTTCGTTAATGGGATGTTTCTCTGCTCTATTGAAAACGTGATGACTCACTTTCATAGCGATCTGCATTCTTCGTTCCATCACGGTACCGGTCTTTTCCTGATTTTCTACATTCTGAGAATTCCAAAGGATTTGTCTGCGGCTGAGGTTATGATTTGTTGCAAATTTTTTATTATTTCGTTAATCCGGGCTGGGTCGAGTTCAGGTTCTGTTCCTTTCTATGTGAGTTGTGGCACATGTTTTCTTGGTATATTGGCCAGTTTTTCTTGTATGCCTTTTGGTTCGAGGTAATTTTGAGTTGCTGTGGTATTATCTCCATGGGTAATTTTTATGGGAAATAATTTTTATGGCCGCTGTCATATAATTCTTTTGAAGTATCCCATTTTAGGAGTTGAGCTATCTGTGGACTGGAAAAGGTTAAATCTATTGCACTTGTTTTACCGTTCCTAATGCTGAAGTGCGTTGGGGAATCTGTGTTCAACGAGATTAAATCCTGGTTGTTAAGCAGATTTTCAACAGTCTTTTTCCTTCTGTCAGTTATGGTCGATCCCCAGAGAGTGTGATGGCTATTAAAATCTCCGGACAGGATCAGTGGAGCTGGAACTTGAGCTATTAAATTTTCTAGGTACTGTAACTCAAGGGGGAAGCTATTAGAAATGTAGATATTGCAGATGTGGATTCTTTCTGGAAATGAAATAGATATTGCAACGGCTTCTAAGTTTAAATTTAATGGGATTTCAGCAGAACCATATTTGTCCAAAGTTACAATGGCCACTACTCCGCTGGCGTGGTTTTCGTTTACCCGGTTTTTGACGAAGGTGTTGAAGTGTTTAAGTGTAGGCTAGTGGTTTTTTTGAAATTTGTTTCTCGAAGGCAGAATGTTAGGACTGAAATCATTTATGAGTATCTGTAGTTGTTCGTAATGGGTATAGTAACCGTTTATGTTCCATTGTATTATTGTTTTCATAATGTATTCAGTGGGGTACTGAATTTGGATTTTGCTGCCATTACGGCTCCCATGAAAATTCTATGTCGAATTCCGGCTAATTGAGTGAGCAGCTAAATGACGATTCAGGTGTGTCAGTCGATTTGGAGAGCTTTTTGCAGAGTCGATGTATTCTGTTCTTTATGCTTCTTTCGTTTAGATGGGGGTAGATTTCTTCAAGAACTTGAACAAGGGTCGGAATGTTATCGGTGTAGTTTCTTGCGATTTGCAATAGGTGTGCTGATCCGAAGGTTTCTTGGAGGAGGCTCTTGATCTGGGAATAATTTAGCTGGGAGTGTGAAGGATTTTTTTATTTATTATTTCTTCTGCTGGGGCTAACATTTCCCTAGTTTGGCGGAATCGAAAACTGGAGATCGGGAAGAAAGTCGTTTTAGTTTGGCTATTGCGATTTTTTTTATGTGGATTGTTTGGTGGAGGTATGGAGTCTGTGTCGTTTAAGTTAACATAGCCCGGTTTGTCGTCAGTTGATGATTGCGACAGTAGTCTTTTGGAACTGAAGGGGATTGGTGGCTACTCTGTAGGTAACTTATTCGTTGCTTGTTTGGGGTTGTCGATGTTTGTCTGGGTAGTGATGAGAATCTTCTTAACCGGCAATTTGGAGGATTGAGTTGGGGTGGGGATCGTTGTATTTGTATTTGGGATTGTCGTATCGGTTATGTTTGAATTTTGGGTTAGCGGGCAATCTTCCGATAAGTGACCTTCTTGTTTACATCGGAAGTAGAGAAGGCTGTCGATGGATGTGAAAATACGGTAAGATGTATCCTCAAAAGTTATTAGGAAGGTGGAAGGGATTCTTCCAATGTCATCGTGGTCAATGTATGCCTGTCTTTTGAAACTGAGGATGTGGGCGTATTCCGGGTCGGACGTGCCTGCTTTCAGGATTTTTATTCTGGAACATAGCTTGACGTTCTTTTTTTTGAAAATTAGTTCAAATACTGAGTTGGGTATGACCGGGGCAACGTTACAACGTTAGAAATACTCTTTGTTCCGGAGTTAACATTGTTCTTAAGTTTAGCATATTGTTGTTGACCGTTATTGTTTTGTGCTGATTTGTTAAGTGCAGCACAGTTTCTTTTTTGTCAAGATATGCGCAAATTCGATTGTTTGAGATTTTTGAGATGTACCTTATTGATTTGGGGCTGATTAGTTTCTCTATTGCAAGGGCATGATCTTGTGTCGTCTATTGCATGGACGATAGCTTGGTCTTTTGTAGGTGATGCATCGGGTTGTACTGCGTGCGTGTATGATTAAATGGAGTAGTTTCTTTCGGTTTGGTTAGAAAATTGCTTACACCTGTACTCAGAGATCCCCGCAGGGTGATGTTGTTTAGCCAGTGTATTCATTCCAATGGTTCATTCCTATCCCTTTGTGTTAAGGTGCGAAATTGGCGTTTGTTTTCACGAACACTATGATATGAATTGGAACTCGTAAGCGATACTGTATCAGACCTCCATACGGTACGACAGCTCAACCGAGATTGTGTATGATGCTTCTATATTGATCGGAAAGCAAAAATAAGTGGCGAAGATCAAGGGGATACGGTGAGGGAGAGGAGGGTATTGATGACAAACAAGGACATAGAAGAGATAGAAAAACAATTGATGATACTTAACAAGGGAAAACAACGGGGGAGGATAAAATTCCCAGTGAAACATAAGAATTCATGAACAGTGAAACGAGTGAAAAAATGGTGGAACTAATCAAAAGGGTGTGGGAAGGAGAAAGAATGGCGCAGGAATGGAGAACAGGTATAATTTCACTCCTATATGAAAAAGGAGACCGGATAGCGTAAAAAAATAGTAGAGGAGTGACACGGTTTAATACCGTATACAAAATATATGATGTAATTATAAATGAAAGGATCAAAAAGAGATTGAAACAAAAAAGGTGCTGCCAGATACACAAGCAGATTTTCGAAAGGGAAGGGGGACAGTGGATAATATTTATATTCTACAGCATGTGATAGAAAGGCAACAGAGAAGAAGAAAGGAAAGTTATTCAAACTTTTTGTAGACGTAAAGGCTGCTTTCGATAATATATGTAGAGAAAAGCTATGGGAAACTATGGAAAATGCAGGTATTATTAGGAAACTGGTGGATAGGACAAGAGAAATATACATAGAGTACAGGATCAAAATCAAGGTGGATGAAAAGGTGTCCGGAGAGTTTTGGGCCGAAGAAGCGGTGATGATCATCCACTTTGCTCCACGCTGTTTAAAGCCTTTATAGCGGATATCGAAGAGCAATTCAAAAAAGGAAGCTAGGGGTGTGGTGGTAGGGATGGAAAAGTTATGGACACTCTCATACGCAGAATCAGAAATGAATCGGAATAAGTCCGAGACTAATCTAGTACAGCGTCGAATAATATTCAAATTACACCAAAAGCCCGAATGGGCAAAAGCAAGTTGACTACCCAATTCATCATTAAACGGATAAAAGCAAACGATAGATGGTTAAATAACAAACGTTCTAGAAGAACAAAGATTTTACCCGTCCGAGAAGGAGACTATAGTACGTGCAGTGCAACAAAATGCATTTAGCTACAGTGTGCATCTGTATGTTGAATAAGAAATTTTATGCTGAAACTTGTCGAAGAATAGTGAAAAGTTTTTCATGGTCGGACAATGAGATAGAAGTCGTTCAATAGTAAAGTTAACAGAATAGGGTAAGTATAATTTGCAAAAGAGTACAGAAATCAGAAGTAATACCTTTGGTCAAAAGTTACTTTCTCAGATGTGTCGAAATTTAATATTTTTGAACGACGAAAGAGGAAATGTTTAGTGCAAGCCTAGTAAATAACTAGAATTAAAAAGTTTAGCACCGTTTGTAATGAACGGCCGATGTTCCGATATAGTTTGGGGCTGCATGGTAGCACGCGGAGTAAGCAATCTTGTCTTTATGGATTGAATTATGGATAAGAGAAAGTATGTAAATATACTCGAAGAAAATATGAAGTGCGACTAAGTTGGGTTTACAAGATGGCTACTATATCCAACACGAAAACGACCCAGAGCATACCGATTAGATTACTCGTGTGTGGATACCTTATCACGTTCCCTACTTTTTACGTATGCCTCATCAGAGTCATGATACAAATCCTATAGAAAATGGGCGGGAATAGACAAAACACTCCGCGAGCATAAAATTTCCAATAAAGAAATGATAAATTAGAAAAATTTGGAAGTTTGGAATAGTATTGAACGAAGTTTTATTTTAAAACAGATAGAATATATGCCAAATCGATTGAACAATGTAATAAGGCACACAGGTGGATCCACAGTATACTATAAAATTAATATAAAGCAAAGAATCTGCTATAATATGCGATACTTGATAAAACATATACTGGCAATATGTAGACTAAAATCAATATATTTTTGTCATTATTTCATCAATTTTGTTATAATTAGTTATAAATAAAATTTATACATATGTTCATTTATAGTAAAATGTTTGTTGCAACATACTACTCGCATCGTTTGATTTCAACAAAATTCTCCCATATGCAATGAGGGTATGAATACTTTTGGGACTGATATCAACTCAAGCCTCCTCATCAATTTATGGAATGTCCCTATTGGACAAATAGTAAAGTACTATAGATATCGAAAAAAAGAGAAAATAATCGTATACGTGTCCATATGTATTAGTGTGTAGTGGGTTAGGGCTAAGTTTGTGTAACCATTTGTAGCGGCTAACAAATGCCAGAAAATGTTGCTTTCATAGAACAGGGAAGTAAGTAGAATTTACGACTCACACGTGGAATATACTATTGAAATGCGAAGGACAAGCCTTGTTCTAACCGTGCGCAGATCAATATTATACGCACTAGTGTATGACTATACTGAAAGTGTACTGAGAGATTAAATAGCGAACTGCGACTAGCCTGGAAAGCGAACCGAATCGCTAGCAAAATAAATCTATCTACAACGGAATACTAACAAATCATTTTACCTACCTGACCTACTTCATGTCTGATGAGCAGTAACAAACGGTGGTGGATTGTAATCTGCAACATCGCGTTTACTGAGGAATCGTTAGCAGACCCGCAGTCACTTGCCGCTATTTTAGAAATGAAGGATCAACAGTGCAGGGCAAAGTATTTTAGAGCCTTCGATCTAGTAAGTGGGTTCTATCAGTAGCCATAGAGGAGATGAATGCGGATTAAAACAGCCTTCTGTAAACCGTACGTACATTATGAATGCAAACATATGCCATTCGGTTGGCACCGGCAGCATTCCAGGGACTGATGGATAGGATATTAACCGGTTTGCAAGTAACAGAGTTGTTTATCTACACAGATGACATTGTAATGTACGCGAGGTCCCCTGACGAAAATCGTGCCAAATTCGATAAAACAGCGAAGCGATTGTGTGAAGGCTAATGATCCAAATATCGAAATGCGGATTATATCGTGAGGTGGCGTACTGAGGCCAAATAATAAACGAGAAGGGTGCAAAGACGCGTCCGGGAAAAATAGCTACTGGCAGCGAATTTCCGGTTCCGAGAACAATGACAAACATACGCGAGTGTTTGGGACATGCGGGATGTTATCACCGCTTCATCGATAAGTTTTCACAAATTTCAAAACGATTCAAGTCCCTTCTGCGAAATGACGCAATATTTCGTTAGGGGTCTGAAGATCCCTACGATACATACACTTTGGATATTTCATAAGTGGCGGAATTAAACGGTTTGACAAAGCAAAAGGGTGACTCGCAACCACATACGCGGTAAAACGTTTTCAGCCTTACATGTATATAAATTTAACATTGCCACTGACAATCGTTCGCTAGTATGGATGAAAATGTTCAACATCCCGCATTCTTAGATGAAGAATTAATCTACCGGAATATAATTATAGCATCATCTATAAAGTAGTGAAATACAATGCGAACACAGACCGAACTCAAACCTGACACATTTCTTTTTTTTTTATGTTGAGGAAATCTTCAGAAGACATCCAGCTCTCTAAAGGGAAAGAAATGGGTGATGACCGACTAAATCCTCCACGGCAATTCATCCTTGCAGACGTTTAAGGAGGGAGACAGGGTTGCTCTAGTAAATCGATTCTTCATTGTCTCCCCGTTGGCGTGCAATCCTCTCAGTACTGCTCTTGGAATGCGCAAACATTATAGTTCCCCTCGCTGCATTTCCTTCACTGGTTGTGGTTTTATTGTTTATTTGTTGGTTTCTCCATTTCATAAGCCAAGGTTGAAGCGACATTGAAGAATTACATTCAATCTTACTTCGCTCTCACCTGTAAGTATTTACTGGGAGATCGGCCTTCAGTTTAACACGCGGGCATTTCTGTATGTGAAAAAGGAAATGGAAGACGCGACGCGCTCCCATGGGCAATACAGAGATAGCTCTAAAACCACTCCCAAGACGGATATCTAAACATACTTGCTCGCCACAGTATCTTACCCAGGCAGTTCAGAATACGAATACAACTACGCGGGATTCGTTTTTTCAACGGATCCCGCTCTCTCTCTCATTTGAGTACAGCGGAAACAAAAGCAACATCTCCTCGTCGCTCTGGTATGCCTGCTGGCAGGGTTTGTTTGCCCCCGGATTCTTTCCTTCACTTCTTTATCGTAATGGTTATTTCGCAAATATCTATGCCCGCCTTCATGTGCTGGTCGTCAACGAGCAGAGCTCTCACTATCACGGCGGGAAAGAGATCGTCCCCAGTTACGCCTGTGAGAGTTGCTAGTTGCTCGGAAATCTCGGTACGCGTCTCAAGTGCAGCGCCGAGTCGACGTCAGCGTTACATTCTCTGAAATTCGCCTATCATGTGCAGATATTAACCAAAGCATCCACGCCCGGATATTATCTGCGTAACTCTGTATGTCAGCCTTAGACCTTTGTCGCATTCGTACCTCCGATTCCAGTTTACGATCACCGGTCTGGCCGCTCGTTTGATTCCGGCTCCAGTCGCGAGCAATTCTTCCTTCCATGCACCAAGAGCTCGTCCATGGACATGTGACCACAGGCCCTCAATTTCCGATTCGAAAACTGTGTATTTCTCGTTCTTCATCGCGTCCACTCGACGGTATATTCTCGCATCTGCATTAGCCAGTGTCAGATCTGCCTGAAAAGAGATCGTTCTGTAACATCTCAACATTCTATTGGCCAACCAACGTTGCGCTAGAGGGAGGATAACCTTTCCTTCATTTCTATCTCCCAGGTTTTTATATCAGATCGGAGCTCCGTACAGAACTATGGACTTAAACACGGATAAATTATGCCGTATCATACCACATAGTACCAAATTGTAGGTTGACAATCATAAAATGTTTTGCGTATGCAATCGCTACTAACGGTAACACCCTCTGCATCTCGTATATCATATTATATATAGTATAAACAATTATAAATCATTGTAATCAGTAATGTCTAATTACAACGTATTACGACATATTACACAATTTTACACGTTTTAGCAACTTTCGATGCAGTATAATATTGCACACATAATTTCGTAGTATAGGTTTCTACATTGAACTATCGTACTTGGCCCTGTGTTGTAGCAAATTATTCCGTATTGCGCCATATAATACAATATCACTGAGCAACAATCATGTTAAAACATGATATAGCGTAGACTACCGTTACGAACCGCGACAAACTATCTCATTGACCTTAATATGCAATAATGTAACAAATTATGATATATTAACACTTACCAAACGACTTTAAACATTTCAGCATCATTCGATACTGTATAACGGCATAATAAATATATCAGTCGTAGTATACTTGTCTACATATTATAGCTACTTTTGAAACTATATTATACCAATCTATGCAGTATTATACTATAAAGTAAAAAGTTATGGGGTAACAATTATATTATAACACGATATAACGATTACTATCGTTTCGATCAACAATAATCTATGCAACTTATTTACCATGTGATGCGTTATTACAACAAATTATGCAACCGTGCAATCCATAATGACAAATTACAATATAATAATACATACTAAATGATTTAATACGTTTCAGCAACATTCGAGACTGCATAATGACATATTACGCATGTCATGTCGTAGTATAGTTATCCAAAAGCTACAATCACATTTGTTACTACATTGTTCCAAATTATGAAGTATTATACTATATTGTACCAAGAAATAGGATGAGAATCATATTATAACATGATATAGCAATTGCTGTCTTTACGAGCAGCAGCATTCTATGCGTCTCATTTAATACATTAGGGAATTATACAACAAATTATGAAACAGTGTAATTCGTCATGACAAATTACAATACATTATGAATTATTACACGATTCTACAGCCTTCAGCAAAATTCGATACACTATATAAACATATTACGCACATTATGAAGTAGTATCATTGTCTACATGTTGCTGTCACATTTGTGACACTATTGTATCAAAATATGCCGTATTGTACCATGTCATAGGACAACAATAAAATATGTAGCCATTACTATCGCTACGAACCACAAAACTCAATGCATCTCATTGACCATATTATGCAACAGTTCATCTAATTATGCAATACTGTTATACGTAATGACAAGTTACACTATGTTACTAATTATCAAACGATTCTACACGTTCCAGCAACATTCGATACAGCATAATGATATATTACGAATATCATGTCTTAGTATTTCCTACACATTACAACCACATTTGGCAATATTATATCATAATGTACCATGTTGTATGAAAACAATCATAATATATTATGATATATACATTACAATTATTACGAACAGCAACAATCCATGCAACTCATTAGTCGTATAATGCAATAACACCACAAATTATGCAACAGTGTCATTCGTAATGATAATTAGAATATATAACTTATTAAACAAACTTACACGTTTCAGCAATATTCGACAAAGCATAATGACATATTACGCATATTATGTGGTGGTACAATTGTCTACAAAATTACAGCCACATTTGTAATTATGTTGTATTATAAGATATTGAACCATATCATGTCGTATTATAAGATATTGAACCAAAATATAAGGTAACAATCATATGATAATATGATATAACAAATGCTGCCGTTACGTCAATATTCAAAGCATCTTATGTACCATATTATGCAATAACACATCAAATTTTGCAGCAATGAAGTAGGTAATGACAAATTACAATATATGACTGCTTATTAAACGATTCTGCACGTTTCAGCAACATTCGATGCAGCATAATGGCATAATACGCATATCATGTCGTAGTATAGTTGTCTAGAATTACAACCACATTGGTAACTGAATGGTTCAAAATTTTGACGTATTATACCACATTGTACCAAGAATACAGGATATTCGTCATATTATAACATTATATAGCCACTACTATCTTTACGAATCGCAACAAAAAATGCATCTCATTGGCCATATTATGCAATAATATATCAAATTATAAAACGGTGTAATACATAAAGACAAGTTGCAATATATTACTACTTATTAAACGGTTCTTCCCGTTTCAGCAACGTTCGATACAGAATAACGTCATATTAGGGATATCATGTCGTTATATACTTCGTACATATTACAACCACATCTCAAACTTTATTGTACCAATTCTGCAGTATTTTACCACATTGTACCATATTATGCGTTAACAGTCATTATAACATGATATAGCCATTGCTATCGATATGAGCGGCAACAATCTATGCAACTCATTTACATATAATGCAATAATACATCAAATTATGCAGCAGTGAAATCCATAATGACAGATTAAAATATATTACGACTTATTAAACGATTCTGCACGTTTCAACAACATTCCGTACAGCATAATAACATATTAGGCATACCATGTCGTAGTGTAATTGTAACATATCACAACCATATTTGTAACTTTATGGTTCCAAATTATGACATATTATACTATATTGTACTAAGATATAGGGTGACAATCATATTATAACGTGATATAGCCATTACTATCTTTAGGCACCGCAACACTTTATGCACCTCATTGAACACTTTATGCAATAATACAACAAACCATGCAACAGTGTAATCCGTAATGACAAATTACAATATATTACGGCGTATGACACGTTTCTACACGCTTCAGCATCGTTCGATACACTATGTTGTCATATAACTCATATTATGTAATAGTGTAGTTGTCTACACATTACTGTCACATTTGTAACAATATTATACTAAATTATACCGTATTGTACTATATAGCACCATGTTATATGGCAACAATCGTATTATTACGTGATATAGCTATTACTATTTTTACGAACTGCGGCACTCTGTGCATCTGATTCAACACATTATGCAATTATACAACAAACTATGCAACAGTGTAATCCGTGACGACTAATTACAATATATTACCTCTTATTAAACGGTTCTACACGTTTGAGCACCATTAGATACAGCATAATGACATATTCCGCATATAATTCCGTAGTATAATTTTCTGCAATTCACAACCACATCCATAACTATATTTTTCCGTATTATAACTTATTATACCATGTTATATCGTTACAATCATATTATGACATGACATTGCCATTGTTGTCGTTTCGAACAGTAACATTCTATGCATATCATTTATCATATTATGCAATTATACGACAAATCATGGAACAGTGTAATCCGTAATGACAAATTACATCATATTACGACTTATTACACGATTCTACACGCTTCAGCATCATTCATTACACTGTAATGACGTATTACGCGATGACATATTATGTGGAAGTATATTTGTCTACCCATTTGTACCTACATTATACCAAATTATGCCCTATTATACTATATAGAACCATTTTAATTATGCCAATTGATAGAACAAGTCTCGCATACAGCTGTTAAACTTGTCAAGTCATCGTTTCATTGTAGACTTGTCTATTCGTGCTTATATTACTGTAATCTATATACTACAGCTACAGTTTAAGTACGCTCTACTATATATTGTATAAGCTATTGAAAAAATGTTGCAGAATAAAAATAAGGAATAAAATATGTCCAATAGAGATAAAGCACATCTCTAAGTAAAAACTTTCATATTACTTAATTTATTCAATTTCAAATCATTGAGGGTTGATTGCTTTTTAATTAGAGCTCATTTATAACTGATAGTCTCAATTTATAACTGATAAATTATTGCAAAGAAGGCCGGAAACGTAATAAAATTATGTATATAAAATGTACAAAAAATATTATATATTCAATATATTCAATCATGTCTCTATTTATACGCGTAATATAATGTAATCTTTTTTATAATATAAAAATTCAATATGAGAAACAGATGTATTACATAAAGATACGAAAGATTGCTATGACCATGAATGTAAAGGCGCTGACATCACGACCGAGATCGATGTTTGCTTCCGAAGGAGAATGTCAGTATGGTCTATTTCACTGGCGCGTGATTCAGTTGTTAATGTCTGAGTATAGAGTGTGCTTCGCGTAGTTGAATGCTATGTAGTATGTAGTAGTTATTTATTACTCAATTATATCAATTCTACTCTTACCTGTATTATCCTTACAAGATACATGTTGTACGAATATTTTCATTACTCTCTCTCTGCTGAGTCGCATTATTCGTTGAGAGTGCATGAAAACGATCCACTCGTATGCGCCAGTGTTCTTAATTCACTATCCATGAAACAACTTAACTTAACAGAGGCACGTTACAGGTTGCGAACCCATAATTTAATTGAGGGGCTGGATTCGACAATTTTAACGAAGAGTGAAGCATGGTCTGAAGTTTTAAAGTATGAGGAAAAAACAGTATGTATATAAAACGGATGTAATTAATATGTACGTATATGATAACAGTATGTACACAATGGAAGAATATAAGGAATGATTTTATATATTTATTAACGACTAAAACTCTTGTAATTTGTTTTGATGGACATTCGGCAGGTTGTTATATCGGTTTTGTGTAGATTTTTGTCCATTCTCATTAAAGGAACATAGTTGCGCTATAATTACGCTAGATGAGCGATAGCGTTAGAAGATTCTACAGATGCTTTTTCTTTAGCTTTCTTTTAGTGTTGTCCATATATAAGGTATTAGGTAGGATATTCCAATGATTTGTTGTTCTCCCTTCATACCTATCAGAGAAACCGTTGAATTTCTTCCCACACAGAGGACTCGCATTGAGTTCACCGTTCAGTTTTTACTTCTGAGCGTGATTCATTGGCTTCATGCTGCAATCTTCTTCAAGGACCCAAGTAGTCCTTAGAAGTTTCGAGAATCCCTTTACGTCCGTTTCGTCTTTCCATTCACTTGGATTCTATGTACTGTCGAATTTCTCTACAATTTTAATCATTCTTTTTTTATAACAAGGAAAGTTTATTCATTATTCTTAAATTATATTGTACGATTATCTGAAAACACGTATTAGATTGTTCGTTTTTATTGTACATCGTCAGCTTATCGTTAGGGAATAAACACGAAAATCTCCCCAGAAAATTTTTTAGCCCCCAAACTTCATTAAAGTAAACGAAGCGTTCCTTCTATTAATAGCAGGACATAGTCTCGCGATATAATAGAAGGAAAAAGACAGTAATAGTTACACATGTGCTTCTCACTAACCGTTACTTTGTGTTAAACAGAGATGGGAGTTAGGAATTGAAAGAACGACTCATGAGATGCCAAAGGGATAAAAGGATTTTCATTAACACTCAGTGTTAGACGAATTTATTTATGTGACACTTTCGGGCATTACGCGTTCTTATATTTAAGATTATACTTGAAGCAATTGCACCAGCATTATCTTTACAGAGTTTCTATTCAATAACGTCTTATTTATTGTAGCTACTTTCATTCAATATGTGCTTATGTAAGTATGATAAATGTTTGAAAAAGAGGCAACTTCTTGTAAGGTAAACATTGGGATGAATGTAATACTTCAAATGTCGCAAAGGTTATTGTAGATACAATAGGAGCGATTTTTACAGTTTCTTTGTTCCTCTTTCCCTATCAATTAATAGATATTAATTGACACACGATAAATAAAATATTCGTATAAGAAATTTAGTTATAAATTTGTTATAAATTCTTTAGTTATAAATTGTAAATGTAAAAGGTATTACCTAACCGTATTCAAAAAATTGACAACTTACAACCATCCTCTCTCTTCCCTATGATCTTAACTCTGATAAGATTAATGTTGTAAAGATTACCATCTTTAGGAACATTGATCTTTAAAAAATTATAAAATATAATAGTTACGTTTCCTTAAAATAACGAATTCATTAAATTAATGTTAGTATTACTAAAATTTTTAGTTCATATCTACAATACACACATGTAAATATCATTTGACCGATTTATTTGCATTCTTAGGATGTGTATGTATATATTTTGATTAGTCTGATTTAATTATTCCAAGTAAAACGTCGTGAAAATGAAATTATGTCAGACCTTATATTGATGATAGCGAAACAGATTTTCCAATTTTCCACAAAGTTACTTACTATTCAATTATTCACATAGATTGTGAATTGGTATTGGCTATGATTCGAAAGATATTGCACAGGTTGTTCAACTGTTTCATATGTTAGCTGCAATAAAAACTTACACAACTACTAAACAGTATTTAATAATTCGTAATTATAAGGTTAAATTACTGCTTTAGCGAATAACTATTCATTATTATACTTTCAAGTACTATAGATAATAATGTTAATGTTGAAATAATACGTCTCTTATTATAGCAATCTATAATTAAAAGATTTTTAGATTTTTATATGTTTATTATCACACAATGTTTTATAAATATAAATATTACTTATTGATTTCTTTACAAATCAAAGTTAATTGTACATTCCAATCTAATTCTTTTATTAAAATATTAATAGTTTTCAATTATATTAAAATTTAGGCTAAAATTTTTATTTAATAATCATAATCAGTTCAACTATATCGAAAATTAGAAATGGTATTAACGAACTTTGTGCAATACTTTTAATCTCGTCAATCGGTACAGCATCCGAGTCATTAATCCAATGGAAGTATTTTGGTCACTTCAGGAAATTTTTGAACGTAATGTTAATAAAAATATAAGAAATTTTCAAAAATCGATTTTTTTATTATTTATAGAAGAACATACTTTATTTATAAATAGAAAATATTGATTACAACATTTGAATATCAAATTAATGATAAGTCTTACTTCTAGGAAGCATTCTTAATTTCAAATTTAAGTTTATTTTTCAACTATCAGACGTCATCAAGATGTCGTTTATCGAACATAGAAATGTTTCAAGTAATGGAATCCAAGTTTCAATGTCGTTACCAATTGATTCTAGCAAATTCTTCCACGCACAGTTTATAACATGGCGTAGATTAAGTACATTTTGATTATCAACGTAGACGTTACACTTTGCGTGACATTTTTAACAAAATGAAAACAATCAATATTTAAATATGAAAAATCAGTAAGTTCATTCCGAGCCAGCGGTAGGGGCGCATTAAAAATTGATAAAGTTGTTTCAGTGAAGTCATTTCTATGAAATTCTGAATAACCAATAATTTCTTCTTCTAACTCTTTCCACCTGAGGAAGTAACACTTGCACGTTCTCGATTTATACGTGAATTTAAATGATTTGAAAGCAAAACTCTGTATATTCATAGAATTATACAACTCTTTACGACATATCGTGATTTGATCTGCAAATTTCGAAGCAAACATACATGAACATGGATATATGTATATCACTCTCACGAATGTCCTTCTTTGCGTGACATAAACATTTTAAAGTGAGATGATAATGTAATACCAACGATAATCCCTGATAAATTATCTCAAAGTACTCTAAGAATATGAATTAAGTCATTTTTATGATTTTCTAACATAGACGATGGAGAGGGAACTGTACACAAAATGTCATTACAACGGATCAAACGAAATAAACTGTAAATTATAAGAATAAATGCATTATAAACCAAATGATTCAATAAATAATAGTATTTAAAATACGAACCTTCCAATTATGATAATACATACTAGTATTTCAGTATGAATCACTTATTTACATCTATCCTCGAATCACGTTTTATTTTATTGACTAAATTGTGTCATAAGAAGTATATGTTTTTAGACAATACGTCACTTTCGGCAACACTGAACCGGTTGGATCGATACTTATAAAATTTCCATGTCTACAGCATATTAATTTGGGGTTAAATTCTCATCTATAAGAATATTTCTGACATAATGGCATTCACAATTATAATTAATGATCGCTTCATTCATATATGCGACGAATAAAGTACATATTTTAGGAAGCATCAAATATTTCTGTCTAATTTCTTCGATCGTAGATAATTAAAACTATGACTCTATTTTCCATCACTAGTTCGAAAATGTTAACTGCGGCTATTTCAACGACGAGTTTTAAAGAATCTCCCATCGCGGCAACATTTGAACCTTCTGGTCTCTGATGATGAATTGACTCGAATATTTCAAAATATCTACTGTCCAGAAAAGTGATAGTACTAACTAATTTTCTAATACAAATATTTCACTTTTGTTTTATTATAATTGAATGAGAAGTTTGAAAATGGTAAGTATGTATAAGTATTGAAAAATGAAATTAATAAGATATGATTATATAAACTTGAGAATACATTAAGTAGATACTTACTATCTATTATACGCTATTTACAATATATTAATAATTTATAGTAAGTATAAAATGAAAAGTAATTTAAATTAATTGATGATTTCAAGAAAGATAAATATAAAATAATAATATTCATCAGTAATTTGAACTGTTTAGTAAAAACGATCTAATTAAATCATCTATTACATTGCAAAGAAGGAAACGGAATGACTAATGGAACTTCATTTTTGAATTCATCTATTTTCACTTCTTTGCATTTGTGCCTCATTTTTCGTGCCTGAAAAATCATTTGCGCCAGTGTTCAACAATAAATATCATTTTCATTTTACTTTATGTTAAACTACGTTAATTATGTTAAGATTTCGATTAATTAAAATATCAATATTATATGTATATCTTGTGTGCTAGTTCTGCTGGATTATGAATATTTATTGACATACTCAATATTTATTGTTCAATTAGGTAACTGTTCAGGTTAATTTTAATACAACAAAGAAATTAACAAAAATTCAAAAATATGCATTGACTTCGTAATGAATGAGCATTATCCTTTTATCTTATATCAATGCTATAATTAAATATAGCATTCACCATTCAGATGTTCAAAATTATTTTGCTATTCTTCTTCATTCTATAATCATTACTTCAAACTTGTAAATATTAATTATTATTAATGAATATAATTATTTATTTATTAGTTGTGATATGTGTTTATGCATTCATTGATTGAAAAAACAGTATTGGATAAAATACTTGCAATTTTGTTCTTTCAGTTTGTTATAAAATTGAAAGGGCATATTTTTTAATTTAATATTCATTCTTTTTGACGATATTGCTTGATAGGCCTGAATTTCTTCCCGATCTACTCAAAAGTTACTTCAAGACTCATTTCGCCGTAAATTAATATTCTCTCAGTATCCATAATCTATTATACAATGTGCTCCGAATTTAAACGTCAATATTTCGGAAACATATAGAGACCGATGAAATATGTAAGGAAAAAATACTTGCAGAGAAATACTTCTTATTTCTGTTTAAGTCTAGAGAAAATTGCAAGAAAAAATTTTAATTTTTTTAGTGATTCAGTAATGGTCATCAGAAAAACCTCTGTCAATATTTGATATAATTTTTTTGTACCTGGTCACTCTTTTGAAAAGTATCTTCATTAAATAGATGATGTGGATGAAAATAAATGATATTGTAAGAGGATAATAAAATAGATGGTAATATTAACAAGTGTAATTAAATTAATGAAAGAACGAAAACCTTTTTATTTCTTTTTTTGCGATTTTCTCCACAATAAAGCAAAAATGAGCAAATTTCTAAAGGATATTTTATCTTTCATAAACCGATATACGCTCTCGAAGACATTTAAATTCAGAATACCCTGTAAATATTTATTCGCGGTATACTTAATATCAGTCTATGAAAAATAAGACTAACATCGGAGAATTTTTCTTATAAGCATTCCACTAATAAAAAAAGGAAATTATCGTAAAAAGTTATAACGTTAAATACATACCATTAATCAACCACGATATTTCTAATGAAATTGCTTTTTAATCGAAATATATGTCATGTAAAGATTTGCTGACATTTTAAACGAGTTTCTTGTCTAATAATTTAATTCTATGTATCTACATGTTAATTTTATCTACGTACAGAAGGGTTCTATAATTCGTAAATGTATGTTATAACGTCTGTGTCCATGTCTTCGAACGGACATTAAATGGGGTTTCATCTCTCAGGTTCTAGAATACTGACCTGGAAAGATTTCACTGGTTTATGGCGCACTGTACGCTTAAACAACAGTGAATCGGAGAACTACGTCAAACAAAATGATAAAAGTTTGTTTACAAAAATGCAATGTTGTCAATTGTACATCTCCAGATTTCGATTCAAATTAGTATCTAACTATTCCATTTTATATTACGCATCTATGTGCACTCACTCCAAAAAGAATTCTAACCGTGCATTTTGATACTAATGCATATTTTAAATATAAAATATTTATTTACACTTTTTTGTCCCTAAGAACAATTTTTAACTAATTGAATTACTTCTAAGAATTATTGTAATTGGTCATTGGTTATTGGCAATCATATATTTATTTATTTTGTGTAGCCACTAATAAATGAAATGAAATTAGAGAGGCGTTATGAGGTATATAAAACTTGAGAGATACTATATCTTGACTTGGGGAATTCATTCTTTTGAAAGGTAAATCTCTCAATTTTACGGAATATATTATATATAAAATAAGAACAAGCAATTATATATATATATATATATATATATATATATATATATATATATAGCAGCTAACATTAAGCCCGATGCAGAGCGATTGCTGCAAATAATCGCCCTCTTCCCAAAGAACAGAGTTATAATATTTTTTTATTATTCTCATCATGAAACAAAAAACTTTGTGTACCTTTTCTTCCAAAGCGTCGCCAACATCAGGCTACTTGTTTTCACCGGGACTAATTCAAAGGTCTAGAATCAGAGGCCGTCAATTTGTTTCTCGCCGTGGGTCGCACGAACTATTAGCTCACAATCAGTCTGCTGGTTTTTCTACCACGAAAATTGAATCCCACTTTGGGACTGCAGGGAACAATACAAACTGCTTTCTCTATCTTCCTTTTAACTTCAGCAGCTACAGTGAAGGAAACAATTTATATGTATATGCGCATGTGTGGCCGCGACACTTTTAATGCAGTGAAAGGAATAGCGCTAGCTACCAGGAAAATAATGGCAAGTACGACCCGTAGCAGCTATCGCGGTGGGAGTCCGGTTGAATTTCCAAAAATACAGATGCGCCACTAGGTGAAACGGAATAAGTACGCAAGCTCTAGATTTCACAGACTGACTGCTTTCTCTATTTCTTTCGGGCTTTGTTTATATGGACCATTACGATATTTTTGAAGGTAGTGGGGTGGTTGCTGATCATAGCGCATATAACACATGGGGGGTATGATGTGTAGAGTGTATGACACAGCCATTTCTAGAATAAGTCGAAGCACACAAATGCAACTCTCAATAAGAATAGGAACAAATACATTCCTATATACATACGTACATACATACATACATACATATATATAGACATCCATCTCCAGACAATAGCAATCGGCCGAGAACACAGTCACGGTGTAGTTTTTATTTATTTTTATGTAATTTTTATGTCATATTTTTGTCTTTCGTTTTCATTCATATGTTAAGTATCGTATATTATCTTACGAACGGTTAAATTTTCGAATACAGCGAAACATCTCAGTGGAGTGTATAAGAACATTTGGAATAATATCCTTATTTGTACTAAGATTTAGCTAATTTAACTGTAATTTTGAAAAGTCCCAGAGACGGATTGCATGACATTGACAGAGAAACAGCGAGAATCTCAGATATAAAATTTTAGTTTTTTCTAGTTTTTAAATTATTAGGGAATTAAAATATAATATTAAATTATAATTTTAAAATTCTGTGTCTATAGACTAACATAATGGTATATTTTCGAAAAATCCTAACATTCCGTTTTCCTAATAATCCTAATAATTAATGTTCAAGAAAATTGTAATGGTAAAGAAAATTGTATAGCAAGTTTTAAGACGTGATGAAAAATGGGAAAGTTAATATTTTCTAGAACATGGTGGATATTCAGTCGTGAAAAAATTCTCAATATTTTTCACAATGTTTGCTTTTTACAAATTTCGAGAATAGAAATTTCTTTAATTTCTCACTTTCTGTATAACGTAAAAATATCTTCAAGGAAACAGAGATTCAAAGCGATCAAAGCAAAAAAACTTTATATTTCAAAGGAACTGATGTAAAGTGTTACATGAATTTTTTCACAAAGTTATAACAAGACATGTACCTTGAATTGCTCTAAAAATATGTTCAAATTTCCCGGTTAGGAGTATTTCATATTTCGGAGTTGAATCAAAATGGATAATTTCGATCGAGCTCAAATGACTACCTAAGACTCTGAGACATGGAAAAACCATATAGCCGCTTCTTTTGCTAGTTTCGTCATTTCATGGACAGGACCCATCGGTAGAAAATGGATCAAAAATGTTTCAACAATGTCAAATTTTTAAATTTGGCATTTATGCTTTCGTTTCAAAACCGTAAACTGCCTCTTTATAACTCGCTCATTATTTGTCACTCGGCTCCATGACAATCGTTCTGAACGCAATTGGAAAAAGAATGAGAGTGAGCAATACTCACAATCAGTACGAATATATCATTTTGAATCATCAATCATTCGTATAACATTTCAATTAGTCATTACATATTTGACCAAATTGTAAACATTTCTCATTATGTATTGTAGAATCCTCTAGGTTGCTGACGCACAAACACATGTCAAGTACTACGATTCTTAGAAGTGATATGCCATATGTCAAACGAAACGGTGATCAGCAGAAGGGAATAGTCAGGCAATCCTGTGAGAAGGTGAAAGATTTTGACGAACTACAATACTTACGAATATGCATCAATTATACAATTTACTTTACAACGCCATTCTATATTTCACATCTATTTTATATTTCACATTATTTCTCACACAATGAATATCAGATCTTTGTGTTCGCTTGACTGCAATAAATATCCGCAATTTTTAAACATAAAGTTCGAACCTCCTTAATGAACTATTCAAAAAATAACTACTCTAAATTAAATGAAGGAGTTATTCAGATGATTTAATTTGGATGTCTGGTAAGAACATCGACAACAATGTGAGTACCATTACTTCCACTTTAAAGTGATCTGGAAAATAATTTTTCTACTTTCCACGATGTGCGTCTTAAAATAGTCCAACATTATCAAGTATATTTGCTTCATAAAACCAATATAAAAATCAAATATAGGAGATATGTTTTTATTCAAAGTCGCATTCAGTATAGAATTTGTATTATTTTAAAAAGTATAAATTTTACTTCTACATTGTACATTAATATTATTTTATTTAGGATAAAAATAAAAGTTGTAGAAATCAATTAAAAAACAATGCATCTTTATGAAACATCATATTACACAATGGATCATCCTAAATTATGTCTTATTATTAAATTTACATTTATTTATTATGATTACTATATGTATATAGACATGTATATTGCTCGTAGTAACGTGTCTCGTAGAGAACAAATAATTTTCAATGCGGAAACGGTAACACTTTCCATATTTTTTAATTTTAATTTTTATCACCAATAGCACAGTGCTGAGGTGATAGAAAGGCTTTGCCTAAGTCGATACGGCAGGATATGATACAATCGATACAGAGTCAGGTGATCCTCAAAAATGAGGAAACATTGAATGGCTAGACTTGTCTTCCTATTCGACGATTGTATGCAGTGTTTATTTATGTGTCTACACATCTCTGATGAAGAAGTAATATCAAGGATCAAAGATAACAATTCTCTCAAAACTTTTTATGAAAAGAACAGGTAACTCAGATGTGTTTATTATTTAAGTTGATAATAATGAACTGTGAAAAGGAAATTTTTTAGGAAACTACATGATTGAACTGTTAATCGTTTTTGTTACAAGTAATAATTATAAATATGTTTTTCTAGACTTCCAAGAATATACGTATCTCCTTTTCCTGTAAATAGGATAATCTGTCCGTCAGAATTTAAATAAATAGATGTGTCATCGAAAATCTTTTTCGCTGCCGATAATCATTATTGACGAGAGAAACTTATTTCAATTGCTCACATAACAGTTATCAATATGGAAAATTCTATTCTGGTTACTCACACATACTTCGCTCAAATTAATATAAAGTGTAAATTATTGTTTCGTATTCCTTTACAATTCTACCAAATCACTTTAAAAAATCATATAGTGGATTTTCGATGCTTAATGATGAAAGAGTCGCAGAAAAAGGAAAGAGTATAAAAATATATTTTTTACACTTGTAACTTCTATAAATATATTAAATATCTTTATGCATTTACGGAAATTTACGGAAATTTAAATGTATACAAAATGTATAGTATACAGAAATATGTAGAATATCTAAATTGAAGTATTTATTCAATAGATGTTTTTATTCCATATTCAATAGAAGAAATCAATTTATATTTATGTTTTAATTCTTTAGATATGTTTGTAATTATGTTTTAAAGTATATTACTATATATTTTATATATTACATGGTTTTGTATTTAAATGTATGGTGTGTTTACATTTATATTTTGAATACGTTTAAAGTATACGAAATAAAAATTCGCAAATAAATAATAAAAATATCTGTTATTTTCCATTAATAATGAAAAAATTTTTCAAACATTTACAGTCATTATTTGTAATAAAAGAAACGTTTTATTAAAGAAAAGTAGTTATTATTCCATGAGTATTCTTATTTTGGTTACAGTATTTTTATTCTGATTACAATAATTATGATTTCCCTGTGTCTGTTTAGTCGTCGCATTATACAATGCAATCTCTCATGCGAGTTCCTATCCATTCATATACTATTTATGTTAGTGAAAACAAACGCAAATCACTTATTTCAACACCAAGACCGCACCACAGGAATGAAAACACCGACAACCAACAACAACCTACAGGGACCTTTGAGTACAGGGTTTACCAATTTTGTAGCTAAACGGAAACAAACAACTATATAAAATCATACTCCCACGCAACACTACTTGACGCATCATTTACAAAAGACCAAGCCATCATTATCGACGCAATCTTCTAAGACTATGCCCTTTCCTATGCAATAGGAAAACTAATCGGTCCCAAATCAATAGGGTACGTCGCAGACAATCGTATTTGTGCATCGCTTGATAATAATGAACTAATGTTATATCTAACCAATCTGCATAAAACAATATCCATCAACAACCATACGTTAAGCTTAAGACCAATGTTAACTCCGGCCTAGTCAGAGTAATATTATCAATATTCGGCCTGGTCATACTTAGCTCAGAATTTGGAAAAATTTTCCAAAAAAAAGTCGTCACGCTATGCTCCAGAATAACAACCCTGAAAGCAAGAATGACCGACTGATTAAGCCCGCATTCTTTGTTTCAGGAGACAGGAATACATAGATTCCGACGGCATTGGATATATTCCATCCACCTTCTTTATAATTTTTTTGGATATATCTTACATCGACAACTTTCTCTTCTTCCAATGTAAATAAAAAGATTACTTAGTCAAGATTGCCCAAAATTGAGACATAATAAGAACCCATTCGAAAATCCCAAACACAACTTCAACGACTTCCACATCAACTCAATCCTCCAAAGAAGATATCCATCACTGCTGAGACAAACAATCCTAAACAAACAATTGATAAATTACCTACAGATCAACCACGAAACATATCCAGTTCCAAAGGACCACTATCACAATCAGCAACTGACGTCAAACGAGACTACGTTAACTTACACGACATAGACTTCATGCCTTCACCAACTAATCCACATAAAGAAAAGTGATACTAATCAAACGAAAACCACCTCCATCCCAAACTCCAGTATTCGATTCTACCAAACTAGAGGAAATGCTTGTGCCTCAGAAAAAGATGTAGTGGACAAAAAAGTTCTTCGCACTATCAGCTAAGTTTTTCTCAGATCATAATGCCTCATTCATGAAACTTTCGGATCAGTTCACCCGTTGGAAATCGCAAGAAACTACACCGATAGTATTCCAACCCTTCTTCAAGTTCTGGAAGAAATCTATCCCCACCTAAACGACAGAAGCACAGAAAACAGAATACATCGACTCTGTAAAAAGCTCGCTAAGACAACCGACACACTTGAATCGACTTGTAGCTGCTCATCTGAACCCAACATCGAATTTTCGTAAAGCCGAAATCGCAACATGCTCCTAATCCAAATTTATTACGAAAACAGAAATACAGTGGAACATAAACTGTTACAATACCCACGATGAAAAACACCAAATTCTCACAAACAAAACACCCAGCCGTGATATTAAGTGCCTTCAGGAAACGAACTTCAAAAGAATCACCAGCCTACACCAAAACATTCCAATATCTTCGTCAAAAACCGGACAAACGAAAACCACGCCAACGTCGGAGTGGCCACTGTAATTTCGAACAAACATGTTTTTACTGAAATCACTTTATATTTAAACTTAGAATCCATTGCAATATCTGTTTCATTGCCAAAAAGCATTCACATCTGCAATACCCACGTTTCAAATAATTCCCCCTTGATATGCTAGATTTTGAGGAATTAACACCTCAACTTCCAGCTCCACTAACTCTGCCGGAGCACATTAATAGCCTTCACATTCTCTAGAAATCGACTAGGACTGTAGTAGATGTACGTTTTTCGAAAATCTACTGAACAACCAGGATTGAATTCTGCTAAACAAAAGATTCCCAACGCACTTCAGCGTTAGGAATGGTAAATCAAATGCAATATATCTAATCTTTCTCTATCCTCAGATATTTCAACACCTAGAATGGGAAACTTGAAAAATCTATACTATCTATGTTTATACTATATACCTATATTAAAAAATTTATGCGAATGCGACCACTTCCCACAAAAGTCACTGATGGAGATAATATCACCACAGCTCAGAGTTATCACCAACCATAATGGAAAATAAGAACAACTGCAGTATATCAAGAAAACATAACGCTTCAGCGCACCGAGAAAGAAACAGGACATAAACTTGACCCAGGCAAGATTAACGAAACAAAAAACAAATTTCAACAAATTACAATCTCAGCTGCAGACAAAGCCTTTGGAATTCCCAGACTGCAAAATATCAAGAAATATCCTGCACCGTGGTCGAACGAAGAATGCAAAATTGCTATGCAAGAGAGTCGTCACTCATTCAACAGAGCAAAAAAGATCCTACAAACCAAAACGAAACGAGCCAATTTCTATATATTAATTGAAAGAAATACGAAACAATCTTGGAGGAACTGCATATCACCATTAAATCCACATATATCAACATCTATAGTGTAAAAAATAAACAAATGCATAAATGTCTCCAAATCCCCCAAGATATTCAATTCCTGGAAACCGATGATGGCTGTAACTCAGACCCACGACATTGATAACACACTAACCAAAAAGTTCCAAGAAAGTTCAAACAACATTAACTCACCGCACGCTAATATTCAACAATCGTATACACCATTACTAGAATCACAATGATAGCAATTCATTGCTAAACAAGCTCTTAATCTCAGGAAAGACAGCTTCATTCCTATATCACAAAAATCACTGACCCTGGACCAGATAATATGCCCAATTCACTACTAAAACTCCAAATAACTGGAATACTGATCCAACCTATAATACCTGATATCATACCTGTATATTGATCCAACTGTATGTGGATCTATAGAATCTTCCCTGAAAATTGGCAAGGAGCAATAGTAATTCCAATTATTGAGCTAAACAAAAGCTAACAAAATAACAATTATCGCCCAATAGCATTAACTAACATATCATGCGCAAATTACTGGAAAGAAATCTTGAACCGTAGCCTTCGATGATACATTGAAGTAAAAAAAACTTATAAATTCAAACCAGAAAAGGTTCCGACGCTATCGCTCTATTGACAATTGACCTAACGAACTTGGAATCTCATGCAACGCCATCCTTAACAGAGAAGACATAGCCGTCGTATGCTTCGGTATTGAGAAAGTCTTCGACACAATCTGAAGATGCATAATTGCAAATACGATCATAAAGTAAGAAGAAAAAGGCAATATGATGTTCTTCATAACCAACTTCCTATCAAACAGATCCATCCATGTCAGAGTAAACGGAGCTCCGTAAAATCCAGTGATGATAAAAAAGGCAAGTATCAGTAATGAGCCCCACACTATTTTAACGACACCACAAATGTACACTTTATAAACGAACATTTCCAAATAGCCGTCAATACTATACAGGACAGGTAAAAAACAACTGCCTTACAGTTTTCTCCTTAAAAAAACCCAAGATATCCTATTCATTAAAAGAATCAAATTCAAACTCGCCCTAAACTGTATCTGAATGATTTTGATATAAAACTACCATCAAAGACACCATCAAAATATTAGGCCTTAATTTCGACGAAAAACTATCTTGGGCGCCGTATCTAAAATCTTTAGAAGAGTTTTGCATAGTAAGACTTAACATAATAAACACTCTTTCCAACAATAACTGGGTATCCGATAAAGACAATTTTTTGGAAACATACAGAGCGTTAATTAGATCTAACCTTGATTACTGTTCTACCGTTTATAAATTTGTCAAAAATTTCACCAAAGCAATAATAAAATCAACCTTCCACTCAGCTCTTAGAATAGCCACAGATATATACTGTACATGTCCCATACACAGCTCATTATTCGATGTCAAAGAAATGACCCTTGATTGCGCAATAAAAGTCCATTCATTCGAAATAACCCACCCTACAACAATACCTTCTTTGACAGTTATAAAACTCTCTACATCAATAAACACAAAATTCTCTCCCATTTTCATATCAGACTTTCCACGACGTTCAGAATTCACTGCACCATCGAACGTAAATCACCACAAATCCCTCTATGGAAAATAGAAGCAGTCCTAACAAACACCAGTATTGGCTAACTGCCTAAAAGTCCTTCAATCCAACTGATCATAAGACCAAATTAAACAACAGCTACGTCCACGACAGCAATATTTACACTGACGGGTCGAAAACGAGCACTGGACCTGGATACACCATCATTACAGAAAAAAACGGAAGAAGACAGAATCTCCCCTCTTTCTGATCCATCTTCACAGCTTATGCCATTCTGGAAACCTCAATGTATGCACACTCAAATATCGAAGCAGGTCGTCATATACGTACAACATAAGAGTTACAAAATCATTAATGAAGTCATATAACCAAGATAACCAATTTATAACCACCATCCAAGAAGTAAACTACAATCAACCTGACACAAAAACTACAGTCATCTCGATTCCAGCTCCGCAATAGAAGGAATAGAGGAATAGAAGCAAATTAAAAAGCCATCGCAGCAGAGAACGAAAACACAATTACCTCATGTACTAACAATCGTAAACACCTTCCAGTCATCTGCGAAGACCAAACAACCCACTGCAAAGAAGTAATGAAAAATGAAGGTAACAAGCCATGGACCACAGTTAGTAGCACACAGATAATCAAAGTATCCGAGACTTCCGCCATCAAACACCAAATATTAGCAACGGGAAGGAAGGAATAAGTATCATACGTTTAAATACTGGACGTATCAAGCACATGGACACAGAATTAAAGGCACTACACTTCCCATTTCAAGCCATTGCAATAATCACCCATGAACAGCTACCCACTTCTGCACGAATGCCACACAACAGAAACCCAAAGACAGCAACACGAAATTAGTTCAAAAATAAACCTGTTTCCTCAAAATGACATGCAAAGGGATTTATAGTATCTCGAAAACACAACACATATCTAATACCATCGTCATCGCTAATGACCTCGCTGTCGATGCGATGTAAAAGAAATGTAATGAAAAAGGAGAAGAATTATGATTTCTGAATAATACAATTTTGGATAAAACCAAATGAAATAGTACATGTTTGTTATCTTCTCAAAAACAGATGGGAATCTTCTAAATATAGCAATTGGTACATGAATATAATGAAAGGAAGGAATCCGTTAGTAAAGAACGTCATTCCCATTGATATTTATGAAAGACGTATTCACATAAATGGCAAGAGCAAAATGATAGCATGCTTGACATTTCTGTTAATGCACAATTTAACAATAGAGCATGAGACACACATATTAGTATTAATGAAAGAGCGCCTCCATACACGTTTTTAGCAAAAAGAAAGATGAAAGTAAATATTTATGAAAGAATTTAATAGGAAGAGTACTGATTGCTTTGCTAGTTACTAATCACTGACGATTTCCGAGAGGAAAAGTAAAAAAACTAATATTAATTGTGCCATGATTTAGAACCGAATCGTACACGAACAAAATAAAATTGTAGGGGAATTGGATAATTTCAGAAGAAATTAATAAACATTTATAGAGCAGTACCAAAATACATTTCATATTCTAATGTGATATATAATGATATATAAATGAGCAAATATCAATTTTAATGGAATCTGTCCAATCATTCATCTCAATCGAAAATTTTTGGGAGAATGTGTTATCTACAAAAATGTAAGACTATGTGACTGAGTTGAACTGAGCAATCAATTAAAGGGAAGAATGGTTATTGTTCTATCGAAGATGCAAATTCATCTCAGAATAAAATTAAAGTAGAACATAAAAATCGTTATCAAATCGTATGATTCAGGTAAGAGAAAACAAGGATGTTCTAATTTTCTTTTAAAAATTAGATTCTTTGTATAGTTTTTTTATAATTCTTTTGTATGTCACATTTGACACCATTTTACTTTCATTTGGAACATGTACTAAGAAATTTTGAGTAAATGAGATTAAGTGTAAATTAAGATAATAAAATGATTGGCTATTGTATATTCTATTTAGATAATTTGGGGTCATGCATTTTATTTGTTTCGAAATATCATTTTCTGTTTCATCATTAATAATATGTTATTTTTTATGTACGTATTAATGTAAAGGTTTCAGGAAACTAATGAAATTTTTAAAATATTTTCCGAAATATTAATTTATTTGATTCCTTTGATAAATTTGGCTTTAGTGCTGAGTAAAGTACGATGCGATCATGAAAAAATTCGACTTCGAAATTCAGCGTCTACCTCAATTTTCGTTTCTTCGATAAATCATTATGAGAAAATTATGCTATGATATTCGTGATGTATAATTTTGTACATCTCGTTACAGATTACTTATTAAAAAATTTAAAAATTAACAAAACTGGTTTTAAGTAAACAGAACAAGGAAACTAAATTTTCTACATTCATTTTAGAACAGTTATTGATGGGATCATGAAAACCTTTAAGATTTCATATTACAGCAATGTTCTCATCCAACGTTAATTTCTGTTCAATATTCAATGGAACAAGAGAAATAGAAAGAGATCCATCTGTTCCTTTGATGTATCAACTTAAGGTTTCGATGTATTTTGTGTGTATATCTATATAAAAGTCTTTATGTTTAAATATAATGGATGTGACGGTTATTCCACATTTATGTACACCATCGTCAATTACATCGTATACATACTTACACGGATGGTTATCCACCCTAATTAATAATGAGAATATGATCTTCCTAATTGCAACCACTCTTTCGCAAGCGATATTTCGTACATATATTGAAATTTGCGAGCGTTAACCTGAAGTTCTAATGCAAATTTGAACCTCTGACCAGTTTTTATCCAAAGTTAGTAATCAATTACTTTGTAATCAATGCAATCATCAAACAATTTCTGAAATCAATGTAATCGTGATAATCGTAGCCATCAAATAGTTAACGACAGTTATAATAAATTAGTAATCTTGATTAGTTTCTGTAATTTATAATCATCAGGCTGTGAATTTGCATACATTTATTCAGAAATTTAAAGATATTGAATTGCACATATAATATGAAACAGTATATAATAATATGTTTTACAAGTATAGTGCTTTTTGGACATTTGATTTTCGATAGAGGTTCTACTTTTCTAACTACATTTGTAGAAACATGGTTTTTGAATAAAACTCTTCGTGGTAATCGTAGTCAGTAGTTATTAAATCAATAAGTGACGAATTTATGTTTCATTAACATCGTTATGTACATTTCTTCCACATTGCCACAAAACACCTGTTAGTGACGTGCTATTCAATATAATTGAATGTTACTATTGATAATTGTTTGCAGTTTGAATAACACATATTTTTTGCTACAAAATGATATCTGATTGATTTATAATAATCCGTTAAATCTCATAATTTTGGTATATTTTCAGTATAAGAATGAATGCGTATCATAATGAAGAATTTCATAATCTTAATAATATGGTGAGTTTATCATTAAAGACCTTCTTCATTAATATAGAAATATTGTACTAATAACGAGTTAAATTATACAGATCAGATTTTCAGATATGGTTAATGAGTAATAATTGAATTTTAATATAAATACAGTTAAATTTATGAATATATAGTTTAATTATAATTTAACTTTTTAAATACTTGGTGCAAATCCCGAAAATAATATTGTGCGCACTACAACACAATGTATATTATAAATATATATATATTACTGTGGATAGAAGTAAACTGATAATTAAATCATAACCAAATATGTAATCATTTTATGATTAATGGTTATTAAATTAGTTTTAACTTTCGATTACAATAACTATCACCGCGATTAATACATTGATTCCACATTAAACATTACTTAAATCGCGTAAATGTAAAACTCTGCTCTCGGTCCACATGTTCGACAATCTATTAATTCATTTTGGAATTTCTCTGCGATTGTATGGAAAAACGCCGTATAATCACCGCATATCTAATGTTATGTTTTGTGCCTTTACTTTCCAAATATTACCATGTAAATTTCATAACATTATTCCTTCTTATTGAATTTCTAGTAAATTGTATTACTTTCTAGATCCTATAAATTTTTCACATATTTTATCGTCGCAAATGCGTAAATTCCACACTTTACATTGATATTTATTATGTTTTGTCCAGTTCCATCTTGTTCGCGCACATATCGCAAATATATCGGTTGAGCTACTGTCCTTTTCCGTCTTCCGCCTCTCATCTTTCGATGCATCTTTTGGAACCGAGATTACAATCGAAATAAGAGTTCAGTAATGTATCATTCAAAGAGTAATTGAAAATAATTAAAACATTTCTTGCAACCGAATCTAGCAATATTAAATTTGTTTATGACAAGAGGTAATTTATTTGCAGTGCAGTCACAAAACTTGGAAAACTTTTCTATATTAGCATTGCCGAAAAAATTATCTATAGAATGAAAGAATTTTAAATTTAGTATGAAGAAGATATATACAGATATAGAAATATCCAGAAATATCTAAGTAAAAATAAATTGAACAAAAGAGAACCAAGATCAGAATAGCAGACCGCAACTAATAATGCAATAACAGTGGAATACGTAATACATATGAATTTTTGTGGTTACTTTGTGATTTTAAGCTCCTCATAAATTTCTTGAATCCTTCTATTCTGATCTTCCCCGCTGTGTATTCACGTGCTCTTTTTCTTCAATTTTCTATATCTATTTCTCCAAATCATTTTTCATTGAAAGTACAAAAACTTTCTGGATATATAATATAAGAAGTATTCCAATTTCAAATGCATCGCATTATATTTTTCAAAATTATTTTCTATTATTCTTTTCATCATATTATAGAATCCATATTTTATTTTAACAGTACTGTGAAATAGTATCTAGAATAAAACAAAAAAGAAATGAAAGAAACACAATGTAGTAATTGAAATATGCAATATAGTAAATATTTCAATTATTTCCAAATATGTGTATGAAAACTAATAAATGAATGTGTAATTTATAATTGATTTATATTTATCGTCAAGTGTGTAATAATAATCATTCTACAGTTATATAGGTTGTGGCATATGAAATATTTCACCTCGATTGTTTTCGGAGATAGAAGAAAAAGCATCAGAATAAACTTATTTGGTATCGAGGGGCTCGTTATCTGATGTCACTAATTTTTTTATGGGTGAAGGTGTTAAGGAGATATGAAAGTCAACTCTGGTTCTTTAAACAGAAAAATATGGTTTTTTACTTATATTCTGATAGAGAATTCCGAGACGAATATTAGGACCTATTATGAAAGTCATTTGATGACACACAGGACCAACTGCAAGAGAAAACACATTATCTCAAATAACTATTCGAGCATGTCGTTTACGTTCTCACTGTTAATACAAGCACTCAAAATGTCGAACTTGAACATGGATACATAGTCTAAACCGTTTCATAGTCTAAAAAGTAAAGGTCTACTACAATCAGGAAATTTCTCACCATACACACATACCGCTTCCCTCATAATTATATAGCATTCGCCATCAGAATCATTTCCACTTTTTCTGCTATCGTGTATAACATTTTGGAAAACTGAACACTAAGATTGAATATCACTGTCTCAGCGCTACAGTGATGTTGATTCCTGCCCACTTTCCTGAGTTTCTCTTGTTCGGCCTTTTATCTCGGAGAGAATGCCATTAAATTATCAGGAAAGTGGTACGTGTATATGATGAAACAATGTATATGAAAAAAGTATTAACAAATTTTAATACATTGGTTAGAAATTCAAGCTGTTAAAAGGGATTGTCATTGAAGATGTAATAAACACATTATATATTTATTATTCGGCTCTTGATTGTTGCGTTTTGTCGATTGGCCACCATCTATGATAATGTTAGTGATAAATTTACTTACTTTCCATGTCATGACTTTTAGACATTTGAACATACTTTACTATACGATACAATAAAACAATGTATATAGTTGAAAATGTGTAGTATATATTTATAACACAACATACATTGAGGAAAATACATCAATGACCTTGAAAACTTCCTTTTCATAATTGCATTGAGTTGACTTTCTGTAATTGCACCATAATTACATTTGATTTATTCTTTTATGTCAACAGTAGTAAATGACGCTCGCTCTATTCAAATTCTTCAGAATATTTTGTATGAATTCTTAAAGAATACTCGCATCTTCAGTTTTTGTTAATACTAATCGTGTGCACGTTGCAACGTGAGAAAAAGGCTTAATGAAAGAAGTTCAGGAGAAAGAAAAATCATTGTACAGTTAGGTATGCGAAGGTATAAACCGTAATGTTAGATTATAGAGATATTAGTGCTCAAAACGATCACAATGTTTTATTACCATTGAAGTTTTTAAATTTATCGGCATATATGATAATGTAGGAATATTCCTGCCACCACAAATATTTCAGTTCACATTATTACCATTATTGTAATTCCGTGCAATTTTAGTTCGAAACATTTTATCATTTCATTCGTATTTCTTTAAGATGCTTGAGCGTTTTCAGTTAAATCCATATTCTACAATACAACATATATATAGAAATGTTAGTAAAAATACTGTACTACAATATCTTTTATTCATGTTCGCATATATTATATTAACTTGATGCTGCAACTGCGTCACTGTCATCAAAAGATCTATTGCATTATCACATTGTATAATAGATACCCTCATCTATCAAGTCGTATTTGGAATTAGGAAATTTTCGGGGAGGAAAGAAGGAAATAGTTTTAGTGAAGATAGTTTGCATCGAAATTATGTTGAAATAAACTTCTTGGGTGAAATGAAATTTATATTGAAATATTTAGTGGAAATATATAGATTTAAAAAGGTATATATATATATATATCTATACACACACACGCGCGCGCGCACACACACACACACACACACATACATATCATAGATATAATAGAAATATTTATTAGAAATTTATAATTACATCGACAATGTGAGATTGTAGATCACCAAATAATTATCAGTGTCAGTATTAATTTCAAGTAATGTTAAATATTTATTTATTATTATTGTTTTTTCCTTCTTAAGTTCTTGTAATTTTGAGCCATAAAAGCCAATAATGCCTTATATTGGTGTGTGGTAGAAATGTTACAATTAAATGCGTATATAAAAATTATAATGAATAGAACAAGAAAGATGAGAACTATTAAAAAAATGGTATCACTTATGTACAATCTAGGCTTACATGAATTTTGCATACGACTTCGCACGTCAATTTTGCATAAAATTGTAACTGTACTTTAAATACTTATACATAGAAATTTCATCTACTGCTTTTTCTTCTAAACCAACGAGATTCTGCTCCTTTGAAACAATAAAGCTTCAACACTATTTCTGATATTTCTGCTTTACGTTTTGAAAACTCCCGGAATCACTTGGAAACCCGTGCATACGGCCAGAAAGCGTCGGTTGACCAACATTCTGAAACGCCATTCAGAAAGAATGTACTGCGTAACGAGGTGGAATATAAGCCTAAAAGAACGTCGTTTATCTGCAAGTGGGAAGCTTTTCGCACGCTCGTTGATACGTCGATGGAGATACATTAATTTTTCGAGAATTATCCCTCGCCGTTCTCGCGAAAATTATCGGCATGAATCGTACAAATTCTAACGATCAACGTGGGGAGGGTACTTTTCAGGGTAGAGGCAGTAAGGCGAGTTATCTTTGGTCTCGTGAACTTGAAATCCTGCGTCGGAAGGTAAACACCCAACCAGTTATGATTAAGCAGCTATGGATTAAACTTGGAAAACCTCTCAACTGCGAGATGAACATCGAATGATTAACGACACCGTTCTGTTCAACTTCGTCTTACATCCAGGACGGAGGACTAATTGAGACGGAGATGGAGAACGAACAACGTCGAGACACCGCGTTGTTTCGTCAGTGGTATCGTTGAATCTCGTTCCTGCGGGAAGCAGGGCGCGCAGACTCCTCAATGTAATATAATTTTTCAGCTCAAAGAATTTTCGATTGCGAGCGTTCGTAATTTAATCCATCCGAATGGCAAACTTCGCGATGTCAGTCTCAAAGATCCCAGTCTCAAAGAGAATTTTCGAAATATCGATGTAAGGCGCTGAGGAACAGAAACTTCAGAGAATTACAAGGTAACCTCTGAGATGAAATCTCTCGTTCGAGGAAGGCATGACGTCTTCGTCGGAGTATGCTCGTCACATCAATCGTGAAATCATTCGTGTAATAAGTATGACATTGGTAACTTTTACGAACGCAGTGTATGTCCGATCGTTAAATGAAATCTTTAAATTGATAATTGAACGAGCTTCGGTGTTAATTCATTGCAACGACAAAGATTACCTTTGAGCGGTACAGATATACGTATAACATGTATGACAATTGGATGAACTCTGTGTTTAGTGATGATGGAGATGATATTTGAATATTGTTAACAAATATGTAATGAATGTGACAATTAGATGGACTTGGTATCAAATGGTAGAAGTGTATCATTGTGAACAAATGTCTAAGATGTATATGAATTGATTGATATCAATATTAAACTTTGTTTTGTAATATCTGAATAATATTGATAGATATATAATAATAACATGATAATCTCGGTATTAAATGTTGTTAGTGATGTTAGCTAAATATTGTTTAACAAATATGTAATAAGTATGACAATCAGAAGAATTTAATACAAAATGATGTTAGTAATGGTTGTCGAACACTGTTAACAAATTTCCATTAAGTATGGTAATTGGATAATCTCAATTTTAGTTGAAGATTGAGATGATTTAAACATTGTTGTAGTCTCAGCATCAACTGTTAACAAAGAAGGTTTTTGAAACGTGTAATATATATGACAATTAAATTGAACATAATCTCAACTAATACGTTACGTATGAGACTGACAAGAAGATCACTTACAATGAAAACGGCCACTTAAAAGTTAAAGAAATATACATATTGTTCATAAATATCCAGTAATTGATCGATTTGTAGCAACAGTATTTGAACATTTTTCGGGATTACCCACGTGAGGTACTGGAGCAGGTATGTTTACGTGAGGTCTGGTGACAGAATTACACACGTAGTTGTCTAGCGTCGGGGATAATGTTACTTTTATTACTATCATTATGTGTTAATTTTTATTGGAAGGCAATGTGCAATTTAAGTGGATACTCCAGGGATTAGACACACTCTTGGGCATTTCCAGCAGCAGATTCCCACGATGGTACTTCTGGCACTAGACCGTCAGGTTGGTAATCCAGGGTTAATCCACGTGTACAAACTACCAATGAATTAATAAATATATATAGTACATAAATATATCGAAAATGTATATAATAATATTAAATTATGTCTAACATAAATTAATAATTGTAAATTATATATATTAAATAAAATTCTACTAATAGCAAAAATAGCAATCAATTTTAATTTAATCAACAGCAAAATTCACGTCCGAGTTTAATCATAATACGCAAAATATATGCAAATTACCGAAAGAAAAATGGAAAAATAAAGAAAAATAGCTGTTCACCGAATCAGCGCGGGTTGAAAGTTTAAATTCATCTCGACGATTATAGTGTTCACGAAGAATAATTAATCTCGTCATTAAAACATATCTTGTCAAAAATGAGTCAAATGAGAATGTCCGGACGATGCCGATTACGTACACGTATCGCGATCGAACGCCTATAAGTCACTGCCACCGCCATTCGTAACAGCCTGATAATGTTTCCCAATTGTTTTCATCCACGTTCCAGGTGGATATCGCGCTCCAGTTTCACAAACGTTGCCGCGTACCTGTCAAACCTCGAAGACGCCCGTATAATCGACGACATAAACGTTATTCAAATGGTCCGGTGCGTGTACAACGTCGAGCATTGCGATTCAGGATCACAGGCCGCCATTAAAATTCAAGAGAGCCGAACGTATAATTTCGTTTTTACGTGCTTGCACTGATTAATACGCTCACGTCTCCGGAATCGAATTAATTCCTTCTTTTCAGCGATTTTTTTTTCAATCTCGCCGAACCCAGAAGAGGGACGAGCTTCCCGTGATTTTTCCCGATTCTCGGAGTTGGCGTTTATCAATTTGCAAGCTATCCACTACAAAACGGCAACTCTGATCTGGCGGCTTCTCCGCTTGGCTTGGCGGGAATATGCTCCTCAAAGGGCACTCCGAATACATTTCCCACTTCTGTCGTTGCGTGCCCTTAACCCTATGGAGTTCCATGGCGACTTAGTTTGTTGCAGAATTAGCGGAAAACCACGGATAGAAGAGGCGTACGGTACGTCATGGAACTTCTCTCACGCAAACACTCCTCGGTCGATTAAGTCGAAGTCGCTGAATTTTTTCGAAATTTAGGAAACCGCTACCCGAAGACCATTGTTCGTTGGAAATTGTGTTCATTGGTATATGGTAAAATAGCCAACAGTGCCTGACTCTCAACCAGAAAAAAAGAGATGGAAACTGAGCAAAGGGAAGCGAGGATGTGTGAAAAGGATCCTTCAGCCTCGAACGTGGATGTTTGATGTAAATACTTGCTTGAATATTCATCGTTTGAGAAAATCGATCGAGCTAGACCGTGTCACTGCGATTTAAACGCCGCCAGAAAGGCGAATCGGCCGAGTATATGCAACTCTTATCTTCCTTTAGTCATGTCTTCTCCCTATTTTTTTCATTTGCCAGATATGTTGGCCAGTGGCGTATCCCGTTTCCGCGTGTATCGTTGAATTTTATAACTTTACTAGAAAAAAGGAGCGGAAAAGGGAAGGAAAAAAGGAAAAAAGCAGTTGCCACGTTTATTCCACGTTTTATAAATTACAGATTATTTCACATCTCGTCTCTTCACGCGCCTATTCATTGTATGCGGCCCCGATGAAAACGCTCACGCGGTTTGTGTTTGTCCCATTTTGCTTTTTGTATCCGGAGAGTTCTTTTTGCTGAAGGGTGAGAGAAGGAGGGGAAGAACACCAATAAAGCTGAAAAAAAGGAAAAGGATTAAAGTGTCATTCATCCTGGAAAGCCTATCAAATCGGGTCAACGCATTGCTCGAATTGTCCCATTCATTAGACTAATTAATATCGTTCTTTGACCACTATTTCCTCCCATCACCGTCCTTCGATTATTCTCTCACTCTCTCGCGTTCCTTTTCCCGTTTCGCTTTTCGTCCCACCTTCCGGGCAACTATGATTTCGGTGTAAGCGAACACGATACACCTTCTTTTTCAATGTTTCGCCGTAACAAATAATTTTTTCAACACTTTTAACTGAAGTAACAAGTGAGCAATCGTATTAACCAGCCATCTACCTCGAGAGTTCGTGCTCGTTTTCTGTCCGTTGAGTCCTGCGTGTCGTCAAAAGTTTTTTTTTTTTCATTAGTACGAACGTCGAGAGTCGCAAACAGATTTTTACACGCCAAGAAAAATTATTCATTCTCTATTTATCATTAGTTATTCGTTTCTAGATACAATATACATTCTGTTATATAGGCAGCATATTTTAATAAATTATCAGAATTAAATATGGAGTTATTATTTAAATTTGTAGTACCGTGATTAAACATTAATTATCGTCAAGGCACCCAAAACATTGTAGCGGCCTATACTTCGAAGTATTTAGGTCAACGACATCTATGTTTATTAAATCGTTCCGACGAGATATCTATTTAATATAAACAATAGAATAATTAAAAATTGTTAGTAATTTTATTATGAGCATGAAATATTTACAGAAACATATATATACTTCAATCGTCATGTTAATTATTCATTCGCTGTTTAACATTCATTTTTAAGCTTCGTTATTCGATATTTATTAATAGTAATAATATATTTTTTTGTATTGATAATGTTTTTATACAAACCACTAAAATTAATTACGGAGTTATTATTTATTTGCAGTAGTATGATATCAATTTATTTGTCATCATAGTTAATACAAAATATTCTACGCTTGCGCCCCCATTCGGAAGATCGAAGTAAAACAAATCTCGTTCGCCACTTTCTTCAACGACGGCCACGTCATCTACGATGACGGCCATTCGCAACTTTCACTCCGAACGTCGTCAGAGAAAGTTGTGTTTGTGATCAATCGTGGGTTTTTCACGAAAGATTTCTTAAAAGAGTGGCTCAAGTGCGAATGAGAAGTGCTGTGATGTATCGTTTCACCTTGTCATCAGTCTTGTTAATGTTAATTTGTGTGCATCAGTACATATTCGTCTGTGATTCCATTTTTTTTTTTGGTACTAAATCATCCTACAGTGTAAAAAGAAAAAATGTGGCAAGTGTCAAAGAAAACGTTGTGCTGTTACAACGACCGCGATGAAAGAAATAGAAATTCCGATAAATGCTTTCCTTGCCATTATGATTGTTTACTAAGAATCAACGATAATTCATGTCACAGCAGAATATCGGTCGAAGCACTAAAACTAGCAGAATTAAAAAAACAACTGAAGAAGCCTTGGATACTGGCACGAAAATACACGCGTGAATATCCAAAAATAAGAATAAATTTAAGTAATAATAGTCAAGATATTAAGAAGGACACACAACCGGAAAGTAAATAGTTAGACACGAAGAAGAACTTCCTGACACTAATTATTACAAAATTATTATACCAGACGGGCATAAATACACAAAAGATTATATAACAACTAATCTTCTCAATCACGTTGCACCGGAAACTTTGATTCCGATAAATTACAGGGCGAATGGAAATGGGGACAATTTTTTTGTGGACGATGAAAAAGTAGCAGTTGCGTTATAACACTCTGAAATCACAGTCGGCAGAGGAGAAAAATTGACAGTCCGAGTTACAAAGCCACCATTTCCCCGGTGTATAGTTGACGACGAATTTAAAGAAAGAGTGAAACAAGCCATAATGAGACAATACATACCAGCGACAAAATCAATGGGTTTGTCAATGTTTCAAAGAGATTTGGACCTTGTTTCTGACTACATTTGTGCGCTGCTCTGGCCTCTAGTTTTAGAAGTCGTGTTGAAAGTTCTATCGGAATATATGCCAGATTTAAGGGCACTAAATTTGAACGGAAATATATTGGATTTAATACTGCGCATGGTGAAACTGAAATTAGTGGCATTACAGATACTGCACATTGGAGAAAAATCGGTAAGAGACATTGAAGAAATAAACGCTGTTAAATATTTAGAGCTGCAGGAGCTCGTACAGGGAATCTGATATGCAATGAGTATCAATTCACAAATGACTATATCAAATACGTGCAAAAACGGTGTTCTAAACTCCTGCAACTGGATGGTATAGATCTTCGAAAACTTGTGTTGTGCGATATAGTGGATGAAGGAAATAACATGACACCCTTCGAAAGGATGTTTGTTGCAAATGTACAAGCGCAACAATATACGATACAATTTTTAAAAAAATATTTCCTGATATTCGATAGTGAGGATCATGAACAACTGTTAATCTCGTATACCAAAGAAGCGTGTTTGACTATGACTCCGTTTGATCCTCGCAATCCAATGGTCGATATTATACAAATGACAGGCAAAAATTAGTGGACGTTGGCAAATCGTAGCGTTTTTCTACAAAATGCCACGAACTTCTCATTATTCTCACACATTTACCACAACCATCAGTCTGATTGGGGATGGAATGACGTTGGCTACGATCGCAGGAATGTTTAAAGAGATTAACGAGGAAGAACAGCCTATCCGTTACTTTAATCGGACCTTCACGATAAATCTCGAAGGAAGTGGATGTTGAATTAAAAATGAGGAATTGCATATCACTCAGCCGACCGACACACAGTTAAAGGAATTGAATAGTAAATCAGAAATACAAATGAACAATTCGGAAGTAGAAATGACAGATTCTTGAGCACAGCTGACAGGTTTATAAAAACAGATTTCTTCAGTTTAGCAACACTAGAGAACTATTACAGGACAATTTCTATTTGAAAAGCAATAAATGAAGATGACACACAGTCAGGAAGCAAGCATGAATATGCAAGCAGTGGAGTCTTAAGCATTTAGTAGAATTGTCGTGGACAAAGCGCTTTCAACATTTCAGAAGCTTCAAAAACAGACAGAAGTATTAGTAAATGCTTCTTTAGTATATACGAATACCTTGTTCATTAAATAAGAATACTGTATATATAGATGTAAGATGTACAAACGATTTTATTCATTTCTCTTTTCTAGTCATGTATCTTTACTATGTATACCATATACCTTATAAATGTATAATATATGTATCATACACATATGTATTATATATGTATCATGTATGTATGTATGTATTATACATGTATCATGTATGACTGTATGTATTATATATGTATCTTGCAATATAATATTTATATAATCTAAGTAGAGACCAAAATTTTGTTTTGTAGATATTAAATATATTTCTATTGCGATGTATAAAGTAGAAACAAAGGCTTTGCTGGATATTAGTTTATTTTCGCGCTAATAAAGAATATTATCTCAACGGGCTTATGATTGTGAGCTGCAAATTTACGTGGAATGTTTTTTCTTCCTTTTTCTGCTTTATTTCACAACTATGCTAAACTTATTAGTTGACATTCAGTACGTTTGCGACAAACAAAGGAAAAAAGAAGATTGATGTAAAATACTGAAAGGAAACAACAATTTTTTCCAAGAAGCAATGTATTTAACAGCGAATTTCTTTTGTTAATGAAATTTACAATGTTCTTGTACTAGTGTAGTTAAAATTCCAAGATTGACAAAAATATGTACGGTGATTTTGAATTTACAAGTAATTGCCTTTTGAAATAGGAATTTAGAAATAATTGACAAGTATAAAAAGTTTCACGGAAAAGTAATTTTTCCTTTGTCAGTCTTGCTTGTACAACAATTTTAGTATTTGTTTCATTTTCAATCTTGAAATTTTTAACATGCTTGTACAAAAATTTTAGTATTCGTTTTGTCCTGTTGAATTTTTAATAATCAATTTTTGTGCAATAATCAAAGTATTTTCTATTTTATTACCTTTGGCATTTTTAATAGAAATTTCTACAACAATTTTAGTATTTTTTTCTTGGAATTTTTCTACAACAAATATACATACACGATATGTATATTCCGTGATTAGGAAGATGTTAAATTTTAGTATTTCTTTGCCAATCTCGAAATCATTTGTAAATTTCATTCGACAAAAGCGAGATAAAACCTTCAACATCTTCCATTTCATGCAATACTTCATTCTTTCCCTCTTTTATTCTCATTTCATCAAATTCGGGAACAATTAAACTTCCAGTTTCAATGATCATGCGATCACTATCTCATAGAAGATAATCGAACGACAACACGCGATATTGCATAAACAACATGTTAAATTGATACAACCAAATGGCTTTCATTTCGTTGAACAAAATCAACTTGCTCGCTATTGGAAAAGTATATTCCGTCACTTGTACATCATGACAAGCTTATTTTCCATACAAACCATGGAGTAAAAATGGTTGAACGTCTCATCGCATGTACTAGAAAGCTAGTGTTCTCGTCACGCGAAATGAAATCAACAGTATGGTAGTGTCATTCTCGAATTCTCTCCTATATGAACTAAGCATTGATCATACAAATGACCTCTCCCTCGGTTCTCTCCAGCCCGTAATTTCGTCCCTGTTCCTGCTTACATCCCGTCGTTCAGCGATTTGTACGGTCTGGAAAATACCGGCGGGCGAAAGATATAAGTAAGTGATTCGATTAAGCTCCATGAAGTTAACTTCAGTATTGAAGAGCGACGTACGTAGCAACATCGAAGAGGGAGCGAATTGGGACGCGGACGACGCATATGTGCTCACAGGAATTCCACTTTCTTCGACCTGGTCCGAACCAACAATGCCAGCCACCCGATAGTACCGGACCTTATTAATTAGTAGCTATGTATGTGCTCGCGGTCAGGTCTTTTGTTTTCAACTTAATTGGTGGTATCGAGAGATACAGAGCGACGACTGAACAACGGAAGCTCACGCACTGAAGAATCTTCCTTGAGAGATTTTTCCCGGCCAAAGCGATTTGTTTCTGGCGCGAAAATCGGATAGCATTTTCTGAGTCATTTTGCGTGCGTTCTAAATTATACTAGAGTCTCCTGTTTTAATCATTACATGTAATTTCCAAATACAGCTGAAAAAAAAACTGCCAATACTTGACAATGTACGCCGATATACGGGGTGACAGGCAAACTGTCACTCGAACGCAGCTGATGACACAACGTAGTAGCATACATTGTGTCGTGATACAGATAGGTTAAGCTGTTTGCCGCTGTGCTGGCCGATTGCCTGACGCGTTAGACACGCGCGAGTAATGGTCTCTCCAGCTCGGAAGAGCTTCCTGCCGCACGAAAATTGTCTCGAGCAGTTACTCGTGCTGCAGCGTAAAATTGAAGACGCAATCAGAAGGAGTTGATGATTTGACCGAGTGGTTGGATTTAGCCCGCCGCGTTCGGCTCTTTCCCCCCGCTCTGTCTTTAAAAGCACACTCGTCGCTGCTGCCTTGCACGCAATGGTGGTCGATTAATTATGTCACAACGGTGTGCATTTCGACCCGCTGACATTTTCTTGACCCAATCCCCATGCTGTCGGGCGTGTGGCAGTGATCCTGATCATTTTCAATCTGGTGATTGACCCTTTGGTTCGTGGACCAGGGGACTCAGTATCCGGATTAGAGCTAGCGGGCGAGAGAGTCTCAGCCATAGCCTACGTGATGACGTAGCGTTTATCGCCGCATTAAATGGGGCATGTCGATGGGATGACGGTCAACGGCGCTGTCGGCGTTGATGAGTCAGAGATCTTGTCCATATTTCGAGCGGCTTGCCGCTACCTGCAGGCTCGCAGACGATCTCCAGATGTATCTTTGAATCCCTGGTTCGTGCGAGGATCTCACGTCCTTGCGCCCCTACTTAGTTGTGAAACCTGAACAGTGAAGAATAGTGGTCGTGGTGGATATCATTCTGCCTTTCAAGAACAAGTTCGAAGCGCTCGTGAAGACGAGGTTAGGAAAGATGCTTATGTGTCAGTCCCTGTACAACTCGATAGGTAGGCACGTCCACATCGACGGCTGCATGTATGGGCCCTGAGAGTCTGGCTCCCGTGGAGCGATCGCCTACTGGCCGTGCTGCGTGTCTCGTCATGTTACGCTGTGATGATGAAATAGCTAATCGTGTCAGAATCGTAGACTTGTCCCGCGACAAGTACATTGAACTTGTCACCCGAAACCGTCAATATCGCGCTCCGGTTGCCGGAGAACTCCACACAGGGGCCCTTACGGCGCTCGAGGAACCAGACTTCAGCGAGCATATCGACAACGGCTTAGGCAGGAGCCACGTCGAATTGTAATGACATTTTTTCTGACTCCAGGTGTTTCTAAAGTTATCTCCTAACATATTTAGTTTTAACTTATCTACTATCTAATACCTTTCAGTACTTTAACTTAATTTGATATTTACTGCATTCTAAATCTTATCAAATTTTAAATCCTTACTAATACGCCCTGTCATTCCTGGACCCACAGTCGTACATTTATAGCTGCAACGCTTACCGTCCTCCCTAATATATTTATCCATTCAATTTGTTGACACCTATTCACGGCTCCGTTTTAACATTTTCTTCTAAGTCTAAAATTACACTGCTACAAATACGTAGAGACATGTGCTTTTGCGGACATTGGTGCCAGCTCCACGCAAGCCAGTATTATTAATTCCTATGAACATACTATAACGTATACTGTTGCTACGTAACGCGTAGAGTTAGGATTAGGTCACAATAATTTAATCTATCACTTCTATCCACAAAATAATTTATTTATCTTTATATATAAATTACTATTTCTACAATTATCTTTACGTATTTATGTATAATTATATGTTATAGAACGTTATGTTCTATGTACACTTACTAAAATATATTTTTACAATCTATAGAGATTTTTATAAACGAGTGAATGTGAAGGACCGATCTAGAGCCCTCTTCTGCTTGTAATCCGAAACCAATTGGCATCCTCTGAAAAGTTCCTGTATCATGCTACGGGAGTGTTGCCGATGGAGAAAATGGCTGTAAAAATAAAGCACGATTTATCTGTCCTTATCAATCTAAATCCAACCTATATCTGTTTAACTCTGAAGAAATCTTGCATAACTCACCCGATATGCCTAATGGGCCAGAAAGAGTTTCTGATTCCTACAGACTAAAACCTCCACGATTGGTTATAAACTGTTACGTGTGGCTAGCTACGGGACAATAAACTAGGCCGTAGATTCAAGAAACGTAGACTATTTTCTCTGTCTCGGATGTCAGCGTCTCCAGGATAATTCTTTTTTCCATATATTGCGGCAGCGGAGCAGCTGACTGTCGGGTGTGCATTTGGGTTCTGATGCATTTTGTGGGGCATTTTGAACCGTTCATCTCTGATACACGTTATTGCATTAATCGCATGTTGTCGACAGTTCTGCGGAAGCGGCGTGTTCTAGCTCCTGCATGAAGTCCGCTCCATCTATGTGGAGTGTTCTTCTCGCTGTATCTGCTTATCCCCCTTAGTCATAAGTATCTCGTAACAGAAGTTGTGCCCGCCAAACTCTCGTATTCGCTGTAGAACAGAGAATCGACTAAAGCGGCTGGGGACAGATCTGGCCCGATCGCTTCAATGAATGTGATGCGCTGCTCACTAACGTATTGTCAGACCCACACTTTTTGATAGGCGGAATCAGAAATTGCACTGTACTTTTGACACACTGGCTGTTCCTCGGCTCTTATCCGGTTCAGATAGTCACCGAAGTGTCCGTGCCCGGTGAGTGCTAAGGCATTACACTATGTCAGGCTAAGGGCCTCTTGTTTGAGCCACGCATCCCAGTCTATTAGGATTGCATCGTCAGCTCTACTGGTGCCGGCTTTATTCTCTAAGAGTTCTTGTCGCATCATTTCTTGTGCTCTTCGCAGGTGTTGCCGACTGACTAAGTGCTTTTTACCGATATCCGCTCCCGCGTAGCACTGGTCTCGAACAGAGATCTTTACTTTGGAGTCCACATCTGCGACCAGTTGGAAAGTAATCATTCCAACCAATGTCAGTAACGCTTCAAAGATGAGAGCCCGGAACGCTCTCGCTATTCGGATTGACATATGCCTCTGATCACGTCGCAGGATTCCAGCCTTGGATATGTGCTGAGTATAAATGGAGATCCCGCACTGGGTCATAGATCTTATGACGCATGTGTAGTGGCGGCAAATTACTTTGTTTCGTCCTCTGATGTTTTTGAATAGATGGCCCAGGAGTGTCGCTACTCTCTTCGCTCTTGGCGATAGGCGACTAAGGCGAGCATCAAAAGTGATGCGTCTGTCCAGTGTGATACCGAGATATATCAGATATTCCTTATCACGTGTACGATCACCTTGTACGCAGAGCACAGTTGTGTGTGGAAGTTGCGTTAGGGGTAGGCCATGGAAGCAGAGGGATTCGGAATTTTGGGCAACGTCTTCTAAGCCAAGGCAACGGATACTGGTTACGGCCGCCACTCCTGTTTCCATAGGCCTAAAAGTTCGCGACGCCCACGAGGAGGAATACATCTTCAGAGTAGCAGATTACCTGTACCACAGGAGGGATCGCCGCCTCCAGTACCTGATTACATTCAATGTTCTACAGCATCGGGCATAGGACCTATCACAGTGGAATGATACGTGTTGCGATGCTGTTGACTTGGTTGCCGCCCCCGATGGTGTAGGTTATTTTCCGTGTATAGAGGTAGCTGGAGATGACGTTCTGAATGTATAGTGGAACTTCCAGTCTTGCGAGTTGTTTGTCTATTACACCGAACGTTGGAGAGTTGACGGCGCTCTTATCTATGTTCTCGAGTGTATTTCCAATTTGCCGTGAATTTTTTTTTTTTCTCGGCCGTTGCCGAAGAAGAGCTGAGAGCATTCTTTCTGTGAACAAAGCTAGGCAGGAGTCGATGAAGCCCGTCTGGCCTTCCTCGCTCACCCGCTGTTCTTGGGGTGAGATTTCGACACATCCTGGAGTACTAGTTTAGTCGACACGTCGCGCGATGTGGATCGCGTAGACATCTCGAAATTCCGCTGTTCGTCTGCCTTTGGACAGAGACACTATTCTCGCGAGGAAGATACAGCGAGATTCCTTTTCTATCATATGCACTTCGGATAGAGGAAGCGGAGAGCTCAACCTTCGCGGGTATTTGCTGCAGGTCGTTCAACCTGGTTCGCAGCCGGAGGTTTCCCTTCTCAAGCGTCGCAATATTATCAGTGGCTGTCTCTCCGCGCGAACACGGTCGCCGCTGCCTTCTGGCTGTCAGCTCCTTTCCCGGTGCCCTCGTACGTTCCCTTGAGGTATTTGGAGGTAGTATCTATATTCTCATTATCCCTCGCATGCTCGATTATGATGCTAATTATGACCGCTGTCGTAAGAAGGTTCATGACAAACATCAACCCCCCAAATTTCGGGAGGGATATCAAACATTTGTACTGTGGGGTTGGGTCGAAGAGGTAGTCTACAATCGCCTTCATGGTCGCCAGGCTGGTACTGTACAGTCTGTACTAGCTTCGTAGAAGCTCCGTTTATTTCCTCAGAAGAGCTCGGTTGACTCTTCTTTCATCCTCCCGTTTCGTCCTTGGAGTCCAGGAACGGAAGCCAGTCCAACACGACAGAGTCCATATCGCTGTCGGTTATTAGGACCCTTTCATGATTTCTGTGTCTTCCGAAACAGACGCATGGTAGGATAGCGGGCCTGGGAGACAACCTGCGCACCTGCGTGGTCGTCCGATGACGATGGGGATAGGGCCTGCAAATTATTTAACTTTCTAGACACGATCATAATTGTTTCGACATATTTATTGAATTCCTTACACAGGGGCTCTTCGGAGTGAGGGATTGACGTTACCGGGAATCCCGATGTTGGATCGTGCGACCACATGCGCGTCAGGCATGCATAAACTCATCAGACAAACGTACAAACTGACATATGCCCATGCTTGTATGCGCGGCAGGCTACTGTTCACGGAGTGGGGGGGGGGGCTGAGCGTATGTGTTTTCGTACCATGCGGCTAGTTCCCCAGAGGTCTATACGATACGTGATTTACAATTCCGGGATGCTCGAGCTGGATTAAGCGCACCTCGCGCGTATATGTGTAGCGTTTGCACGAGCTATTATCGCATAAGACCGCGCAAATGCGCGTGGGCCGAATACATTCGACATGCTCTTCGGGTTTAGGTACCACTCGGAAAGGTGTTCTCTATATACCCGAAGTACAGTCTGCTTTCCAGGATATCTACGAGATATTTCATCCTGTGTCAGCATTGCCTCCTCGTTGACCAGCAGCAACGAGGTGGTACCTCTTGCGGGTGGGTTTTAAAGCGGTTGGTCATCCCTCCAGACGCATCCAAATCAAGAGCGTAAATTCCTTCCGTAACAGCGTACATTCCAGCTGATGCGCGCCCGATGGTGCTCTCCAAACTCCCCCACCTGCGTGTAACAACGTATCGTCAGCATTGCAGATGAGATGAACGCGCCTAGGTAGGGCGATCTCCAATGTGTAGTTATAGTCGATGTACCACACGAGCAGTCCGAGTGCCTATTCATGCCATTTACCGCGTTGTTCGATGTTCCCGGCTTCCAGAGTGAACTCGGATAATAGCCTACCTCCTTTCACTGACACCAGGAAAACGAGTGGTGCTCCAGTGCTACCTCAATCGTCTTCCAGGACAGCGAGTTGAATGCGTTGACTGCGTCAATAGACAGCTCCAACACTACGTCTCCTCTCTCGATCTTCCTCTTTATCATGTTGATCACACAGTAGAGTTCATCGTTTATCGTCCCCACTTGAAGCCGTATTGTCGATCAGCCGGATCCGGACAATAATTCGAGAGACGTCGCGTGGCCTTAATGGGAACAATTCTTCCAAAAAGTTTCACATGTTACTGAGGGGGCAGATCGGTCTATACGTCGAATACGTTGCGTGAACCGACCAGAGTTTGGGAATAAGAACAGGTTATTCCTAATTTGCGATTCCCAGGTAATCTCCCGGAGCTCATGTATCCTTTGAAACTGCGCAGAAGGCTTTGGCCGAATACTCTGTGCGCTGCTGTCGGTAACCGTTCTGCAATGCCGCCCGGTCCTGTAGCGGTGTTATTCACTTCCATTTTCTTTACAAACTTGGCCAGTTACTCTTCGATCTTCGGCGGAAATTCTCGTTATTCGTTTCTAAAACGTGAGAAGAGCTACTACTTTCCATCTCGTATCTGATCTGGAAGGGAGTCGTCTGAACTCTCCCCAAATTTCCATCTCTAAGGGCTTCTTTAGCGGACGGAGCCCAGTGATACATTTCGAGAGCGCCTACCAGTTTGTCATACGAGCGCGCATTAGCATTCTGAATGGGGTGTTTCCGCTCGTTCGACGCCGTATTCCGCGACTAAATGTTCTTCCCATTCCACGTCACTGCTCCTCTTCCTGCGAGCTGTGGAAAAGCGTCGCCGCGCCAGCAAATATGCACCTCGCACCTCGGCAAACTCTGCCGTCCACGAATGGACTTCGTTGCGTCTGATGTGCTTGACCGGCGGCATCGCAGGATCACACACGGCGGTTATCTAGCGCTTGAAACTACGTGACAGCGTTCCAATGGCCGTTATCGGTCCCTCCGGTTTTTTCAATGACGACACGGCTGCTAGCATTTGTGTTCACTCTGCTGCCATCTCTTTTTTTGCTTTCCATTCTTGCTCATACTTATTCCGGCGAAGCTCGTCCGCGGAGTTCTCCATTTCTTCCGTCTCAGCTTGGAAGTACCTCAATGTAGATTTGTCGATTGTCGCTCAGCGTCTCGACCTTTTCTATCATTCGCCATCCAGTAACAAGACGCGCGGCGGAAGTCGAGGCCTAGGAGAAATCTATGTTAGATTCTCCTTGTCATCCGACGCACCTGTTTACCGTCCCGGTGTTCAGCAGTAGGATATCAAGCCCGGTATCTCACTCCGCGTTCAATTCTCACCTCACGTTGTGCTAATCAGTGAACTTTGTATTGAAGTTCCCTAAAACCAAAGTCGGCCGTTGGTTTTAAACGTTGTGGAGCAAACCACAGCGTTCCTTATCGCATACTTCATATCCTGTATCTGCGGGAGTGGCGCATTTTTGTAGCCTATATCGCAACCACCGTTGTGCAACCTACATCACCGCGAAGAATCCCCTTCCTGATTTCAGCAGGAGCACACTGGATTTCCGTACACTCTAGCCCTGATAACCGCAACACGCTTCTCTCGTTCGCCAATTATGTCAGGACCGTCCATCATTCGGTACGGTTCAGCCGCGACTGCAAATCCTATGTTCAACTCCACCAGGGACTGCAGATGCATATCTTGGGCTCTGGCCTGGTGATTCACGTTGGCTTGTAGTTTGCGGTGTGTGAAGGCCGAGATAACTCCACGTCTATTCCCACTTCGGGAATACATACCCCGAATTCCGATCCGTCCATGTTTTCTTCTTTCCGCGCCTGACGGTTATCATGCCTAGGATAGTCATTCTTCTCGTCGACGGGAGGCAGAACTTACTCCCCCGACAATGATATGCCACCCGTCCTCATTTTGCGCAAACTGGACATTAGGGAGCAGTAAAGTCCCTGGAACGGTGTCTGCGTATTTAGCGTTTTCTGCAGTCCACATCTGATGAGAATTCATACTTGATATGCCCGTACTCCATGCAGCTTTAGCACTGCATAGCAAGTGTGACGAAATTCTTAACACTGGGCGAGACGCAGCTTAACCATGTACTGCTCGCTGCTCTTACCCTCTTAGCAGATGCTACAGGACACATTACCACCTACGACTTACCTCCCTGGACCCGACAGGCTCTACGTCGCAACCGCAGAGGCTGGCAACTGCCACCAACAACTCGGACGGCGTGACGGAGTCACCCATATTCTGAAATATGAACTGGAACTTTTTCAGAGGGAGAGAAACGTTGACCTCATTCTCGTTGTTGAGGATTTCGCGAGTTAGCTCTGCGAAAGCATTCGCCTTCACGTTCTCTTCTCCGTCCTTCAACATAAGTATGCCGGTTACTGCACTTCTGCTATGCAGGTTTGGAAAGTCAGCATTCGCGAGCATGACGCCGCTCTTCGATTGAAACATGACGTCGGCATACACCCTGGTACTTCCTAGAAATGCGGTTATGGACACTGCCGCAACTTTAGGAACGCTGTCATCGTTACTCTTCCATTACCTATCCGTTACTGGGTTGGAAAACGTCCTCAGCTGAAAATGCAGACGCGGATATTGTTGCCTATCAGACACCGTCATTCCCCTGGCGAATCTCCTTCTTCTCCTGCTATCCACCCGAAGCCAGTCGCTGGTTTCAGGCGTCCCTCCCGGTATTCTCACGTAGACTTTCCTCCGCTTGCATGTTTTTCCCTGCTCTTGCGATACTCTAAAGAAGGACCTGCTTATTCCCGTGCACGAGATAGACGGGCGCGAGACGGCCACACCCCCCGCGGAGGAATGCGAGGTGATTCTGCATCTCCGGACACCTTCCCTCAATGCAGTAATTACACTGGCAGGTTTTCTAATAATCTGCTGCAACGAGGGCCTCCCATCTCTTGTGACTGATCGCCTATTCCCTCGGCGACTAGCACTTTCTGTCAGGGGAGGAGACTTTCGCACGTCCTGGGAGATGCCGCCGCTGCCACTCTTTTCTAGCCCCTGTCATCGTGACGATGTCTCTTCGGTCCTGGAACACGAAGACGAGTTAGACTTCTTCCGTTTCGCGCTTGCAATGGGGTCTGCCATTTACACAAACTTCCTCATTTTGAGTTCGAAAGAGTCCTGTCTGCTTCTACAGGGCTGTCATCCCTTACGGAGTAGTAGCGTCTGATCAATTCCGACGCGCTAGCGCGGAAACTTTCTTCCGATTACCTTAGGAATTATTTGTGCCTGACATTAAGATCCCTAGAGGCGGCTGCAACTTTCTCTACAACCCAGAAACACATCATGATCCTGGGCCCACCCCACAAGCAGTTCCCTTGCAGCCGTCCGATGAGGACGCAGCGGGGACCAGCTCGTTCTTTCGTGCTGCACCTGGCCCAAGAGCTTCGGAACAACCTGTACCATCCCTTTTTTTATCCTATTTCCTCATATTTAAATTTGCAGTTTAATTTAATTGAGGAAAACTCGAATCCGTACTTTAACTCGTTGATCACTCACTCTGTCACACATTGTGCTGGGAAAAAGAGTTCCAACAGTGTGTCCACCGGAGCACCGCGTAGAGTTGACATGAGTGGACCATTTAACATGTACAGTTCCTCAATTTCGATGAAGATCTACGAATAGGCCTTACATGAGTCATCAGCTACATCAAAGTTTCTGAAATGACGTCAGAAAACCTTGCACAGAATTCAATTGCCCAACCTAACCCTAACCATCCTTTTTTTTGGAGGATATATTCCAGGGAAACCAGACGATCCTGTGGAATTTTCGGGTAGTTTCGGATTTCTGCCGACTAAAGTCCCCACGACGGCCATCCGCCAGCATGTGTGTGTTACTGCGGAATCGGTAGTTACTCCGATGTCACCCAGGCAGTAGCATCTGCGGCTCCTTCTCGCGACAGACGAAGTTGTCCACTTCTTCATGTGTATGAGTGGCGGTACCAGGACAATATTGGTGCCGCCACTACTTCGGAGTTCTGTAGGCCCACTCCCTATTCTATAGATTGCTTAATTTCTATCGTTCCTTGCGTCCTCCCTCGTAATTCGGCGTCAGCTGATCCTGTAATGTGTTGTTCCTCTGGTTGCGGGAACACATACCTTCTGATTCTGTTCATCACTCTGATCCGTCTCAACAAGTCATTCTTTTCCCGAACGTGTTCACTTCCTTCACTCCTCTTCATTACTTCCTCGCAGAAGTTAGCGACTGCATTTCATAGGATGATGTCAATAAGTAAGACCGCAATAATCTTCTTCAGGAACTAGTCTGAACCAACAACATCGTGGAGATGGTTGCGCTGGGTAACAAATCGGACACCTTGCGGTCATGCGTTGTACGGAGTCTAGGTCTGCCCCACACTCCTGGTGGCCTGCATGTCTTTCAGCTCCTACGCTATACAAGTTCTCACCGAATCATCCGTGCCCGATAAGAGCGTGAGCAATTCCGAATGTTAAAATGTGAACACCACCGTCGAGCCAGATTCCAGCAGGGATAGACCGCTCCCATTGTCCTCAGTTCCGAGTATTCATGCTCTTTTCGGCGCTCACCTCAGGCTCGTTTCAGAGCTCAGGATCTCATATGTCATGGTTTTGGGTATATGCACACCCATGCTTCGAAACACTCGTATTCTCTCATTTGTCGCCGTGTATGCCGTATCTGCAGTATTCCGAAGAGGAGTCATTCCAGGCAGTGCAAACGCCACGTCATGTAACGCCACTGCGATAAGCACGAGTAATGCGAATAGCCATCGTGCTTTGTATTCGCTGTAGAGTTCTGAAGCCATCATTCCTGATGTGTCGTGAACAAATCGACGACCAGTATAGAGTCATGGATTTTATCAACTGCGTGGACAGATAGCGCACCTTATTACCGGGTCCTCCTATGTTAGGAAGCAGACCTAGAAGTGCAGCAACTTCTTCCACCTTAGGTGCTAGGCGGAAGGAATTGGCATTGAACTTGAGGCATTCGTCCAGGGTGATTCCCAGGTATTTCTTTGAATCTCATTCTTTCCCCTTGCAAGGAAAGCCAAGTAAGGAGAAGTCTGCGTGTCCTGATAAGAAAGTGCATTCGGATGACTTCGGCCTTCTGGGAGTACCATCATCCAGTACCAATTCTTGTATCTTCATGGTGATAGCCGCTACCGCTGTCTCTGAGTCTCACAGTTTTTAGTCCACCGTTTTTACCAGCGATTATAAGTGTATCGCCGGAGTAGCAGATAACCTGACATGAACTGCTGCTTCAAGTACCATATTTTATCTAGGGTTGCAAATGGTTTGTCCCACCACAGATCATTGTGGGTCATCTCGCGTGATTTCCTTGTTGTTCTATGCCCATCAGTAGTGCCACATGTTATTGCTCTTTTTGAGAGGTAGTTCCGCATTATATTTTTGATATACAGAGGCAGACTATGCCTCGATAGAGCGGCTAATATTTTGATTCATGGAACGCTGTTGAATGCATTGACTATATCAATTAACAGGACAAGTGCTACTCCGTCCTTGGTAACTGCTGCTTGATCATAATTGGCTACCATATCGATCGCGTCTCTACTGGTGCGGCCCGTTTGGAATCCGAATTGGTTCTCCGAGATACCTGTGCCGATACGTGAGAGGTGTAAGGTGATTTTATATGCCACGATTCTTTCGAATACATTTCCCTCTTCGATTAGGTGGCACATTGGACGGCCTAAACGACGATGGGGAATCCATCTCTTTTCCCAGGTTTGAGTATTAGGACCAGGTTGGACACCATCCAGAACCGTGAGAATGAACCATTGCGGAGGCATGTAATTAAGAACTTCGTTAGTTTTTCTCTGAGATCTAGAAGAATCGTACCTAGCACACGTCCAGGAACATCGTCTAGGAGTGAAGCCACGTTTTCCCCGCACATATTTTCAATTGCCAGGGAGAATACTTTGTCCGCTATTGAAGTAGAGGCATGTTCAATTGTGTGCAGGCTGAATAAGATTCTTTCCCCCTGCGAGCTTGGGAAGTGCGTATTGAGCATTTTCACCAAAATTTACCGCGTTCAGTTTAGACGTCTTTGTTGATTGTCGAACTCCTGATACAATTTCCGTTTATTTCTGATGTTCGTAGTTCCAGCCGATTGTTAACAATTGATAACTTCGATTATTTGCAAACGGTAGTTGGTAGATATTGGGAATAGTCGTACTTAAAGGAGTACACACTGGATACATGATTGCAAGATGCCGCCAATGACAACAACGACGACGAATAACTGGTGATAGCAGTTGAACACGAGTTGAGAAAGAAATAAGCAAATAAATTAAGAATTAAATGGGCAAGTGTGCACTTGTCAAACAGAGTGGCGTGTACATTTAGTAACTGTGCTACTCGTAGGTGAATGTACAATCAGTATGCCGTCTATATTGATTGTTGTACTCCTCATGCAATTTCCATTTCTTCTGTCCGTAGAGCAGGCCGATTGTCGATAACCTAATCTTAAACTAAACTTAACCTAAATATCTTTCGTTACACAATCACGAAATTTGAATGCCAGGCGATGGATGTCTGTATACTTTTACGAGCAAAATACGCAGTGAATTGGGAACAGTCTTACTCTTTCAACGGTATTCTTGATGTTCATACCGTTGTAGGTGTATTTCCATCTTCCTGTTTCGAATCGGGTCGTAGGAAAGTTTCAGTGTTTCCATTGTCTTCGATAATATAAGTATTATATACTAAGGCAGTAGAGTACTGTAGTGCTGTACATGCATTGACATCCAGGGGTTGAACACTACGTAGTCTTTCTAGAGCTTCACACATATGTGATGTACGGACAATATCAATTAAACTCTCTATATCTGTATTGAAGAACGTAAGTGACTTTTCAGTGATAGTTGTCTGTAACAGAGTGAGTTGTCATGCTTCTTTAAATATTTTTATCTATTCTGGTTTTAATAGACCTCCAATGGGTCCTAAAGTTTCTGTGGACAGTTTCGAAGTTATAAGAAATACATCCTTTGCGATCTCTGGAGTGGACGTGACTTATTTCATATTTACTTTATGCAGATTCGTACTGCTTCTTACGGCTACTCGTAATAACTCTGACAGACCGTTTAGACGGAGAGTTTAACACTGCGTGCTCATTTAACTGTAGTGACCGTACGTATTTCTTTGATTTATTCATTAACCGGTAGAAACACTTCAGTGTCTTCAATTCTACGTCACGCCAACGACTTGGCCATCTTCAGTTTATTTTAATGTATTTTATTCCACCGTAGGAGCTGATCAACTGCCATAATTTGGATATTCATTCCCGTTTACTCTTCATCCTTGAAATAATTTCAAACGGAAGTGGACTGTTTTTGCTGTGTTCCTCTGTCGTCGCAACGGGCGGTGCTATTATCATTTTAATTTTGTTGTAGTAATTTGCTGTATACTGTAGCTTCAATTGTTGGGCGTGGAGGCAAATATCGTCAGCTCCCTGTAAGTGATACACTATGCTAGCTCTAAATAGATGATCATTAAGAAAGCGTGCCCTCGTTGACATATTTCGCGTCATACTTCACCTCATGTGTAAGACAGCCATAACAACATTTCGCTTGTAAAATAAATTGTTCACGATAAAGTGATAGACTTGGCAGCCATTGTCAACAACTGTTAATATGTTGCCCGCATTCGTGTATAATTAATATAATTATTTATTATACAATCATGCTCGGCATACACAGAATAAAGATGAAGCGAAAACGAAAATATGTGCTATAACTATTCTATAATCATGCTGTAATCAGCTGTAACCATTTTTGGCAAACTCCAGCGGTCGAACAAACAATCGGAGGATAAAAGAAATTAATTTTGTACTCACGATAAGTTTGTCTTTAATCTTCGCTCTTCTCCCTTTTTCTGAATTAATTTACGTCACCACTTCAATAGCACCATTCGAATCTTTATTTTCTTCAAATCTACGAACCTCACAACGAGATTGATATTTGCAAGAGTAGTCAAATGTCAGATCTATTCGATAAGGTCTATGTCAGATGTACGAGCTACAACATTTATAACATTCTATTATCTATTTATAACATTCCCAATGACAAAGGCTATTTCTATAATAAATTCTGTTGGAATTCAAAATGTTAAATTCCCGATCATGCACATGCAGGGTGTTTCAACTAGCTTGCGCACCTTAAATGAAATATTATGTCCGATGAAAAATTATTGTATACAATGGTTGCATAATTTAGATTGTCACATAACGTCGTGTATCTATTGTTCTCCCTGAGACATACTGTGTAATATACTTCGGTCTATTTTGTTATCTATTTCTACTCATTGTTCAAATTAGTTGGAATACATAAATATATATAACGTTCCAGAATTGACTAGTCTTCCGCTACTCGTGTAGAATATAACGTAAGAATAAACTTTAACGTAAGAAATATTAACAATTTTAAGCTGCGGAATTATTAATAAAACAGGCAGATATTTTTCTGGTTTTCTGTTTATCAACTTGAAGATCGTGTATATAAATATGAATAAATGTGCAATAAAAGCTTGTATACGGATGAGTGAATTATTAAGAGAAATCAAATATCGTTTTATCGCAATTGTGAGCAGAGTTTGGAGTAATTACACGCATGAATTGTGAAGAATCTAAACCTCACACTTACCTCCAGTGTAACTCAGTATGTTTGTCATAACCTTTACTATTTTCGCGTTACATAATTTTTAACAAACCTACCGATAATTCTTCTAAGTTTGACTTTCACTAACATTAAATTATCGTAATATTTGTCATTACTTCGCTTATATAGTATAAAGGACAGTAAATCCATTCTCTTATGTTAATATTTTCGATTGGACTTCAATTAATTTGTTATAATTCAAAGCAGTAAAATACTTACATGTTACTCATTTCTCTTTTACTATTTTAGAAAAATATACTTCACTATAATATTTAAAAGTTCTGTATATGAAAACTATCTTGTATTTATACAGAAATATATTATTGTGTGTCACGTATTTTGATCTTTGATTTGAATTTTACATGTTTCAAAATAGTTTGAATAGGAATTGAAGATGTTAAGTCAAACATTAGGATGAGAAAATGTTTCGCAAGTAATACATCCCTTATACCGTTTTTATATAGATCTTTCATGTCGCTAAACTATTAAGCCAGTATATTAAGTACATCGTTATACTGTTAGTAACTTTTTAATGTTTAACTATTGCATGAAGTGTTGCGTATTTATGTTTGCAATTACGTCTGCAATCCAACAAATATGAATTATAATACACCAAATTTTTCGTAGGTTAAAATATTCTTCACGTAAGTAAATATAAGTTAACGTCATAAGTATAGAATCAATTTCTGTTTTCCACGTTTAAAATTTTTTTGTAATAATAGGATAATATCTCGGATTACGTTTCTATAATGATTTTAGTGAAGGAAGACATGTGAATAAAGTACACTCTTATTAATGATTTCATCATGTTTTTTACAAAATACATCATCATATTTATGTTTAAATGTGTCATGACGGTACGATATGTGTCAGTAGGAAATAATATCTGTTACACAATAAAATGTTTACTTCTTCGAGATCATGTTTATAATTCAGTCATTCTTATCACAATGGGAAATAAACACTCAGCCTATCGTAATCAATAACATGTAACAGCATATTAATAGAAATAAACAGAATGGTAGTCACGCAGTATATTGCATCCTGAAAAATATCACTACCTTAGTACCTACTGTTCGCTTATTAATTGCGTAAAACTTCTTTTAGGAACTTTAAGTGTTAATACCTATAAACCTAATTATTAAATAGTAAACAATATATCTTAGAATATAATTATTTTAAAATTGTTGCAATGCAAGATATTCTGAATTCCTGAGATTCTATTTCCGAGAATACAGCTTCTGTTTAAAAATATCATTTAGATAAACTAACTGTATCCATCATACGAGTATGCATCTGCCTCTGCATCCCATATGTGTACCTTGTACACGTTTTCACCACGGCACCATGCTGTTCATGCAAAACCACGTTCACAAAGTTTCAGTATCGTTTCCATTTTAGATATAAAGGTGCATAAGAAATTATTAAGAATTCAAGATCTCTTAATTCAAGTGAAATATACTTTCATAATCACATTTTTGTAGAAGAATGAATTTCACCTTTAAATTTCACTATAATTAGATCTGCAATAGCAGTTGTCCAATTAGAGCAGCTATCTGTGCATCGTATGTTTCCATAGAGAGTTGAACATTAGCAGATTATGTATAACTCTTTTAGTACTTAAAGGTACATATTTGCATCGAAAGTATTTGATGAACTATCACTCAATTAACAGCATGCCAAAATTATTCAGTTAACTATGTAATGTAAACGAAAACACGTTGAAAATACCTGACGTATTTGTCAGTTCATCAAGAGTCAGCGTAAGACAGAAACTGTATCGCCCTGACAATAATAGCCAAATGTGTATCGCACGAGTGCAATCTCCGCGGGGAGGCACCGAGCAGTTAGCGACCGATCATTGCGAAATACAAACGTTTCTGAAAACGGCAGTTACCTTCCTTGAATCTTCAGACTCCACTTTTCATACGAGTCCAATCAGAATTTCAGAAGAGGGGTCTCGAATTATTGCACAGTTCGCGAAGCTGGAGTGCTGCATTCGCGATTTTTGTCGAAAACCATCGTTTTGGGGAATTTCGTTGAGCAGGATGATCGAAAACAGTATACATGTGACAGAATTGGGATTAGTTGGTTCGACATATCAGTTTTAGATTATTGGATTATTTAGTATGTTATGTTGGGGTTATAGTTTAATTAGCTTATTATATTGGGAAACGTTTTGATTAAATTGCTAAAGATGCCAATAGGAGGCCACGGAAATCCATTCGAAATAACAGAACTGAATACTTTGCCGTGGAAGAGAGTTATTGCAACTGACGGAAGTACAAGCGATTAAATTGCTCGGTTGGAGAGCCGAACGAGGAATTGCGTGTCGATCGGAGGAAAGAACATACGAAACAACGGGCGAGGTCGGAACGCAGGCGTCGAACGAGGTGTTCAGAACCGCCGTCGCGGGAGAGCTGCCCGTTAGTCGAAGAGAGTACGAACTGTTGAAACGCGAAAAAGAGTTGTTGGGAAGGGAAATACGATTGAAACATGGAGAAATAGAGGAGTCGTCGACATTGAGCACAACTACGGTTACCTCAGTTTTGCTGCGGACCGAATTTAAAATGTTAGCGGAGATGTTGAACGAATTTTCCCGCGGGGAAAACGAATATTTTACGAACTGGAAAACGCAGACCGAACTACTCAAGGAGACGCACAATTTGGAAGAGAACTTAATGAAATTAATAATTGTTAGAAATATCAGCTGATAATTTCCATTTGTAGAGACGGCGTAAAATTACGGACCTTGAGCGAGAGAGAAAGAAAGAGAAAAGAAGCAAAGTAGGACGTCAATAAATTATCGTCGTAGTCTCCGCTAGAACAGTCGTTAGGACCGTAAATACAGTTAGGACAAGTACAGATCAGATCAGAAAATTGGTAAAAGTAAAACCCTTTTCAGTGAAAGGAAAATCGTTCATGTAAAACTGAAAAACTAAAAAAATTGGGTTATTGCGCATGCCGTCTGTTTACAGTTTTAAGTTATATTAAGCCATTATTCGTTTAATTTCCATTGTGCTGTACTACGTGTTTTATGTGAAATATATATTAGTGAAGGTTATCAACCAGAGTAGTCTTGAATCCAAACGATAAATTAAAGAGGTAAAAACTTGACAAAACTCTTCAGCGGCTACGCGGTTAAACGTTAGGTTGTTTTCGTGCAAAATCGAGCAGCATAATATTCTCAATCTCTCAAATTTTCGAAGAACTACATTATAGTTTCGATAAACGTCCAGATAACTTGGCCCGCAGGAGAAGATTTGCAGTGCATGCCTGGAAGAAAGTGGAATCGTTCAACGGGCATTTCCAAGTCAAGATGATTCCAGCCGAGAATGTGTGCCTGGATCAAGAGGAACTAATTGACCCAGTAATCGACGATATACCTGAAACAGACCTGAGATACCAAGCACGGATGCATAGTTTCAAAAGTCCTTTCGACCTGCTGAAAGCCTTTTCGATGATTACATTCCGTGATACGGGACGTGATCCAGATAAACGCGACAATAGAAAACCTTTGGAGCAGTGTTCGCCAGCAAATCAGGCAAGAAACTTTGGTGAAATACGAAGTTATAATTGCAACGGTACAGGACAAAGTCAGAAAGACTGTCGATATCCGAGAAGAGAATGGGGCACCTGTTATAAATGCGGAGTTCCATAGCACCGATCTGCTGCTTGTCCTCAGAATGCAACGACCTGGATAATATCGGCAACTCATAGGGAATCACCTATAAGAAGAGGACCGACAATTGAGAATCTCGTGCAACCGGTTACACCAGACACGACGTTCGTGGTCCCGAGCATGTTTCCCGGTCCTGCGTTAGATGCCGAGGGTAACACATCATATTACGTAATTTCTGCAACGTAACTTGTCTAACAATTTATTTCGTAATTATTTACAAATTTGAAGAGTATTAACTGCAGTTATTAACTGACCATTACAGATTATATTTAAATCATTTAAAGTTGGATTTATTCATTTATTTAGTTTTATTACCTATCCCTATTATGAGATATACTGGGTAATGTATTAGGTGTATAAATTAGTTTGGTGTCTTTGTGTTGAGTCGTAAACATTTCTAAAACGAAGTGTAAATTACTACAAGAAATAATTCATTATTGTAAGTAAAAAATTTTCAATAGTAATTTAAATATACATGATTAAGCATAAATACAAGGAGAATGTGTTTTACCATAAGCAATGATTAATGAAAGGATTTTCTATCGGAATGATCGTAAAGCAGAATCAAAAAATAGAATGCAATTTAGTTTATAAAGTTATAACTTATAACTTATAGAGGGCACGTTGGAATACGATATATAATAATATCAACAGTTCTAAATTCTAATAAAATATAGTATAACATATTTAATTTTTCTTCTACAATCTTATTAATTGAGGGTTAATTGTAATTTCTGAAGTTAATATCATTTAAACTATATTTTAACATATTGCTTTAATGCTGTTTTGTAATACAGTGATTGATCATTAATGGTTGAAACCTTTCGGAGTAATCTTCTTTAAGTTGTATAAATAAAAGACATAGAAGTCAATCTTGTAATATTTTATTGATAATCGTAGAAACCTACTTCAAAGAAATTAACTGCACCGTTGGGACATGATCGCTAAGATCAATTTTATAAAGTAACTTTTGCAATTACCTTATGGAAGGTACTACCCAGGCACATAAATGGTGCCATAGAATCGTGATTGGGAAAGGCATAACAAGAGTTGACTTTACAAGGACGACTTTAGCGAACTCGACAGTAGTGAACAGTAATAGGCATCAGTCAAGGTATCGTTAGTGATCGCATTATAATGATCATGTAATAATTAA